>CM067356.1:34025131-34085131 GCA_034190875.2 Urechis unicinctus
TGACTCAGAGTTGAGCACGCTAGGAGACTTAAGATTCTTTTTGGATACGGATGAGACGGCCAGCTCAGCTTGCCGTCTCAAAAACCTGAGTTTGCGGACTTAAGTTTCTTTATGGATACGGCCCATGGTTCCTGAGCTTCCTTCAAATTCAAATCCATCCTAAATTCAAAATACGGTACACATGTTGAGAACCGTCATTTGAATTTGACATTCGCGGCTGTTTATCAGTACATATTAAACATTACATAGAAATTGGATGAATATTGTTCGAATAGATATAATTCTAGGCCTTCTGTATTGAAAATAAACAAATACTTGTAAATGTTTAGAAATGATAAGCTTGCTACTTCTCCAAACCCCTTAGCATAGTTTAGGTTGACAACATGGCTAACTTCACATGATTAGGTACATCTGAAGGAATAATCAACGTACATTCTATTGACCATTTACAGCTAATATCAATTCCCATGGGACGATTCCAATGACTGGGCTGATATTCACAGTGACTCGTGAATCATATTGGGGAAGTGACGCGGCGTAATTAATTCGACATACAGCCATTTAGGAAGACAACTAAATCCCATACCGCATTAATTGAATTTGTTTTATTTTACTCTATCGGCAATATTCTGTTTTGTTCTATATTAGCTGAATTCGGTTTTTATACCACTTACGCTGGGCTCAATTAGGCCAACGCATGTATACACCACTGATTGTTTGTAGTGTAGTGGAGACGATAGCAGAAAAAGTCATACCACATAAGATCAGTTGTTCTATTATACTTTAAACCACCGAAACACCCTTGATGTTAATTGATAAATTGGCTATGCGTAGGCGAAATCCTAGGCAAAATTAGAGGCATATCTCTTTAAGCATGCAATTGACGTCACTTAATGATGAATGTTATACGGAGAGAATGTGTTCTTTGTTGCATATTGTGGTTTATGTTATTGTATGATATGATGACAATTACAAATCATGCGCCGTTATCATGCCAAAACTCATAGGCAAATCGTAATGCACTGCAGCTGTTGAATGAAACATTTCCCATGCGCCGTTTTTTCCCGAAGACATGCATCAGGTTAGTTAAAATGACTGCATGAATAATGATTAATATTGTCTTGCTGGGTTCGATTTAATAAAAATGCATCAAACAGAAGCATGTATATGCGAGTGGACTGACAACGTACGGATGTGTGATTACAATTGGCTATGCAGATGTGGCGAGTGGCCAAATCTGGATGGACATACCCAACATCACAGCGATCAAAATCGATATCATCATTATCATTACTTCCATTGAAATCATCATCATTGATATCACAATCGCCATCATGATCTTCATTATGTGATGTATATTCACGGTAAAACATAGGACACCCGACATACATAAGTTCGCCTATTTGCATATCCTCATTATAATTTAGGCTACATCTTGCGCTAACAGTTCTCGTGTGCATGTATGTATGTATGTATGTATGTATGTATGTATGTATGTATGTATGTATGTATGTATGTATGTATGTATGTATGTATGTATGTATGTATGTATGTATGTATGTATGTATGTATGTATGTATGTATGTGTATGTATGTATGTATGTATGTATGTATGTATGTATGTGTATGTATGTATGTATGTATGTATGTATGTATGTATGTATGTATGTATGTATGTATGCATGCATGCATGCATGCATGCATGCATGCATGTATGTATGTATGTATGTATGTATGTATGTATGTATGTATGTATGTATGTATGTATGTATGTATGTATGTATGTATGTATGTATGTATGTATGTATGTATGTATGTATGTATGTATGTATGTATGTATGTATGTATGTATGTATGTATGTATGTATGTATGTATGTATGTATGTATGTATGTATGTATGTATGTATGTATGTATGTATGTATGTATGTATGTATGTCTGTCTGTCTGTATGTATGTATGTATGTATGTATGTATGTATGTATGTATGTATGTATGTATGTATGTATGTATGTATGTATGTATGTATTCACGTTTCTAGTGCGCATATATGTATGTATAATCAAGCGTTTGGAAGAGTTGAAGAAATCTCGGTTAAAAACATCTGCGGGCTGCAATATATAATTTGATGTACTGGGTGGTTGTTATGGTCGTGAAAAACTATATATTTACTTTCTCTACGTTGGGCGTCATGTGCTATTTTCCATCTGATCAATCACTGTTGTAAGCCGTTGTGACAAAACGTCGCAATCAAGCAACCCGTCCTCTTCAATAGAATTAAATAGGAATCAAGAAGGTGGCATTGAATACCCCTGTGAATTGATCGTAGTGCATTAGTAATCCAATTGACTAGCGCTCTTGTGTATTGGCTTTTAAGTCTTAAACCTTGTTAAGCTTTCTAATGTACTGAAGGTATTGACACTACATATCACATCAGCTCGTGCTTGCAGACAATGTTAATTTTGTAACACTCTGGGCAAAGCAAATTTGATTGATATATGAAATGAAATCTAGTTAATTTTACAGATAACCAATGTTATGTAGTCGCATTCATTCCTCAGCAAATATCCCAACGGTTTTCTATCGAAGTAATATGAATGTTGCACTGCATTTTAATCTGTAGATTTGTTAAAGAGGGTTTTTGGTTGACAGCTAACCTTAATCACATCACATAAAGCTGATAATCGAACTCTTTAACTGCAGTTGGGGCAACTAAACTGAACGTGTGGCAAAGTTTTCTGTAACCTGCATAATTCAATATCACCTGGCTCATTTACTTGCATTTTTTGTACTTGAGCGAGTGCATCAGTCAATCCTAAATGTAGTACATACCACATTTATTATATAGTCCATGGTTTACTTGAGTGTCACACATATTGCAGTAGATTTGTCATCTGCATAACATCAAGGAGTAAGTATTTAAGATGATAGAGAGCTTTATTGATAAGTGGCAGCAGTGCAGTGGTGTGACCACCATTAACATCAAATCGTTTCTGTAGAAAGCAATCATTCTAAGTGCTAACCGTTAGTGAACAATACACTCTACCATCGATATTTATGGTACAATGAATCCAACTTTGCAGTCAAACATTTGACAGTCCCAGTCAATCAGTAAGCTCTAGTGGCTATGCTATATTCCTTTATTATCGGACAATTAAAAAATAAAACCCCGAGAGTATGACAACTATCTTCGAATTCAATATGATTGAATTCCCAATGAATTTTCCTTTTGATAAATGGCTGTGGGTAAAACATGAGAGCAAACTTCAGGGAACGATGAATCCAGACATTTCGGTACCAAACATTTAGGCATGCGTGATTTGTCCAAGCGCACTCAACGACAATCATCAGATCATCCTAATTTGGTCCTGAAATCACAGACCACAAACAAATGTTCGGGCTCGCATAAATATATAACAAAATGTAAATTAACATAATTAAATGTTTCCACTTGAGCTTAAAAGCCTTTAGTAAATAAATACATTTACGCATTTGTACATATAGGCATAGATATATCGATATATATAAGCATGTAAGCATTGATACATTATGTATAGGTACAAAGATACATGCATACATATATACATGCGAACATACATGCATACATACATACATACATATATGCATATATATATATATATATATGTATATATATATATATATATATCATATATGTAAATATATATATATATATAAATACATATATATATATATTTATATTTATATATATATATATATATATATATATATATATATATATATATATATATATATATATATATATATATATATATATATATATATATATATACATATACATATAAACATAGGTACGTACACATAAATACACTTGCATATTTAAATATATAAGCAGAAACAAAGAATTGATCTCCGTGACGTTAGTAGCCCGTCATATGATATATATTGCAGACCGTATGACCATGGAAAGCCGCCTATGCATCTTTTCGGATCTATCGTTGATATATAGTCCACTGCTTCTACCTCCCACGTAAGCCCATGTGACGAATGGTCACTTTCATTAGACGTGAAAACACGTGCTTTCAGGGTTTCAACCTGGCTACTTGGAATCTATTGCGCATTGAATTATTCATAGAAGTTGTTACATGATTCTTACCTCATGCCAATGTGTTAAGACGGATGGGTAGGGAAGTGTAAGCGCAGACAATAGACATGGCAGTGAGCAAGACAGCAGCAGCTTATGATATACCGATCTACGCACCCAGTTTTTATATGAAGATGTTTTATTAATGGTTGGGTGTTGCTTAAATCCGCTTTGTCCTCGTGCCTCAATTATTCTGGTCATTCATTCATATCAACCTAACAACAAGCTAGTGTGAGTAGTAGACAGCCAATAATGTGTGCTAATGTTTAAATCTAGCCATGCACGTTCTCGTATTCATTTTACATCTGCAAATACATACATACATACATACATACATACATACATGCATGCATACATGCATACATACATATATACATATATACATAAAAACATACATACATACATGCATACATACATACATACATACATACATACATACATACATACATACATACATACATACATACATACATACATACATACATACATACATACATACATACATACATACATACATACATACATACATACATACATACATACATACATACATACATACATACATACATACATACATATATACATAAAAACATACTTGCATAAATACATGCATGCAAACATACATACATAAATATATGCATACATACATATATACTTACATACATACATACGTACATTCATGCATACACATACACGATAACAGTTAGCATAAAATAATAGGGTAATTTAAAATGATGATCCGCAAATTGACGAACTAATGTCAGTCAGATGCCCGATGTTTTGCTGTGAATAAATCACGGGAATGACGTAATTTTGCATCAATAACCATAGACACCAAATAGAAGATACGAACGTGATACCTTTGAAAATAAGTCCAATTCCCGAATCAACGCTTTATGTAAGTAATGAAATTTAATAATGTGGAACCAAACACCGCTCTTAGACGTTTGAATTATGTGAAATGGGTAATCATGGTGATGATTATGATGATAATGATGTTAATGGTTATGATAATGACAATAATGGCGATCATGATGACGATTAGGATGATAATGATAAAGATTTCAATGGAAATATTGATGATGACGATGTTGATGTTGATCACTATGATGTTGAATATGTCCATCCGAATTTGGCAACTCGCCACATCTGCTTAGCCCATGGCAATCCAAACGTGAATATAGCCTATTTATTTGTATATATTTTAATCAACCAGATGCATGTCTTTGGGGGATTAGCTTTTACAGATGGACATGGCGCATGGGATAATGTTTCATTTAATATCCGCAGAATATGACGATTTGCCAATGTATTTCGGCATGCTAACAGTGCATGATTTGTAATTGCCATCATAGCATACAATGACATGAACAACAATATGTAACAATGAACGCACTCTCCTCGTTATAGCATTCATCGCATAACATTGACGTCAATTGTATGCTTAAAGATATGTCTCTAATCTTGCGTAGGATTTGCCTTCTCATGGCCAATCTATCAATTAACATCAGGTGTGTTTCAGTGGTTCAAAGTATAGTGGTACAACTGATCTTATGTGGTATGATATTTTTCGGTTATCGTCTCTACTACACTGCAAATTAGCGACAATTCATTGGTGCATACATGCGATGGCCCGATTGAGTCATTAATCGCCCAGTATAAGTGCTATATAAAACCAAATGCTGCTAATATAGAACAAAACAGGTGATGAAGAAACAAGATGAATTTTGGCCTAGTGATTGCAGGACAGTATTTGTGTAAGCACGTTATGCCGATATAGTGAATACAACCAATTCAATTAATGCGGTGCGGGATTAAGTTGGCATCCGTCATAGCTGCATGTCTACTTAATGACGCCGCGTCACTTCCCCAATATGATTTACGAGCCAATGTGAATATCAGCCCAGTAATTGGAAACGTCCAATGGAAATTTATATCAGCCGTAAAGGGTCGATAGAGTGAACGTTGATTATTCCTTCAGATGTGTCCAATCAAGTGCTGCTAGCCATGTTTTCAACCAAACTATGGTAAGGGATTTGGAGAAATACTAGCTGATTATTTCTAAACATTTACAATTAATTGTTATTTTCAATACAGAGCGCCCAGAATTAGTTGGTCGTACACAAGTATAATAAAGTTCAGCAATTATCACCACTGATTGATACGCACAATTATACAGTCGTTTAATTGAGCGTCTGATGATTCTGATTCAATGTACTGCACAATGCAGCTCCTGGCAAATGCAGCGATGTATTGAGTACCTAATATGTAGCAATATGAAAGACAAAATAGGGACACAATGGCCCCACGATGTTGGAACGTTATTGTATGCGCATCATCGTCGTCGTCTTACATAAATATCCATACCATAATTACCGATCACAATATTAGCAAAAGGACTGTTTTCTTTTCAAACATTCGAGGCAGTAAGTATTTCCTTCAGAATACAAAACAAATGGATCGATTCATAGCCAACACTAATTTGGCTGTTTGCTTGTATGCACATTGTTGATGCAATATTTTTAGTCCACAACGCAACATGAATATTTGCTACCAATGTCTTTTTGATAATAGAGGCATGTGTCATCAACCTCAGACAATGGCGTTAAATTCCATTTCCTGCTGCTTGGACCAGTTTTCGGTGATATGCACGCTGCATATAACCTGTCGAGCAAATGTAATAACGCCAGGATGCTGGTCACATCAGCCTCAACCGTAAAACAAAATTGATCCATCGCCGTTTTGCTTTTTTTGCTTTGATCTTAATGTGGTATTACATTGCTCTCACCAATGCACAATAAATATTATTTACTCAGTTCAGGGCCTCAGCTTTACAAAGCTAACATGTGTCATTTTAAGAGCCCAATGATCATTCACATCTCGTATTGGAATAAGATACACCATATATGATTCCGAAACCTAAATGATACATGCTTTTTACAACGACATGGGAATGATCGCAATAGTAATTACTTGGCTTTACCCTTTATAATGGCTTTATACACTTCGACAGCATTCGCATGATGGGCAACCTACCGTGCTATCGTGCTGCCATTTACAGGCCCGATTTGCCGGCTCTTATGAGAAGCGCGCAATGGAATTCTCACTCAGAGAACGAGGTGGACAATTGTATTGCGGCTACCGTTCTCGCCTCTCTGATTGATGGCATTTTCTGACTTATGACAAGGCTTTTACGCATAAAGAGCAATAAGCAGCGTGAATGCCAATACAGTTACTAGCTCTATTTGATCTCTAATACCTTCATTATTATTGCTCTAAAACGCATAGCCGATGAATTGAAAAAACTCCCTGGTGCCACGCAGCAATAGCTTTATTAGACTGGGGTTTTCTCACGGCACTCGTTTTGAAGTTGATATCGATGTTTGTGGTATCTGTTTCGACATCAGACTCGTGGTGCCTCCATACATCCGACATGTTTCATGTGACGGGGCTTAATGTGGCATGGATCATTGTATCGTTAAGCTTTATCACTTGACTTCAGGTGTATAAACTAGAGGTTATAATTAGTACCAGGTGTGTTTTTATGGCAATTCTTGCTATTGTCATCATATCTTTAGTCGTTTACTAAAATCTGTCGCTGCGCAAAAGTATTGAACTGATCCACAAAAAGAAAACTTATTCCCTTATTTGCTAATACTCGTGTTCTATGTCGATATTATTGTACTTCCGTGTCTAGTTGCATGCAACTTGATGTCACTACGAGCCCGAAGTTATCCACTCATGTGACCCAAGGGCGCAACAATTGGTTTCAAATGAAGTAATCTACAGTTGTTGAAATGTCGTTCATAACACTATATCTGCTGAGCAGTGTACCATTCCACATTCTCCAAGTTGCTGCCCGACTCCCGCCTGCTATGGAGGATCCAAGATAATTTTGGAATATCCCAACGTCGTAGATTTGGTGCTTACATATTGTAAGTAAACACTTCAGAAGACTATTAGTCAACACTTAGTGTCAAGGATTACTGCATTGACAGCATTCAATGCAGATTATCGACTTGGTGGAACATGAGGTACTTCATCGTCTTTGGAGGAATGGATCTAACTACTATACATTGTATATTATTGCATGATGCATAACAAACACATATTGTCAGATATTCGCTATATATTGTGACAATAATAGTTTACCGTAATAAAGCTGTATAATCTTTTAAAAGTCGAGAAGCATATATATATATATATGGTAGTGCAGCGATACCATTATCCAGTCGGTAGAATGACGCATGCATACACTGATGTAACAACTTAAGCATGTTTGTGCATATGTGTCCGTCGTGGAAAAGATAACTAGTGTCGTCTTGATTAATATAGCCGATTGGCATTTTTCAACGGTATTATAATTGTGGCCGAAAACCCAACGCAATGTTTTAGGTAAAATGAGCTAAATCAAGCTGCAATCAACACGCTGTGTTCCAGAGCGTGTTAGGGTTTAATATGGATACATTAATTTAGTAATTATGTGATGCTTAAAGCACACACGTTTTCTTGAAGCAAGCGCATGGTATAAGTAAGTTTACAAATTTCTCGTAGTGGAGTCTTTCTGTCAGTCAATGGTCACCTGTATAAGTGACCAGCCACCACGTTCTAGGTGATCATTAATAATATAAAACACCCGTACGCTTGTAACATAAGCGGTTAATTAGTGCTTCGCCAAAATAATTGCGTGATGAGGGTCATGTGTCATTGTAGTTCAGCAATATAAGCAATATTGCCTATCTGCTTGGCTTTCACATGTTTCATAGGCAAGCTGAGACAAACCCCAAATTCCCTTCCTATGGTAATGACTTTCACAGACATAGGCAAATACGAACCCATTGTATTTAATGCAGTATACAACTGGTTGCTGCAGGCCACCAAGGGTGATAACGTGCGTCAATATGCGGCTGCATGTGATTGGATTTGCTCTGGCACCCTAAAATCTATTTCTACAACGTATGGTCAATTGCAGGTTTGGTTGACATACTTCAGGAAACCAGTCAGGGATTGTTCCAAAAGGTCGAGTGGCAATTCGCCCATCTTAAGAGCATTAATAATATAGGCGTTGGATGCGTATTAGTCGATGTGCGTGCCTATTAATCGATGCCGGGCAAGTGGTCATTTGTAAGCAGCACCAAAGGAACCATACAAATGCAAGTACAATTTGGATAACTGATGTTACGCATTACCATTGATTGTTATATGAATATTGATATTGTCCTCTAAAACGGTGACTTGTAAGGGCCATCACGGTATATTGCCAAACATATGCAAAAACGCTGTTCATCAATCAAACGCCTTGTGACATTTGTTATGTTATTGTTGTCTATATACGTATATGAATGCACTATAATTTAAACAGAGGACATGTAACGAATGCCTAAAAAAAGGCTAACTATTGACTATTGACAGTCAGAACCTTATATGATAGCATATGATTCTAAGTTGTATCTACAATACAGACGGGAACACGACGTTGTATGACATGTGATGGCAATTAGCAGAGTTAAACAATATAGAACCATCTTCTTGCATATAATTATCTGCTCAACAACTCACAGCTTTTAGAGATGCAAATCAAGTTGCATTGCAACTTTTTTCTCATTTTATTTCACAAAACAATATGAACAGACACCCCATCCATATATCACAGATGCGCGAAACAACTTGTCGTTATAGAAACGGCAGGATGCAATGAACGGGAATAACGGCGGAAATGGCCGAGCAGTATTGGCAGTTGATAGCCTAATATCATTCTTTTATTGCCTAGCTTTCAGTCGCAGTGCTTGAAATATTACTCAATGAGGGTACTCTTTTGCGCTGTACATGCGTAGCGATGCGAACGAGGATAATTGCGGCATTGTAGGGATATTATCATAAGCATCACATACAGGTCGTGAATCAGTGCAGTTCCTGAGGTAAGATATGCTGCGTTCACCTTGGTACAGACGGTCGCAGCTGTGGTTTGTAAAGATGCCAACCCCCTTAATTGCTATTTAACCAATGGCCGTTTGCTTTTTTACAGTTGTCGGTTGCATTCAGGTTAAGCTTAATCAAGGATCATAAAATTATTGGTTGGAAACTACTGGTCACAATTTCAACAATAACGCAACATATGCGCCCTTAATCAGGGTCTCAAGTTATATATGTCCTCGCGATTTGTTTGTCATAATTGAAATATTATATTCAACTAGTTATGCAAACAAGCGATATCTTAACCAACTAATGATTGTGATCTCTGGGGTCATAATCGCGCGTCAGCCATAAAACATTGCACACATTAGATGCCCTTATCATTTCACTGTTGTTAATCAAACCACATATAAACAGCAGTATAAGGGCGAATTGTTAGCCCAGTAATCCAGCACCCATGGACATTTACGTAATTATAAACATCGAACCATATTTAGTGAAATCAACAGGAGCACACTTGGAAACCAATCCACGAGGAAGCGTAATTATCGTGAACACTTTGATTATTTTAATATACCACACAACACTGCTTCGGCTTGACAACACACAGATTCTGTTTCAAACACAACGCTGTACCCAAGCCATAGCGGGTGGATGGCATAGCAAGGGCAATTAACTCTGGTTGACACCTAATCGTACCGCCTAGGGTATTTGTTTATACACAAGTTAAATGATCTACCTTTTCTTGACAAAATATCATCCAAACAGTATAATTTTGCAATAACGTACTTATCAAGAAATAGCATGTTACATATTCACTCAACAAACTATGATACATCATCATAACCCTAGCCACGTACTCAAAACACTGGAATTAATTGTAATTGATAGTTTAGCAATTTCCAACTCTGTAAGTGTAGTAATGAAAACAACGAATGTGCATTGCTGATAAAGTTAGTTACATCCATGATATCTGAGTTTTATTCACATAATCAATTCTTAACATACAATTCGACTATATCAACAAAACTGATACAAGGTATTTACTCGATCAATGGCACATCTGCACACAAATGCTAAATTAACTGCATCTGTTGAATTTAAGAAATTTACATCACAAAACTAATATTTAATATTCCAATGCATAATAAAATCATTCACGTAGATCAAAGACAAATAATCAGTTACTTCGTGTCACCCAAATATCATATGTTAATTAGACGCTTATGCAGTCGAAATCCATGCGTGAATGTACTCACGGCATATCGTAAGATATTCCACTGGATAACAATATCGCTGGACTATATATCTTTGCTAAATGGCACAAACAATTAATGAAGAATGCCTGTTATGCTTATACATATATGTCTGCAATACGGTCCCCATTCTTCATGACTTTTAAACGTGTCTGCTGCTGTAATTCTGTAAACAGATATTGTCACTATATATTGGAAATATCGAGGAATATGCGTTGGGCATTACGCAGTAATATACAATGTGTGGTCGTTAAAACCATTTCTCTAGAGACGCTGAACTACCTCAGGTTCCACCAAGTCGATAATCTGCATTGAATGCTGACGATGCAGTAATCCCTGACGGTATGTAATGACTAATAACCTTCTGAAGTGTTTACTTCCAATAAGTAAGCACCAAAACCACAACGACGGACGTACAAAGAATACAAACAGCAGCAACTGCTGCCAGGTCAGAATATTCCAAAATTGTTTGGGATCCTCCAAAGCAGGTGAGAGTCGGGCAACAACTTGAAGAATGTGGCATGGTAAACTGCTCAGTAGATATAATGCACATGTTATCAACGACATTTCAACAACTGTAGATTTCTTCATTTGAATCCAACTATGGCGCTCTTGGGTCACATGATTGGATATCATTGGGCTCATGGTGGTATCAAATTGCATAACACGAGACACTGTTGTACAATAATATCGACAGGTAGTTAATAAAGAGAACACGAGTATTAGCGTACAAGGGAAGACAAAGTTTACAATCATATCAATAAAACCGAGTATATTTTTGGTTTTTACGGACCCTTCCAAGTTCAGGCAGGCGGGTCCGTGCGATGTTAAGACAATACCTTTGCGCAGGGACAAATTTAAGTAAACTACGATAGATATGATGACAATAGCAAGTATTGCCATACAAACACACCTGGTACTAATCACGATTTCCGGTTTATATACCTGAAGCCAAGTGATAAAGCTTAACAATACCATGATCCATAACACACTAAACACCGTCACATGAAACGCGTAGGAAGTAAGGAGGCACCACAGGTCTGATGTCGACACAGATTCCACAAACATCGATATCCACATAAAAAAGAGTGCCGTGAGAAAAACACAGTCTAATATAGCAACGGCTGTTTGGCACAAGTCACCAGGGAGTTTTTTCCATTCATCGGTTTTACGGTTTACAGCAATAATAATGAACGTATTTGTGACGATTCCAAGAATGATCGCAGCCGGGGTAATATAATACTTGGATACATGCACTAATGATACAATATCCGAAATCACGAGCGGTTCGGCAGATGTATTAGTACGAGCCAGGTGTTGCCACAGCCGTGTGTTCAATAAGAATATCTCCATGGTGAGAAGCCCACGGTATGGAATGTTGCAGAACAAACTGAAATACAATAGATGCATTAGTTGATAAGCTGATTGGTACAAACCTTATCACAAGCAAGGTGCAATAACGCCTACATTAAATTGCTATAATGCACGTTGATTAAACAGAACTAGTGATTAAACGGATATATTCCGCATACTGCTCACCGTCGCGTGCTACGAGATGAGTATGATATCCGAGAAGTTGACAGGTCCCAAGAAATCAGAGAGGCAAAAACGGCAGCTGCTATCAAATGGTCCAACCGATCCTCTGAGTGAGAATTCCAATGCGCGCTTCTTATAACAGCCAGCTAATCGTGCCTGTAGATGGCAGCACGCTTATACGGCCTCTTCAGTTGATCATTATGCGGTCGATAGGCATGCAGCTAGCACGAAGAGTTGCGAATGACGATAGCCATATAACGAAACGTAGCATCATTTACACACACCATCTAAGTGGCATTTATATATTGTGTATAATATATAAAGACCGAATGTATTAAATTTTGAAAACTGACGCTTGTAAGTTATGTAAAAGTGAGGCCTTGACACAAGAAGACCAGAGTGCAATATGTTAATAGCACTAGAAATTGGCATATATCTATAATAATCAATGAGTATACATACACACATACGCACATATATTTAGATATCTATATGTATAATATATATATATATATATATATATATTTATATATATATAAAAATATATATATATATTTATATATATATGTATATATATATGTATATATTCATATATACATATATTACATATATATATATGTATAAATATTTATATATATATGTATAAAATTTAAATAAATATATATATACATATGTATATATATATATAGAAGTCATTGACGTATGATAAAACAAATATATATATATATATATATATATATAAATATATATTATATATATATATATATATAAATATATAGATATGTATGTATATATATATATATATAAATAAATAGATATGTATGTATACATATATATATATGTGTATAAATATATATATATATATACATACGTATATCTATATCTATATCTATATATATATTATATCTATATATATATATATATATATATATATATATATATATATATCTATATATATATATATATACATATAGATATCTATATATATATATATATATCTATCTATATATATCTATATATATATATATATATATATATATATATATACGAATGCGACCATTTTGGACATTTAGCAAAAAACCAACAATTTTGGGACATTGGAGACGACAAATCATATAGTCAATATGATGATTATTTCTTGTTTTCTGTTGGTCTGTAAGTATCATGTTTCGGTTTCGTAAACTTATCTTGGATTTTCATTGTTTTATAAAACTTATTAATTTTGTGTACCAAAATGGGACATAACAAAAATCCGACTATTTTGGACCATCACAAAAAAAAACAGCTTTTTTGGGAAAATCAATGAGTATACATTCACACACACGCACATATATATAGATGTCTATATATATATATATATATATATATATATATATATATATATATATATATATAATATATATATATATATATATATATATATATATATATATATATATATATATATATATATATATATATATATATATATATATATATATATATATATATATATATATATATATATATATATATATATATATATATATATATATATATATATATATATATATATATATATATATATATATATATATATATATACCGCAGCAGGGTTTAGATTGACCAGGACATCTTCAGAAAGATGCACAGAACAATACGAGAGATTATTTTTGAGCTACACAGATTGTACATTGAGTCAGTGTAACTACTACTTTTGTAATAATCTATCTGCAGTGTAATGCTGAGAATAGAAGATATAACTTACTGATAAAGCATCAGGTAAAGTTACTTAATCATGAAACATGACATGGCAGTGCATGGATAATCTACAAGCTTAAATAACAATTCAGCATATATCACAATTGTGCAACAATTGTATATAATATATGACATCTACCATAAAAGAGATACTGGGAATGATCTGTCTGTCAAATTTATTTTGATTAATACAGTATATTCTGAAGTATATATACCATGCATCGGAGTAGTTTCCTTAGACTGGGGATCTGAATATAGCTTCTGAAGGCAAGTTGTTTAGACTGGGGATCTGAATATAGCTTCTGAAGGCAAGTTGTAGAGCTTGGGTCTGCCTTGTATCCAATTAGAAGCGGTCTGCATGTACCTTGGTATATTGTTTTCATATTTCACAATTAGTTTCTAGTTATAGCAGACTTGTAATGACTTTCATGATATAGCACAGGTCTTTATAGACCATGCAGTGGATAGTGACTTTTATATGAAGGCCACTTAAATAGAATTCATTTATAATGCAAAGAAGCCTTTTTTTGGTTTATACCTTGTCACTAGTTATCCAATCACAGAGGAATGAAAAATACTCACTTGTATCTATGATGCATGTTCTGCTCGAGACATCCTGATCTGACTCTCACTAGAAATCAAGTAATTTTTGTTGGCATCTCTAAGTGTGGAGTCTACAGGGCTTGTTGTTCTAGGCAGACTTGTGGCATAACTGGTACTTGCTTTGGCTGCTGGTTCAGTATCTAATATACAAAAGCACATACATTTTACAATATACATTGCAAAATTAATATAACTGACACATTACAGACTATGCATTAATTCAGATGTGAACAATGAGGTGCAATGTTTGTATCACTGCATATTTCTGCCATTGCTTCACATTTGTTCATAAGTATGTGACCTGCATATTGTGCGAGTTTTCAGACCCATTTAATTGATACTTTGATAACAATCGGACCATGTTCCAAAAAATGTCGGTATGGTTGTGTTACCAAATGGAAAAAATACTTCATCTTATAATGTGTCTCGAAGCAACCAAACCAAACAAACCAACTGCCAAAGCAATCCATTTGTGCCAAGTACACGCCCACTTTAGTTATGGTCAATTCAGGCAGTGGTCTCTGATAGGTTCCCAAGCTAACATCTGAAATAGGTACCTATATTAATGAAACATATATGGGTAGATTTGTGGAAATATACTTATCTGGTTGGTTCAGAATAGAATTGCTTCCATATTCACAGTACATTGGCACAAACTTTAACAGAGCTCTATATATATGATAATGCATTTCAATCTGCATCTTTATTAGAGAACTAAATAGGAATGGAAGCTTGAAGAGCAATTCCGTTAGAAGATAGAGAGATCCAGTTTACAGATGCTGGTTATTTATTTTCACAATATAACACCTCATAAAATGTTTCCACACTCACTTATAGGATACCTGCAGAGGTCAGATCACATGATTCAATGTCAGGAAACTTATGTGAGGCCACATCAGCTGTTCAGCTGAGAACATTCAATATTATCTACTGTCAAATTACATAATCATCATAGTCATGGTTTTTATAGCACAGGTGCTCATTTATTATGCAATTATGCAGTTCAGAGGCTGTCTATTTAGTGGCTGGTGTTATTTGTATGAGGTGACCCTCTGGTGTAGTCTATATTTGCACCATCAACTTATTCCCGCCTGGATAGGCAACAGCCCAATATGCATGTGATGTTATGACTACCCCCAAGTATTGATTATAATTGCAATCTGAGGACCCTTTGACCTTTGAGGTCTATCATATTAAGATAATTGGCAATAGTCAAGTTTATGAAACACCAAGTGACGGTGGATAAGCAGCCACTGGTATGTGTTGATAAATGTATAATACCAGCAATGGTGCTGCAACATTAGTCTCTTCAATCACAACTTGCCAAACAGCGCAGTACCATACACATTACGGTTATGTCTTACCATCATGTCCATATAACATCATATCTATCTTCATGGCTGAAGCCTAGTGAATTGAGTGAAGGGCATCCATTAATTGTTAAAATTGTTAGGTTGATGTTTCATAGTCAAGTTCTCTTTGCATTTACATATCACCGAACCGTCTTAGCTATAATAGCATAACAAGTCTATCAAACAACAATTTGTTTTTCAACTTAACAGAGCCATCTAACAGTATTAAAACGAAAGCTGCTAACTAGTTCTTATGAACCAAGTGAAGCTTATGCTCAACAAGGGAGTATCCGATCGACTGCTGGTCTGTTGGGCTACTGCTAACGCCTAAATTGTGGAACAGTTGATCGCAATCGTTCCGTCCAGGGAATTCGGGTCATGGATATAAATTCACTCTGGTTAGGGGTAAAATGCGAATTAGGTAATACAGAACACGCAGTATTAGAGATAGTATATTATTGTACCGACACAGCTTCTTTTCCGTCCATGTCCGAATGTATTTGTTGAGAAATCCGTATTTAACAACAAATTTCTATGCTTTCTACAAGTCACGAATGAGCAGTCTAATGAAGAGTTATTGTTTACGAGTTTCGTAATTTATGAAATGTCATTAATAGCCGTAAAACTGTAACAATCGTATCATTCTTAACCAGGGCTGTGATAAAATAAGTTAAATTTATTTTTAATGATCATTATTTGTCGGATTGGCAATTTTATGTGACTTGACTTTGGTAAGTCTGCTAGTTTTGCGGTCTATATTTCGCCTATCTGTCGTACATCTGGGGTCAAAATTCGAAGTCAGATTATGGGTAGGGTCGAAGAGTGAAATTTGTAGCTTCGATTGTACGAATGGGTTTTTATATCAAGTGTTTTGTTACTATATTGTATTCAATGATCCAACAGTGTTGAATTATGTGTGAATAATGTATATTTGGTAGTTTGGCAAGAAAGTACTTGACTTTTACGGTCACACTTGATTATTTTGGTCACATGACCATACAGAAAGTAAACAAGGCGGGGTCATTGAAAATAAGAGCTTATGTGTAGACTACATGAGTTCCATGGAGGGACCCAGGGTTATTGAATTATTTTACAAGTATTATACGGGAAATCATTATAAAAGCTTCTGCATATTTTCAATATCATGTGGGAGCAAGAATAAAATGCAATGTTTGGGAAACTCGCTTCTTCTCTCCATCTCGTACCACGGTGTATGATGGTCGTCGTCTGGTGGGTAAGGACAGAAGAGCATTCTCGCGTTGGATTAGGATGCGTAAGGGGTTTAGGAACATACAGCGCTACAGTTAACTGGGTCACAGGAGTATACGAGGTGTCTTGGGGTATATGAATCGTTTAGACGTCTTAGCGGACTGGATGGGCTCATAGGCGCTCGTGTCACTCAGAGCGCGAGAGCAGCTTTTGAGTGGGGAACAGCAAAATAACGCTGCTGGTGGTTATGTGATATCAATGGCTATTAGTGAGTGGCTGTTTCCCAATATTAGCATTTAGAGGGGTTATGAATAAGTGTGCAAACATTCGTCGATTCTATAAAATCAATAATACTATCACTTATGCTTCCCAATGTAATTTGAAAACCCAGGCTGTGAACCCAGGTTGTCGAGTCACTTTAGCGACACTTTATATATTTTCTCGCTATAATCTGGTTGCTTGAGTATAAGCGTCTTAAATAACGCCATAATATATTCAAGAGTTGTGGTTATTGCTAACTAAATTATAAGATATTCTCGGCCAGCAACTTCATCTCAAAGCAAGAGATGCCATACGAATTTTGCCGACCAGCAAAGCATTTCAGTTTGTCCGGGCGAATATATATCTCTCTCCAGCTCATTGGAAAACGTCGAAACCAAATATGTATATTTTTTATTCACACTATCGAACGTCACGTGGATAGAATAAATTTGTGAAGGAAGTAATTCTAAGCAATATATCAGAAGTTGGGATTATGATATATCGGATAATAACGAGAAACAAGCTGTTAAATGCGGAGTACAAAAATGGTCGTCAGTCCAATATATTAAATTTTTCAAACGTCCCTAACTAACACCTGCGCGATGCATGGGTCAAAACCTTGCAATGGATAAATGTGAATGGCGATAATCAACAAGGTAACATCAATTCTAAATAAAAAATTGCAGAACAAAGCACTCAAAAAGAGCTTGACTTTTTTGGCACTATATATATATATAGTTGTTTTATCATACGCCAATGAGTTCTCTATGTGCAGAGCGCAATTGTCGTGCTAGTAAATCATATAGTATAGTGTTTCTCAGTATGCTTTTGTTCCATTATTTCAATGCATTACAGCTGCCTCCGATCGTTTAATCAGTTATAAGTTCCGTGATATCGTATTACTTACCATGCGTATCAAGGTTAACATTCATTTATCGAATGTTACCATCCCAACTTTATAACAGGTTTGAAATTTGATATTAATGAGCTATTAACTACACGTCGTATCTTAATGTTGGGGATTACACGCTTAGTATTATATTGAATATACGCTTATAACTGGATGGTTTTTCTTGTTTCTAGTTAATACTAACGGTGTTGCATATTAACAAGACATCAAGTATGGTTCAAATCTTTGTCTTGATCTATCTGCAGTTAATCATCTCTCCAATGACACATTGTCCAATGATTTAGCGCAACATTCCTGTAAAGATCTGCAAATGCCAGATTGCAGCCTGAATAGTGTTGTTCTTCCCATATATATTTGCAACCAGTTTACTGTAAGCACTTGGCAGGGAGGGTCAGTGAAGCATTTATAACAGTGCATCAGATAATTCACACACCTGTGCCATTCATACAGAGAGTGACAGTAAAGGATATGCACCTGGAAGATTACTTGATTTCCAAGGGAACCATCATAGCTCTCCAGCTCTGCATCTTGTTACACAACCCGAATGTGTAGCATATTCCCATGTTTAGCCTAGACAGAACATATTGCCATTTGCTTTATTCATGATATGATTTTATCCACTGATCCTATGCAGATTTTCAAAATCAAGATTACAATGTACCTTGCTTTCCAAGCAAAAAGAATATCTAAATATTGATAATGATATATATTTATATTGATATGAATATATATATATATATATATATATATATATATATATATATATATATATATATATATATATCTATATATATATATATATATATATATAAATTTATATATATATATATATATATATATATATATATATATATATATATATATATATATATATATATATATATATATATATATATGCAACCTTTTTGAGACAATAGACCAACCTTTTTGGAACACAGACACATCTTTGCTCACGACATGAGTTCCATAAAAGTCAAGGCGTTTTTCATTGCTTTATCCGACAATGTTTTATTAAAAAGTGATGTTACACTGTAAATTATCTACATTCATTTTTATCCATTGCAAGCTTTTGACCCATGCATCGCGCAGGAATTAGTTTAGGGCGTTTAAAAAGTTATATATTGGACTGACGACCATTTTGGAACGCTGCATTCAACAGCTTGTTTCTCGTTATTATCCGATATATTATTATCCCAACTTCTGATATATTGTTTAGAATTGCTTACTTCACAAATATATCCTATCCGCGTGACATTCGATAGAGAGAATAAAAAACAAATATATTTGGTTACGACGTTTTCCAATGAGATGGAGACAGATATATATTTGCCTGGACAAACCAAAATGCTTAGGCAGGTCGGATAATTCGTCAAGCTCCTCGTGTTTTGAGACGAAGTTGCGATGCTGGTCGAGGATATCTTTTGATTTGGTAAGCAAAAACCACTACACTTGAATATATTATGGCGATATTAAAGACGCGTATAGCCAAGTCAACCAAATGATAACGTTTGTATAGATATAATGTCGCCAAAGTGTTTTCCACAACCTGGGTTCTCGACCTGGGTTTTTATAAATTATTGTCCATTTTGACATTTAGATATATTGTGTAGATTAGATATATCGTGTAGTATACTCAATCTGACAAATGAATAAAATAAGGGGCCGTATCCATAAAGAATCTTAACTTGAGTCGTCTTAACTTGTATCGGCGAGCTTAGCTGAGTCCGCGAAATCAGGCGTAACAAATTGTTAGCGAACTCGGCTGAGACCGCCAGCTTATGGCTGGCAAACAGCCAGAAAAGAATAAATAGCTATAATTTCGCACGTATATCATCGCGATCAGTTTATGTCTTACATGAAATAAAAAGAACAATATGTTATTAAGTGTTATTAGACAGAAAATGATATAAAATTTAATATAATAGACTAGTGTACCGTCGTTATCGTGTGTCAAAATAAAAAGGAACGGCCTTGAACACGGTTGTTTTTGAAAATATGACACACCTTTATTCAACCAGACTGTACAATATTATGTGATATCAAGTATATAATGGTTTAGTCATTGTTCATGAGTTTCAATAACACACATTACACAGCACTCCGAGCAGCGGCATTGTTATCCATGAACATGAACACAACGACACGACGAACAATTGTTTGTTTGGGAGAAGATTTGCACGCTTGGTATGTATAATAATCGACAATTTGATCACGGCTAATCCACAGGAGGGAGAAATAACTCCATCAACGACGCTTGCACTAATATAAGTAATAACATTATCATTCCACGATGAGCACACATATTTTTGTCCACTCCTTGTTGAGTTAAGTCGTTCGACAGTCCCATTGAATTCGCTCATAACTGGGTCTCCGCACGTCATTTGTCTATGACGTGACATAAAACGTGTTTAGACCTATCGCTCAAAAATCCTTGTCGTATGTGTGCTTTGGGGGCACTTTCAATATCTCCCATGTTATCATGAAGTGGATTCATAGACTTGTAGGCTAGGTTACTGCTTTCCTTATATTCAATAATAAAATCTTTGAATCTTGGCGCCGTTGATTTAATTAATGAAGTTCAAAAAGTTTATCTGTAACATGACCAATCGTGTATGTATATTTTATTCACTTGGAAACTCCCATCCACTCAGATTACCCCGCAAACCACTGCCAATTCGGATCTACACTAATGCAAGCTGCCTCGCTCTCTTGGAAAACCACAGCTTGTCCAAAGCAACCAGATTGTTTGCAAAGAACTCCCCGCTTCATTTTTACGAAAACAGTTTGCATGATATATAATTGAAATATCTCGACTTTTAACTCATCGCCCCTGCCGGATATGGAATTGCTTGTGTCAATCTCCCTATTTTAACAAACTTGAAACTGGGGGGGGGGAGTAGTGAGGAGTGTAGGTTACAGTTAAATGTATGTTTTAGCTGTTGAGAGAAGCATCTTACGGATGGGGGAGTGCACTTAAGTGTATGGCGTGGTATATATGTGCAGCGCAATGAGAGTAGTGTTTTCGGTCTCTCTGTTCATACTGACGGGGTAAAACAATTTCAGTGCGACTTTTTTGTTGTACCACGGGGTATGTTTTTCACTTCCCATCTGTACAACAAGCATATGTTTTATCAACATCAGACATGCAAAGTATTGCCATGCACCACATTAATGCGGATGCGCACGATGCTGCTTGGCCAGTTATCAGAAGTTTACTAATATATCCCCATATATATGTCTTTTTTCATCATATGGTGTTTAACACCGGGAATACTGACGTGATGTTAGATTTATCCCATTCATGGCTAGAGCGCCCGCACCGGGCTCACGGCCGTAGTACCCTGAAGCGCAGCCGTTACATGGTGTTTTCAAATGATTAATACGTCATTATAATATCAATCAATCAGTCTGTAGCATAGTCATATAAACTGATCATACTTCCTCCCGTATTGATCCTGTCGCCCTCTCGTGTCGAACTAGTTGTTTACTTAGCGATATTGGGGTTGTTTTTCCGCCGTTTTGACACAGGTTCTGTTGCTTCACAGGATTGTGGGAATGCCTTGTAAAAATAGATTGTCATCATGAAAGCATTAACTTGGCTGTCATCGATCTCATGCTCATCTCAATTCCTCATATCATCGGTGTTACTATGTATTAAACTTCTTTTGTGAACTAAAGCCAGGCTGTACAAAATGAACAAATCTCGATTAGGCTTGAATGGACACCGGAATCGAGTGGGGATTAGAGAGGCAGACTCGGACTCTGTCTACTAATCACAATTTACCTTAGTTTAGCGCAGAAAACCAGACAGAGCAGAGAGGGTGGTAGGAGGCCGACAAGTTCTTATATGATGGAGGTAGGAGGGAAAGAGGTCGCACTGTTGGGAAATTACTTTATGGCCTCCATACTCTGCTATTTGGTGTTTTCCAAGAACCTCTAGATCCATTATACACTAATTTGGATTAGACTGGAGGTATGCTGTATTTGGTGATGTCTGGAGTAAAAGTATGTTGAATTCGGTGACAAATACGAAGAATGTGAAATGACAGTGGAAAATAATACGGGCTTAATTAAAGTTGGACTTGACTAAAATCGGACTTGACCCAAATGGGACATGACTTAAATTGGACTTGACCAAAGTTTGGACTTGATCCAAATCATGATGCTACAGCGTTAAGTGTAACATATTGGCAAGCCAGAATAGGCCACGTATATGTATCATAACGCCAAGGGTGCGGCAAACTCCCTTGTTAATCGCCGTCATAGTACAGATATTGTCTGTCATAACAGTTACTTGCTGTTAGCGAGGTAGGGGGCCTACCGATGTACTACTGCTGCAGTGACAGCAACAGTTTCTTTTTCGTTGATGTGACTATTAGCGATTGGCGGCATGTCGACGTTCCAATTAATGTACATACAGTCTACGCCATAATCTATGATTGCTCCGCCCTCAGTTATGGAAGAATGGACGATGGACGTTAAAGCGTTTGCAGTTCAATGTGTCCATGTAATTCAGCCACCAGTCAATATCAGCGTGAAATTAAGGGGTTAGTATTGCTTTGCGTGAGGGGTTTATTAGCTTGCACAGTGTAGCCACCACGCGTTGCAGGTAAATCCTACCGCCATGAACGACGTGCGTAGCCCATTGGAGTTTGCCGGCGAGGCTTTGCAACCGCTTTAGAGAGGCTCGGCGTTTTGTGCGAAATTGCTACAGAAGTTGTTTGAAGGCCTGACCTTGTAGAACGGGAGGCTTAGGGTGCAGTCGGAGGTGTTGATTTGAATGCCAAGGAGGGTAAGGGCGGTCGTTGGTCCTTCCAACTTGTGATAACATAGTCCAAAACCAAGAGAGCGAAATATTGAGATAGCCGTGTTCATTTCTGATGTGCATTTTGCTTTGGTGTCACCCACAATTAAAAAGTCATCTAAGCACACAATAGTTTTAATACCATACTTGCCATGAATGCGCTGAAGAGATAAAGATAGTCTATGGAAACATTCGACTGATAGCCGTGCACCAAACGGGAGACGCGTGTCATACATATACGTGTACACTCTGTGTCCTTTAAGTTTCCATTTAAGGCCAGCGAGGTAATAGTGGTTGGCTGTAATCCGCACACTCCGGTAAGCGTCTTTTAGGTCTATTTTGGCAAGAAAATTGCCAGGCGAAATGAGTTGCGTGGCATGCTTGACAGTTTGATATCTTATGTGCGATGTGAGCCGAGCGTAGTCATTGACAGCGCGGCCGGGGAGTCGACTGCAGTCATCTAAGAGCCGCACTCCTTTGCTTGATTTGGGTATTGCACCAAGGGCACTAGTTATCAGAGCGGGTTCGTGCACCACTAAGTAGCGGCCTTCTGCTATTTCTCAGGGGGTGCTATGTCCGGTGATATGTAAATGCAAAGCGAACTTGACTATGAAGCATCAACTTAAAAGTTGTAACAGTTAACCGATGCCCTTTACTCCCTTCACTAGGTTTCAGCCATGAAGATAGATATGTTGTTATATGGACATCATGGTCAGACATAACCATAATGTGTATGATACTGCGCTGTTTGGCAAGCTGTGATTGAAGAGACTAATTTGCAGCACCATTGATAGTTTTAACTGCCCTGCATGATGTGCATGGTAGATTTTATAAATTTATCAACACATATCAGTGGCTGCTTATCCACTGTCACTTGGTGTTTCATAAACTTAACTATTGCCAATTATATTAATATGATAGTCCTCAAAGGTCAAAGGGTCTTCAGATTGCAATTATAAACAATACTTGGGGGTAGTCCTATTTCTGATGTTGGATCTAAATTGTAAAGAGGTTGTCTGATGTCATGGCCGAATATCAATTACTATTTGAAGTCACAACATCACATGCATATTGGGCTGTTGCCTATCCAGGCAATGGCCAGCGCGATGGTCTATCAAAAGAGGGAATAGGTTGATGACTTGAAAGTGTCAGATATCACCAGAGGGTCACCTAATACAAATAACACCAGCCATTAAATAAACAGCCTCTGAACTGCATGACTATTTAATTGCATAATAAATGAGCACCTATGCTATAAAAACCATGACTATGATTATTATGTAATTTGACAGTAGAAGATATTGAGTGTTCTCTGCTGAACAGCTGATGTGGCCTCACATAAGTTTCCTGGCATTGAATTATGTAATCTGACCTTTGCAGGTATCCTATAAGTGAGTGTGGAAACATTTTATGAGGTGTTATATTGTGAAAATAAATAACCAGCAAATGTATACTGGGTCTCTCTATCTTCTAACGGAATTGCTCTCCCAGCTTCCATTCGTATTTAGTTCTGTAATAAAGATGCAGATTGAAATACATTATCATATATATAGAGCTCTGTTAAAGTTTGTGCCCATGTACTGTGAATATGGAAGAAATTCTATTCTGAACCAACCAGATATGTATATGTCCACAAATCTGCCCATATATGTTTCATTAATATAGATACCTATGTCAGATGTTGGGAACCTATCAGAGACCACTGCTTGAATTGATCATAACTAAAGTGGGCGTGTACTTGGCATTAATGGATTTCCTTGACAGAGTCGGTTTGTTTGCTTGTATCGAGCGACATTATATGATGAAGTATTTTTCAATTTTTACCACAACCATATCAATATTTAAGGAACATGGTCCGATTTTCATCAAATGATCAATTAAATGGTTCTAACAACTCACACAATATGCAGGTCACATAATTATGAACAAATGTGAAGCAATGGCAGAAATATGCAGTGATACAAACATTGTTCCTCATTGTTCACATCTGAATTAATGCATAGTCTGTAATGTGTCAAATATATTAATTTTGCAATGCATATTGTAAAATGTATGTGCTTTTGTTTATTGGATACTGAACCAGCAACCCAAGCAAGTACCAGTTATGCCACAAGTCTGCATAGAACAACAAGCCCTGTAGACCCCAGACGTAAAGCTGCCAACAAAAATTACTTGATTTCTAGTGACTCGGAGTCAGATCAGAATTTCTCGAGCAGAACATGCCGCAAAGATACAAGTGAGTATTTTTCATTCCTCTGTGATCTGTTAACTAGTGACAAGGTATAAACCAAAAAAAGGCTTCTTTGCATTATAAATGAATTCTAGTTAAGTGACCTTCATATAAAAGGCGCAACCTACTGCATGGTCTATAAAGGCCTGTGCTATATTATGAAAGTCATTATAAGTCTGCTATAACTAAAAACTAATAGCGAAATATGAAAACAATATATCAATGCACATGCAGACAGCTTCTAATGGGATACTAGCTCTACAACTTGCCTTCTGAAGTTATAATCAGCTCCCCAGCCTACTCCCAGGTATGGTATATATACTTCAGAATATATTGTATTAATCAGGATAAATTTTACAGAAAGATCATTCCCAGTATCTCTTTTATGGTAGTAGGCTGAATTGTTGTAGATTAGCCATGCACTGCCATGTGATGTTTCATGATTAAGTAACTTATTCTCAGCATTGCACTGCAGACAGATTATTACAAAAGTTATAGCTACACTGACTAAATGTACAATCTGTGTAGCTCTAAAATTATCTCTCTTATTGTTCTGTGCATCTTTCTGAAGATGTCCTGGTCAATCTAAAACCTGCTGAGGTGCTGCAATCTTGTGTTCAACAGCAATTTAGTCTGTAAAACATTTATGGTCACCATCTTCATGTGACACTATTCATATGACACTACCCTCACACACAACCTCTTTTTGACATCTAGAGTTGTTCTACACCATTCAATCAGACAAATTGTAGGTTATAGCTGTACCAGAAAGGAACACTAGCTAACATTCTGTGGGATGACCCATCAATCTGAACCACACATCTCTTACTTCCAGTTTTTGTTGAATAATAGAACTGTTATCTCTGGATTAGTGGTTCCAAGTAATTTGCTTAATATGTGAACATGTTGTTTGTTTCAGGAAAGAAAAGAATTCTTAAGTCACATCTGCCAGTGGGACGTTCCTAACTTAAAAGTTGGGAAAACATTATGATTGAGCAGCGCAAGTTCCAATGGGCCTTGAATCACCTCTTAATTATGCTTGAAATGTCATTAACTATGCATAATTGTAATGAGCATTATTAGTTCCAGATGGATGTGCCACAAAATCTAAATTATGCTTGAAACGTCAATAAACATGCATAATTGTCATACAAGTGACTTTTTGTAACCACTATATAGTTTATAGACAATATTACACATGCCCAGTTTATTCCAGTTAATGATGCAATAATGATATAATCAGAAATAATAGAGATAACATAGCGGTAGTACGATTATCATTAAGTTATTAACATATATTTCTGTAACCTAGAACAAAAAAGCATGCATGTCTGTGAGCTACATTGGATGAGAAAAAAATGAAAGAGTGCATACGACAGAGCTTAAACATTAAGCGCTATGATGTACCACGGAGACGCCTCCATGGACAAACAAACAACCAAATCGAGCTGAAAAGTGGGAGCCACAGGGATTTATATAAATCGTCTATTACTATAACTACATCGGTTTTGTTGTATTAGTAGCAGAGGATGACCATTCGATATACAAAATCCTTATGCAGAGTGTGTGCAAGATTGGGGCTTTACCGCGCTTGCAACATCGAATATCGCTTAACGACGGAGGGTACTGGGGCCGTATCCATAAAGAAACTTAAACTTAAACTTAAAGAAACGCAAACTCAGGTTTTTGAGACGGCAAGCTGAGGTGGCCGTCTTAACCGTATCCAAGAAGAATCTTAAGTCTCCTCGCGTACTCAACTCTGAGTCAGCTAGGTAGCTGACTTAAGTTCGCTAGCTCAAACTTAAAAATGGTGGTACAACGTTAATATTTCCAGGAAAATGCTTTCACAGATATAAATAAGAACATGTATGTTCCTAAAATGAACCAAAACATAATCAGCCGTTCGTTATTTATGACACACCAATTTTTATCGGGATATTTAAATTATTCACGCCGCAAGCTGTTTTCGTAAAAACGAAGTGGGGAATTCTTCGCAAACGCTTCGGACAGTGTTTTGTCGGTCTACCAAAGAGCGAGTTTGCTTACAGTAGATTTGAATTAGGAATGGTTTGTGGAATGATCATAGTGGATGGGAGTTTCTATATTAATAACGCAATTATTCACGATTTGTCATGTTACAGTAAATTTTCTTTAACTTCACAATAAGAACAACGGCGCCAAGATTCACATTTAGTATTATTGAATATTAGGAAAGCAGACACCAAGCTTACAAGTCTGTGAATCCACTTCATGATAACATCGCAGATGTTGAAAGTGCCCCCAAAGCACACCAACGACAAGGGTCATTTTGCGATAAAATCTCCGTTTTAAGCGTCAAAGACAAAGAAACGTCATAGACTAATGACGCGCAGTGACCCAGTAAGGCGCGAATTCCAACGGACTGTCAAACAACAAAACTCAACAAGGATTGTTTATATTTATCGCGGAATAATAATGTTAATAGTGCAAGCATGGTCGATGCCGTAGATCTGAGTGCTGAGAATATGTGTTATTGAAACTCGTGGCCAAGGGCTGCACCGTATATTATACTTGATATCACATAATAGTGTACAGTCTGATTGAATAAAGGTGAGTGGTATATTCATAAACAACCAGTTTTAAGGCTATTTCTTTTTTACTTTGTTTTGATAAACGATAACGACGGTTGGTCTACACTATATTATATAAAAGTGTCAGACTAGACTACTTCATTTCCGTCGTCTGAATCGATCATTCTTCGCCATTTTATTCCATTTTCTGTCAAATGAACACATAATAACATATTGTTCCCTTTTCCTGTAAGACACAAACTATGATCGCGATGGTACATGCGTGAAATTATAGCCGCTAATCTTTTTTGGCTGTTTGCCATCCCTGAGCTGGCGGTCTCAGCTGAGTTCGCTAAAAATTGGCTTTGTGGATACGCCTGAGTTCGCGGACTCAGCTTAGCACGCCGACTCAAATTAAGACGACTCAAGTTAAAATTCTTTATGGATACGGTCCCAGGTCTCGGACAGGATGTGGCAGGGATGTGGAATGCTACTGAACTATGTTCGCGTTTTCTCTGTGATAAGAAAGCCGACCCATGTCAAGTTCATATTCAGACTCTCGACACATATTGCGCGTTCCATTCCACGAGTTCCTGTTCGACTTCCAGTTTCACTGTGTGCGTATCTCGGTGTAGATATATCTATTCATGCGCCGGGCCCGGCACTCGAAAGCGCCAGACATATAGAGCCTTTGCTCCTCCATGTTTGAATTACGTTGAATAGTACTTCTTTCGATATGAAATAAATGAATCGTCGTTAATTAAACATGCATTGCCCCTTAACTGCACATTAATTCGATCGCTTATTATCATTTCAAGTTAAGATTCCCCGTCATACAGACAGGGATGAAAGACATATCCCATGGCATAGATGCAAACATTTAATTCCCCTCACAACAAGTTCATCACTTTGTCGCATAATGGTTGGTTTTTGTTGTGTCCCAAAGCGTTTGGGTTTCTGTTATTTGCCAAAATAGTAGGTTTTTTGTTTTGTCCCAAAATGGTTGGTTTGTTGTTATGTCCCATAAGAGTTGGTTATTTGTTATGATCCCAAATAGTTGTTTTTTTACGTGTACCTAATACCCGAACTATTTTCGAACACCCATTTTGGTACACAAAATAAAACAATGAAAATCCAAAATAAGTTATACAAATGATCATCATATTGACTATATATTTTGTCGCCTCCAATGTCCCAAAATGGTTGGTTTTTTGCTACTGACCAAAAGAGTTACATTCGTATGTATATACATGTTTATTAATGCAAGGGTTCGAAGCCATACATTTCTTCTTATAGCCTTCTTTGCAGCTAGCCTCGATTCGCGTATTAAAGGATTTACTGATGTTTACGGGATGAATTAGACATCAGAGATAATGGAACGAATGATTATTAACTCAAGAAGTTTATTAGGTCTGACTGCCAAGGGAATGGAACGAGACATGCATAGATCGTATTCACAGAGAAATAGATTTAAGTTCTGCTCATTTTGCGTGTCTAATGGAAAGTTGGGGTTTCTTCTCGATGTCGATATCTCGATAGTATGGCATCTACAGTAACGGCCTAAAAATAAATACAAAAGTATCGGCGAACTGTATAGTTCTGATTTTAATTGGCAATAGTTGTGTAATGAAAATGTGGATATGACGTAGATTTTATATAAATAATCAATACCTGATGTTTTGGTCAGTCAGAAAAGAGAGCTTTGATCACGATGGTCGCACTTGTAATAAGACTATAATATGTGTGCCATTTGCCTGGTGGTGATTGCAGGCTGTGACATAACACAGTCGGTCATTCTCATTCGGCTTAGATTATCCATAAACCATTTCGGTTACCAATTCTCAATTCAGAATTAGTATCATATTGATGCAGTGATATAAGATGTGCAATATAATATATAACGCCAACTGCCATTGAACGTCTGACGGTCATATTGGGCATTAAGAGCTAAATAGGATTTTGAGCTACCGGTGATAACGTGAGAGAGATTGGTGTCTTCTTTTGTTAACAAATATATTCGATGGATGGGCCACAATTTAAATTAATGTCTTGTAAACTTGGGTTGTGTTATATTCGATGGTATTCATAAATATACGGTTCATAATGGGACAGTGCTGCATACGCGGCGAGGAGTTTAATACCAGAATTTTTTCATCCTTAAGGATGACCACGAGCGATATATTTGGCCTATTACGATTTGACATGAGCATATTGCGTCCTCCAAACATTTCCCATACATATGCCATCCTTAAAGTCACGGGCAAAACTGGTCATATAACTATAAAAACATGAATCATAAAAACGCAAATACTTCATTGATTAAACTCGTGAACGGACAGTGTACAAACTTAACACAGTAAGACACTACAAACAGTTTTTCCGAGCGACTGTTCTGTATGCACAATGTGAAGTCCACTAGAAATCCAAGGAGATTTTGGCTATAATTTTGCTAAATATCATGTGCTCTGGATTTTAGGCGGTGTGGCAATAGGGCTAGATGGAGTCTAACTTGGTTTTGGCATCACCTAGTGTACGGATAAGAGCATGCACGTTATGTATCACGCAGTTAATGGTATTCAAAATGTGCATGTGGGTAGCTGGATGGGGTCATGACAGGGTCAGAATGGCGTACATGTAAGTATTAAGTCTTTTGTGGCTCTGCGAGCACAATAGGCTATGAATATTGCAGCCGGAAAGAATAAGGGTTGATCAACTTTACGGGTAGTTTTGAGTAAAGGTCGGGATAGACTGGATTAGCATGGATTAAGATGAGGTCAAGGAAGGGATTGAGGTCAGGTGATTAAGTTTGGGTTAAGGGCGGTGGTTGCGGGTAGAGCACAGACGGGGCTTAATGCAAATTAGCACTGCGAGGATAATGGTAAGCTCATCGCTGAAAACACCGACTATACTGTAGCTAATATTTGAATAGCAACACGCAGAACATTTCGCAAACCTGCGATGGTTCAGCGTTGCATACGTAGATAATTGAACGGGTTGAACATCGCATACGATTATTGACATTTAAAGCAGCAGTTATCTTAGCTATCCAGCCAATATGGCAAAAGTGAATATCTACTAAGCCAGCACTAATGTTCAATGAACCATATCGAACATTAACTGTGGTGTGTTTTGGATTATAATGTTCCAGCTGTACTACAGTGTCCTACTATATAGCTGGCTTAAAGTAAAATATCCCCCTCGTGGTCGCCCTAAAGGATGACGAAATGCGGGGATGCCAACTACACGCCTTGCGTTGACAATAAAGCGATCGTTTCCACGAATTGAGGCCATTAACATATTTCAGTGGAATCTCTAGCAGTTGATAGAGAAATTTGGTTAATTTTGCGCAAAAACATTCTTAGATCTGGCACTTGTGATTGCACACGCATGTTATGCACATCGGTTGCATGAAAATACCCGTACAATAATTGAAATGAATTTGTTTTTCTTTGCAGTATTCCCTTAATGCTGGAGACCTGATCTCATATGATTCGCAATGCAGTGTCAGCCGCTATAGAACATTGGCAAAGGATGTTCTTGATTCATTTTTTGATCATCGATAGCTAAGGAGCTTGGGTATAGCCTGCGAGCATGAGTTATGGTGTTCAATACGCAATTTGTCGGGCAAATACTCGCCCACCCGTGCATTTGATTATATTCCTCCTTTGATCACTGTTGCCATGCGACTGCTTTATGGACTTAGCAATAGGCTCGCTTAAATATCATTAACATCATCAGTAATCATTGAGACTTTACCTTATATTGAGTTATGTTACTGAATTCTGAATAACCACACATTTAATCCTTTATGCGTATGTTCAAGACCAACAAAAAAGGTAAGCATTAAAAAAAATATACATATATAAATATATATAAATATATATATATATTATATATATATATATAAACATATATATTTATATATATATATATGTATGTGTCAATATATATGTATTTAAATATATATATATGTATATGCATATATGCATATATATATGAATATATATATATATATATTAATATATACATATATTTATATATATTTAAATGTATATATATATGCATCTATACACATATAAATATACCAATATATTTATCTATATATATGACTATGTATATATATAAATCTTTTTATATATATATATATATATATATATATATATATATATATATATATATATATATATATATAAATCTAACATTTGTTTATATATATACATAAATATATATATACACATATATGTATGGATATATATATATATAAATATATATATATACATGTGAATATCATTGCATACTTTCATGTATATTCATATATAGATATATTTATATATCTATACATGCATATATATATATATATATATATATATATATGATTATACATGTACATGTGCATATATATATATGTATATATGTATATGCATATATGTATATATATATGTACAAATATATACATATATATATGTATATATATATATAAACGAAATATATATATATATATATTCATATATATATATATATATATATATATATATATATATATATATATATATATATATGTAATAGCATTACGCAATAATCCTCTAAGCCGCTGAAATACCTCAACTTGAATTCAATAATCTGCATTGAATGTTGTCGACGCAGTAATCCCTGACAGTATCCACAACAACCGTACCGTGAGAAAATCAACAGTCTAATAAAGCATTTGCTGTGTGGCACAAGCCATCCAGGAGATTTTTCAATTCATCGGCTTTGCGGCAACAGAGCAATTAGAATGAAGATTTTCGAGATCAACAAGAGCTATTTACAGTATGGTGTATGAGCCAAATCAAAAGTCACAGATGTTGATAATCAGAGAAACACGAACGGCAGCCGCTATCCAATTGTCCACCTGGTCATCTGAGTGAGAATTCAAATTCCAACGTTTACAGTTACTGGGCTGATATTCACAGTGTCTCGTAAATCATATGGGGGAAGTGACGCGGCGTCATTAATTAGACATACAGCTATGTAGGATGCCAACTAAATCCCGCACCGCATTAATAGATTTTTTTATACTCACTATATCGGCAATATTCTGTTTTGTTCTATATAAGCAGCATTTGGTTTTATATACCACTTATACTGGGCGATTGATGACTCAATTGGGCCATCGCATGTATGCATCAATGAATTGTCGCTAATTTGCAGTGTAGTAGGGACGATAACCGACAAATATCATACCACATAAGATCAGTTGTTCCATTATTCTTTGAACCACCGAAACACACCTGATGTTAATTGATAGATTGGCCATGCGTAGGCAAATCCTACGCAAGATTAGAGACATATATCTTTAAGCATACAATTGACGTCAATGTTATATGATGAATGTTATAACGGGGAGAGTGTGTTCTATGTTACATTTTGTTGTTCATGTAATTGTATGATATGATGTCAATTACAAATCATGCGCTGTTAGCATGCCGAAATATATAGGCAAACCGTAATACACTGCGGCTATTGAATAAAGCATTTTTCATGCGCCCTGTCCATCTTCAAGAGCTGATACCTTTTTTCCCCCGAAGACATGCATCAGGTTGAATAAAATTACTGATAAATAACGGGTAATCTTTTCTTGCTGGATTTGGTATATTATAAATGCATCAAACAGAAGCATGTATATACAACTGATTAGGCTGTATTCACGTTTGGATGTGTGACTGCCATTGGCTATGCAGATGTGGCGAGTTGCCAAATTTCGGATAGACAAACCCAACTTCATAGTGATCAACATCGACAACGTCAACATCATTATTACCATTGCAATCCTCATCATTATCTTCCTTATCGTCATCAAGATCTCCATAATTGTCATTATCATAACCATCGACATTCCTGTTATTTATTCACAGTAAAACCTTGGACACCCGGCTGACATTAGTTCGTCTAGCCTATATTTTACGCTAACTATTATCGTATATGTGTATGCATGTATGTACATATCTATGTATGCATGTATGTATGCATGTATGTATGTATGTATGTATGTATGTATGTATGTATGTATGTATGTATGTATGTATGTATGTATGTATGTATGTATGTATGTATGTATGTATGTATGTATGTATGTATGTATGTATGTATGTATGTATGTATGTATGTATGTATGTATGTATGTATGTATGTATGTATGTATGTATGTATGTATGTATGTATGTATGTATGTATGTATGTATGTATGTATGTATGTATGTATGTATGTATGTATGTATGTATGTATGTATGTATGTATGTATGTATGTATGTATGTATGTATGTATGTATGTATGTATGTATGTATGTATGTATGTATGTATGTATGTATGTATGTATGTATGTATGTATGTATGTATGTATGTATGTATGTATATGTATGTATGTATGTATGTATGTATGTATGTATGTATGTATGTATGTCTGTATGTCTGTATGTATGTATGTATGTATGTATGTATGTATGTATGTATATATGTATGTATATGCGCATGTATGTATGTATGCATGTTTGTAGGTATGCATATATGTGTATGTACATATTTGCATGTGTAGTAGGTATATGTATGCATATATGAATGTATGTATGTATGTATGTATGTATGTATGTATGTATGTATGTATGTATGTATGTAGTATGTATGTATGTGTGTATGTATGTATGTATGTATATGTATGTATGTATGTATGTATGTATGTATGTATGTATGTATGTATGTATGTATGTATGTATGTATGTATGTGTATGTATGTATGTATGTATGTATGTGTATGTATGTATGTATGTATGTATGTATGTATGTATGTATGTATGTATGTATGTATGTATGTATGTATGTATGTATGTATGTGTTTATTGATGCTACATTTGCCGGACATATAGATGTACGGCGTATTTTTCAGACGCTTGTTTTATCACTCTGCGAACATGAAATCGCACTCCGTTTGTACACATGAGTTCTTGAGGTGCTGAAATAGTTCAATAATGTGCATTTTCTATATTCGAAGTAGAATTATTTTATATTGAGTGATTTAAAGTTGTGTATCTTTGCATTACGCTAAAACCTATAAATGCCAGGCACTGTCGATTTTTTCGGATTATTCGTTCTATACGGCATTTATGTTGGTAATATCGTAAATATTTTATATATTATTACAGCATGGAACATAATCCTAAACGCGAAAACATTTAATAACTACTTCGTCGTGACACAGACCGCGGCTCGTGCATCTTTCATTGATGTTGGCAGTTATCAGAGTTTCAGACCAGCCTGTTGTCAAATAACTTTGTTGCAAATACTTTTGCTAGATTGTTGTTAGGTTGATATGGCTGAATTAACAGAATAATAGAGGCATGAGGACAAAACAGATTTACACAACCCCAACCATTTATAATTTATAAAACATCTTCATATAAACACTTGGTACGTCATCCATATATTATAAGCTGATGCTGTCAGGCTCACTGCCATTCCCTATTGTCTGCGCTTGCTCTTCCCTAGCCACCCGTCTTAACACATTGGCACGAAGTAAGAATCATGTAACATTTTCTATGAATAATTCATTGCGCGATAGATTCCAAGTAGCCCGTCTTGAACCCTCAGAGCACGTGTTTTCACGTCTATTGAAAACGACCATTTGTCACCAGGGCTTACGTGGGAGGTATAAGCAGCGGACTATATGTCAACGATAGATCCCAAAAGACGCATTGGCTTCTTTTCATGGCCATAAAATCCGCAATATACATCATATGATGGGCTACAAACGTCACGTAGATCAGCCCGATGTGTATAAAAATGCAAGTGTGTTTATATGTACGTACCTATGTATGTATGCCTGTATGTATCAATGTATGTATGTATGTATGTATGTATGTATGTATGTATGTATGTATGTATGTATGTATGTATGTATGTATGTATGTATGTATGTATGTATGTATGTATGTATGTATGTATGTATGTATGTATGTATGTATGTATGTATGTATGTATGTATGTATGTATGTATGTATGTATGTATGTATGTATGTATGTATGTATGTATGTATGTATGTATGTATGTATGTATGTATGTATGTATGTATGTATGTATGTATGTATGTATGTATGTATGTATGTATGTATGTATGTATGTATATGTATGTATGTATGTATGTATGTATGTATGTATGTATGTATGTATGTATGTATGTATGTATGTATGTATGCATGTATGCATGTATATATACATGTATGTACGTATGTATCTTTGTACTTATGCACAATGTATCAATGCTTATATGCTTATATTTTTGAATATATCTAAGCACATATATACAAATGCATATATGTATTTATTAACCAATAGCATTTAAGTTCAACAGGAAACATTGATATATGATAATTTACATCTGGTTATATATTTATGCGAGCCGAACATTCGTTGGTGTTCTGTGATTTCAGGACCAAAATAGGAGGATCTGACGAATGTTGTTGAGCGTGGTTGGATAACTGACGCAGGCCTTAATGTTTGGTACTGAAAAGTCTGTATTCATCGTTCCCTGAAGTCTGCTCTCATGTTTTCCCCTCAGCTTTTTATTAAAAGGAAATCATAGACATTCATTGTGAATTAAATCATTGTGAATTCAATCCAGCACTTGGCGAATGCTGTAAGGATTATATAAATTGCAGATTTAGCGATTTTTTTTAATTATAGAGGAATGCTGGCCCGAAGGATTTGTTAACATGGTAATATGTTGGTTCATCGATCCAATGTAAAACAATACGGTATTAGTTGCTGAATAATTATGATTTCATTTAAGATGTAAGTGAACTGAGATATATGACAGCGACACCTGTGCTAGATAGAGCCACTGATCATACGATAACATATACATTATACACCAGATATAACACAGCCAGTTTAGGTAGCTGTCATATTCTCGGGGGTTTTGTTCATTTTTTAATTGTATGAATTACTACCGCATAGTCACTAGAGCCTACTGATTGAATGGGACTGCCAAATTTTTGACTTCAGAATTTTTTTCATAGTACCCTAAATATATCAACAATGGAACGCTTCTATATGCGAATGATCGTCGTCGTCTTACTTGAATATCCATACAATGATTACCTACTACATGATAAACAGGACTGCTGGTTAAAAAACAACAGAGGCATCAACTATTTCCCCTTAGAATACAAAAAAATGGTTCGATGCAAAGCCACGTAACATTGTGCTGTTTGATTGTAGGCACACTGCGGATGCAATATATTCTGTCCTAGATGCAACAAAACCGTATATTTGCAACCAATGCCTTAATGATAATAGAAGCATGCGCCATAAAACACAGACAATGGCTTTAGATTTACTTTGCTCGTGTTATGACCAGTTTACTGGACCAGCATTTCTTATATAACATGCGCACTGCATATGCTGTCGAGCAAAAGTAATAACTTCAGGAAGCTGGTCGCATTAGCCTCAACCGTAAAACAAAATTATTTCATCACCGGTTTGCTTTTTTACTTTGATCTTAATGTGGTATTACATTGCTCTAACCAAAGTACAATAAACATTTATTTACTCAGTTCAGGGCCTCATCTTTGCCGAGCTAACATCGGTCATATTAAGAGCCCAAACACCATTCACATCTAGTCTTTGAATAACATACACCACAACGACATGTGAATGATCGCAAAAGTACTTAATATGGCTTTCTGCTGCATACTGGCTTTATGCACATCGACTGCATTCGCACGATGAGCAACTGTAGAGGCCGTGCTATCATGCTGCCATTTACAGGCCCGATTTGTCGGCTCTTATAAGAAGTGCGCTATGGAATTCTCACTCAGAGAACCAAGTGGACAATTGTATTGCGGCTGATTGATGGCATTTTCTGACTTTTGACAAGACTTTTACGCATAAAGAGCAATATTCAGCGTGAATGTCAATACAGTTACGAGCTCTATTTGATCTCTAATACCTTCATTAATATTGCTCTGAAACGCATAGCCGATGAATTGAAAAACCTCCCTTGTGCCACGCAGCAATAGCTTTATTAGACTGGCGATTTCTCACGACACTCTTGTTTAAGTTGATATCAATGTTTGTGGAATCGACATCAGACTCGTGGTGCCCCCATACACCCGACATGTTTCATGTGACGGTGCGTAATGTGGCATGGATCATCGTATTGTTAAGCTTTATTACAGAGGTTATAATTAGTACCAGGTGTGTTTTTATGGCAATTGTCATCATATCTATAGTCGTTTACTAAAATCTGTCGCTGCGCAAAAGTATTGAACGGACCCACGAAAAGAAAACATATCCTCCATTTTACGATATAATTGCAAACTTTATATTCCCTTATTTGCTAATACTCGTGTTCTATGTCGATATTATTGTACTTCCGTGTCTAATTGCATGCAACTTGATGTCACTACGAGCCCGAAGTTATCCACTCATGTGACCCAAGGGCATAACAATCGGTTTCAAATGAAGTAATCTACAGTTTTTGAAATGTCGTCCATAACACTATATCTGCTGAGCAGTGAACCATTCCACATTCTCCAAGTTGCTGCCCGACTCCCGCCTGCTTTGGAGGATCCAAGATAATTTTGGAATATCCCAACGTCGTAGATTTGGTGCTTACATATTGAAAGTAAACACTTCAGAAGTCTATTAGTCAACACCAACTGTCAAGGATTACTGCATTGACGGCATTCAATGCAGATTATCGACTTGGTAGAATTTGAAGTACTTCATCGTCTTTGGAGAAATGAATCTAACTACTATACATTGTATATTATTGCTTAACGTATAACAAACACATATTGTCCGATATTCGCTATATATTGAAACAATGATAGTTCACAGTAATAAAGCTGTATACTCGTTTAGAAGTCGAGAAGAATAGGGATCGCATAGAGCTTATATATATATATATATATATATATATATATATATATATATATATATATATATATATATATATATATATATATATATATATATATATATATATATATATATATATATGAACGTAACATAAGTCATCATAAATCGATTGTGCCATTTCGTAAAGATAGGTAGTGCAGCGATATTATTATCCAGTCGGTAGAATGATGCATGCATACACTGATTTAACAACTTTAGCATGTTTGTGCATATGTGTCCGTCGAGGAAAAGATACCTAGTGTCTTCTTGATTAACATGGCCGAAAGGCATGTTTCATTAGGCATATTTTTGTCCATAACTAAGATATTATGGATGCAATTCAATTTATAAGCAATGTCAAAAACATGTTACGTGCTATTTGTCGATAAGTACGTCAATGCAAAAGTATACTGTTTTGTTATCCTTTGTATGTGTGCCATGATATGAAATCAAGGAAAGCTAGCTTATTGAACTAGGCGGGTATTGACAAATCCACTAATCGCGATTATCAAGATTAGGTGATAATGGCCATCGCGATGGTATTCACCAGCTATGACTTGGGAACAGCGCGCACATTGTCAGAAGTAAGAGCGTTGTGTGGCATATTACAAGAATGTATATATATATATATATATATATATATATATATATATATATATATATATATATATATATATATATATATATATATATATATATATATATATATATATATATATATATATATATATATATATATATATATATATATATATATATATATATATATATATATATATATATATATATATATATATATATATATATATATATATATATTTACGTTCAGAGTTAATGTTTAGCACTTCAAGCTACTGCAAACATGGGTAACCGAATAGGTATTGACCAGTCCGATCACAACTGCCTTACGATCAATTCTCGGGAGATAACTATGCGCCGTTGCCGTTTGATCCTAATATCGATGTGGACGGTTGTTTAATGCGACCTTTTGTCAACATGACTTGTAGCATTGATTAATCTGAAGGAACGAAAACTACATCGGGAGTACATGCACTACATTCCATGACCATAGTGGCCAGTCGATATGCTATTAGACTAATTTCAATCCCACATGTTGTCTTGAACCACACGTTCTCGGGCTGCTTCTTTTTTCGAAACTAATTGCTCTTTATAGATCACCGACATTAGGGTTTGGTATTGTGCAGTGATGGAAAATTAAGGCGGATAAAATATTTACCAGTGCACAACGAATTACTTCAATTTATCGTAGAGGGATTTTCAAGATCGCACCTCAGGTGGACAATTGTGCAACACCGAACCAAATAGCTGATATACAAAAAAATCATCGGCAATGTCTTAATATTCCAGGGATAAGGTTAGTCAGGGATTGCACTAAGCGAAGAGCGAGGGAGTTATTTTTAGGACTGCAAAAATTTCGTTGCTCGCTTCATAGACGATTGACTGCGCAGCTGCTTCCGTCCCGTCAGTCAACCTTCTAGTACTTGACTACTCGGTCATAATATACCAACGCAGTGATTTAGGTAAAATGCAATCAACACGCTGTGTTCCAGAGCGTGTTAGGGTTTAATATGGATATATTATTAACTCTTTGTTAAATTGTTTCTACGGAGTGTCGTTTCCTTGAAACTAGCGACATGTCTAATATGGCATCAGCGTTCGCAAAGTAAAACACATATAATCCTGAATGAAATGTAATCACATATTCTTATGTCTCTTTAGATTATGGCTGCCGATAAGAGAGGCGTAGATCGTGAAGCTGGAATAGGGTATTTTGAGTATCCTTAATTTAGTAGTATGTGATGCTTAATGGACACACGTTTTTTTTAAGCAAGCGCATGGTATAAGTAAGTTTACAAAGTTCTCGTGGTTGAGTCTTTCAGTCAATCAATGGCCATCTGTATGAGTGGCCAGCCGCCGATCATTTACAATATAAAACACACATACGTGATGCGTGATGAGGGTCAGTTGTCATAGTAGTTCAGCATTCAGCAACATAAGCAATATTGCCTATCTGCTCGGCTTTCACATGTTTCATGGGCAAGTTGAGACAAACCCCAATTTCCCTTTCAATTGTAGTGACTTTCACAGACAGAGGAAAATGCTACAGGCCATCCAAGGTGATAACGTGCCTCAATATGCGACTGCACGTGATTGGATTTGCTGTGGCACACTAAAATCTATTTCTACAACGTATGGTAAATTGCAGGTTTTGGTTGACATACTTCAGGAAACCAGCAAGGGAATGTTCCACAAGGTGGCGATTCTCCCATCTTAACAGCATTTATAATATTGGCTTTGTGCGTGCGTATTAATCGATGTAAGCAGCACCAAAGGAACCATACAAACACATGCTGAGTTCAGCAACTACAATTTGGATCAATAATGTTGCGCATTACCATTGATTGAAACATGTGATGGCACTTAGCAGAGTAAAAAAATATGGCACCATGTACTGGCAAGGAAATTATCTGGTCAGCAACTCACAGCTTTTAGAGGTGCAAATCAAGACTAAGTATTCCAATTTTTTCTCTTTTTAGTTCACAGAATAATATCAATAGGCACCTAATCCATATATCACAGATGCGCGATACAACTTGTCTTGGTAGAAACGGCAGGATGGCAATGAACAGGATTAACGGCGGAAATGGCTGGCCTTTATTAGCATTTGATAGCCTATTATCATTATTTTATTGCTTAGCTTTCAGTCGCTGTGCTTGATATATTACTCATTGCGGGTACTCTTTTGCGCTGTACAAAGCGTAATGCATGCTTCTCCAATGATGATTTCTCAGCATGCATTATCAAGTGTATCGATGCGAACAAGGATAATTGCGACATTGTAGGGATAATATCATAAGCATCACATATAGGTCGTGAATCAGTCCAGCTCCTATCGAAAGATTCGCTGCGTTCACCTTGGTACAGACGTTGCAGCTGTGGTTTGTAAAGATGCCAACACCCTTTAGTGCTATTTAATCATGGGTTGTTTGCTTTTTTACAGATGTCGGTTGCATCCAGGTTAAGCTTTATCAAGGGTCATAAAATTATTGGTTGGAAATTACTGGTAACAACAGAAATATGCGCCCTTAATCAGGGTCTCAAGATATGTATGTCCTCGCAATTTGTTTGTCACAAATAAAATATTATATTCAACTAGTAATGCAAACAAGCGATATCTAAACCAACTAATGATCGTGATCTCTTGGGTCATAATCGCGCGTCAGCCATTAAACATTGCACACATTAGATGCCCTTATCGTTTCACTGTTGTTATTCAAACTACATATATACAGCAGTATAAGAGCAAATTGTTGGACCAGTAATCCAGCACCCATTTACTTAATTATAAACATCGAACCATATCCGGTGATATCAACAAGAGCACACTTGGAAACCAATCCACGAGGAAGCGTAATAATCGTAATTATTTCATGCAATTATTGGGGCAACACAGAGTAACCAGGAACACATTTTCTTATAGAAGTGATATTAAGATTATTGTAATATACCACACAACGCTGCTTCGGTTTGACAATACACATATTCTGTTTCAAACACCACGCCGTACCAAAGCCATAGTGGGTGGATAGCATAGCAAGGGCAATTAACTCTGGTTGTCACCTAATCGTACCGCCTAGGGGATTTGTTCATGCACAAGTTAAATGATCTAACTTTCCCTGACAGCATTGCTTGGCACAAAGCATCAAAACAGTATAATTTTGCAATATCGTACTTATAAACAAATAGCATGTTACATATTTACTCCACAAACTATGATCCATCATCATATTCTCGTCACGTACTCAAAACATTGGAATTAATGTTAATTGTTAGTTTAGCAATTACCAACTCTGTAAGTGTAGTAATGAAAACGACTTTATCAACAAAACTGACGCCAGGTATCTATCTACTCGATCAAGAGCACATCTGCACACAAATGCTAAATTAACTGCATCTGTTGAATTCAAGAAAGTTACATTCACACTGCTGTAATCCTAGCTTTTCACTCAACGATTGATAAACTGATATTTAATATTCAAATGCATAATAGAATAATCCACGTAGATCAAAGACAAATAATCAGTAACTCCGCGCATCCCAAATATAATATGTAATTAGACGCATATGCAGCCGAAATCCATCCGTGAATTTACTCACGGCATATCGTAAGATATTCCACTGGATAACAATATCGCTGGGCTATATATATTTGCTAAATGGCACAAACAATTAATGAAGAATGCCTGTTATGCTAATACATATATGCCTGCAATACGGTCCTTATTCTTCTTGACTTTTGAACGTGTCTGCAGCTCTAATTCTGTAAACAGATATTGTCACTATATATAGGAAATATCGAGGAATATGCGTTAGGCATTACGCAGTAATATACAATGTGTGGTCGTTAAAACCATTCCTCTAGAGACGCTGAACTACCTCAGGTTCCACCAAGTTGATAATCTGCATTGAATGCTGACGATGCAGTAATCCCTGACGGTATGTAATGACTAATAACCTTCTGAAGTGTTTACTTCCAATAAGTAAGCACCAAAACCACAACGACGGACGTACAAAGAATACAAACAGCAGCAACTGCTGCCAGGTCAGAATATTCCAAAATTGTTTGGGATCCTCCAAAGCAGGTGAGAGACGGGCAACAACTTGAAGAATGTGGCATGGCAAGCTGCTCAGTAGATATAATGCACATGTTATCAACGACATTTCAACAACTGTAGATTTCTTCATTTGAATCCAACTATGGCGCTCTTGGGTCACATGATTGGATATCATTGGGCTCGTAGTGGTATCAAATTGCATAACACGAGACACTGTTGTACAATAATATCGACAGGTAGTTAATAAAGAGAACACGAGTATTAGCGTACAAGGGAAGACAAAGTTTACAATCATATCAATAAAACCGAGTATATTTTTGGTTTTTACGGACCCTTCTATGTTCAGGCAGGCGGGTCCGTGCGATGTTAAGACAATACCTTTGCGCAGTGACAAATTTAAGTAAATTACGATAGATATGATGACAATAGCAAGTATTGCCATACAAACACACCTGGTACTAATCACGATTTCCGGTTTATACACCTGAAGCCAAGTGATAAAGCTTAACAATACAATAATCCATAACACACTAAACACCGTCACATGAAACACGTAGGAAGTAAGGAGGCACCACAGGTCTGATGTCGACAGAGATTCCACAAACATCGATATCCACATAAAAAAGAGCGCCGTGAGAAAAACACAGTCTAATATAGCAACGGCTGTTTGGCACAAGTCACCAGGGAGTTTTTTCCATTCATCGGTTTTACGGTTTACAGCAATAATAATGAACGTATTTGTGACGATTCCAAGAATGATCGCAGCCGGGGTAATATAATACTTGGATACATGCACTAATGATACAATATCCGAAATCACGAGCGGTTCGGTAGATGTATTAGTACGAGCCAGGTGTTGCCACAAACGTGTGTTCAATAAGAATATCTCCATGGCGAGAACCCCACGAATTTGCGGTATGGAATGTTGCAGAATAAACTGAAATACAACAGATGCATTAGTTGATAAGCTGATGTGTACAAACCTTATAACAAGCGAGGTGCAATATCGCCTACATTAAATTGCTCTATTGCACGTTGATTAAACAGGACTAGTGATTAAAAGGATAAATTTCGCAAACTGCTCACCGTCGGGTGCTACGAGATGAGTATGATATCCGTATATTTAAGAACCAATGACGAGTCCGAGACGTTGACAGGTTCACAGAAATCAGAGAGACAAAAACGGCAGATGCTTTACAATGGTCCAACCGGTTTTCTGAGTGAGAATTCCAAAGCGCTCTTCTTATAACAGCCAGCTAATCGGGCCTGTAGATGGCAGCACGCCTACACGGCCTCTTCAGTTGCTCATTATGCGGTCGATAGGCATGCAGCCAGCATGAAGAGTTTCCGAATGACGATAGTCATATATGGAAACGTAGCGATCATCTACACACACCATCTAAGTTATATATTGTGTATTATATATAAAGACAGAATTTATTAATTTTGAAAATGACGCATGTAAGTTATGTAAAAGTGAGGCCTCGACCCATTAAGACCAGGTTAATGAAAAGTACAGCATCTTTTTCTGAGTGCAATATGTTAACAGTATTAGAAATTGGCATATATTTATGATAATCAATGAGTATACATACACACACATGCACACACACACACACACACACACACACACACACACACACACACACACACACACACACACACACACACACACACACACATATATATATATATATATATATATATATATATATATATATATATATATATATATATATATATATATATATATATATATATATATATATATATTGTATGTTAGTTGCAAGAATATCCTCCTTGTGGCCTGCGTTGAAATTGATATCCCAATAAGGACCATTTACCGGCAACGCCGCCGTTATTGCCTTCCATCACCTTAGTACAACTTATATGACGTTGGTACGAGCAACGTTACATTATCACCTTTGAGTTCAAATATGAAAACCCAAGCATGTGTGAGTGTTTTTCGGATGAAGTTCAAATATGAAAACCCAAGCATGTGTGAGTGTTTTTCGGATGAAGGAGATAAGTACCTAATATCCAACGCACTATTCACCTCATAATAAGCCCCAAAAAACGATTCGAACTAAATGCCACATTTTAATCAGTGGTGGTTATATTTAAGTACAGCGAAATTTAATAATGATGATAGAACACAGAGTCAAATTTGAATGATGATAGGATAACAGCTAACTCTAATGTGACATCTTCAGACAAAGGTTATCGCAATATCTTTCGATTCAATTGTCTCCCCATATTCTAGACCGCAAATAGGAATACACGATACATATAATATGTGTCGATGCATAATGAGATCCTGGTGATTAACTAAGGATGCGGTCCATTTCCTGAAAACTCGATTGGTCAGGTCTTGGATTGAAATAAAAACGCTAGTAGTGATATAATCAATGGTATTCATATCACACTGGTTTAAAGCGCTAGTTAACGTCTACACCTTTGGTTCCTCATAATTGGGCGGCATGATAGATAGCATTTGGTGTAACACAAGTTTTACAACGTGCTGTCATCTAAATTTGCCATGTTAGGATATACAAAACTAGCACTCGCTACCAGCGTAGGGACTCGTACAGAGGCAGCGTTCTATGCGCAGAATAACAGGAGGATCAGCGGCGATAGAACCCGGACGGTCCGACATACATAAAACATGTCGGCCTCTATGGAACCCGGGAATTGTAGGATACCCTGAAGCTTACTTTTGGCGGTATTGTGGAAAAACAACTATATCAGTCGAAACCTATTGCGATGAAGTTACAATTTGTTTTTGTGGTTACATGCTCTCATCGTCTGTGTCAATTAAATTGCAAAAGATTGACCCATATCAATTGGATTGCAACAGCAAAACGTCTTCAGTTTCAGCAAAGGAGGAAAGAGCACGGGATGGAACGTAAATTTATGTTATACAGCTTCGCACCTCTTTGCTTCCTCAATCAGTTAACATCACCTACAACAAACATGAACCTCATTTGTCTCCCATCGAGTTACATAATCGTACATATTGGCGACTATCATTTGACCAGTCAACTTCTGTCACCCATTATAAGTTGCGGTTATTCAGCTGTAGTCTTTATTTATGTGAGAATATAAACAGCAGCGGTCAGAAAATCGGAAACAGACTAATATGACAAAAAAGGAATACAAAAGTATTAGGATACTTTGACGAACTTAATTATGTCAAATACAATACCATTACCAGCATATCCAAACTGATATTGCTCACAAGCTTGTCCTGACTCACAATTAAACACAAACATGGCAGTATCGCATTGGTATGGTGCATACGAGCAAACAGCAAAAAGTGATATTTTCTTAATACAAGGAAATACTTGTAGCACTTGTTATTTTTTAACAATCATTTATATTGTTTATCATGCAATCGATAATAAGGCTACGAATATACATAGGAAATCACTGATGTCAACACGATTATGCGCATGTGCATCCTACAGAGTTGAATCAGAATCATAATATTGCCTTAACCAATTGAACTTGCGTTCATTCAACATGATAGATCAGTGCCACCGTAGTAATCATAATTCGTACCACATTTACATTCATGTGTATTTATCCGTGCTTATTGAATACTAGAGCACAACCATCCCGGTATTTCACTTACTTGGACCTACTATTCTTCTTTTGGGACCGTACTGTTGTACCATTCCCGGGAAAGGGGCCTGTGGCAGACAGTCATAGCACAAGAATAATGTTCCTAATTATGCGTAACACAATGCAAGTGTGGTGGACTATGGTGTTCTCATAATATCAAGACCCTAATAGAAGATATCCCAATTATTAACAAAAATTGCATATATTTATAAATTCCAACCAAATTTAATGCATGTGCTACTGATTCAACATTTAAACGAGAGCGAACATTGAAACACCGTTTGAAAATTGGTCCTTTGGTAAAGCAACAAATGTAAGTCAACATATTGCTCAGAACTCGATATCATGGGTATTTCAGGAAATAATTCATACATCATCCTTGGCTACCATATAGCACCATTTGTGGTCTTTTATAGGTCATAAATGGGAGTAAATGACATGGGCTTGAATGATAGTCTCAGCGTTTAACTGGCAGGGCGCAATTGTCGTGCTAGTAAATAATACATTATTGTTTCTCAGCATGCTTTTGGTCCATTATTGCGATGCATTACAGCTGGCTCCGATCGTTTAATCAGTTATAAGTTCCGTGACATCGTATTACTTACCATGCTTATCCAGGTAAATATTCATTTATCAAATGATACCATTCCAACTTGGATTTTATGGCAGGTTTGAAATTTGATATTGATGAGCCATTAACTACACGTCGGATCTTTATGTTGGGGATTACGCGCTTAGTATTATATCGAATATACGCTAATAACAGGATGGTTTCTCTTGACTCTAGTTAATACCAATGGGGTTGCATATTAACAAGACATAAAGTATGGTTCACATCTTAGTCTTGATCTACCTGCAGTTAGGCATCTTTCCAATGACACATTGTCCAATGATGTGGTTTAATATTTAATAAAGATCGGCAAATGCCAGATTGCAGCCTGAATGGCGTCGTTCCGCCCATATATATGTGCAACTAGTTTACTGAACGTGCCTTGCAGGGAGGGTCTTCATAAACTGAAGCATTTGTCACAGTGCATTAAAAGAATTAACCCACCAGTGCCATTCATCCAGAGAGTGACAGCAAAGGATATGTACCTGGATGGTTACCTGATTTCCATGGCAACCATCATAGCCCTCCAACTCTGCCTCTTGTTACACAACCCGAATGTGTGGCACTTACCCATGTTAGCCTAGCTAGAACACATTGCTATTTGCATTATTCATAATATATATATATATATATATATATATACATATATATATATATATATATACATATGCATATATATATATATATATATATATATATATATATATTATATATATATATATATTATACATATATATATATATATATATATATATATATATATATATATATATATATATATATATATATATATATATATATATATATATATATATATATATATATATTACCAAAAGAAAACCATGCTTGGCTTGTATTTTCAGGCTGATATAATATTCTGTTGTCTATACGAACAAGTGGCGCAATCATATTCCATAGATCTGAACTCGATGACATTATTTCCTGTTTCTAATATGTCAATATAGTTCATGGATGTAATTTATGGTCAATAAGTAACCCACTCTTGACGCAGGTTTTGCAATATCGACTGTGCAATGCATTGTACATCGTATAATAAGGCAAATATGAATATGGTGTTAAAGCTACAGCGCTTGTGCAGAACATCTTGATTGGGAACCATTCAACTCATGTTCCCATAATTAGTCATATTTGCAATTGCGTTATATCAAGATCAAAAAATATCCTTAGATACACCTCAGCATATATATTTTGTTGGCTCTCTAGCAGCTTGCCTGTGTACTCTACTTGCCATTCAGGGACCAAAATAGTTACTGAGTACGACTAGCGGCCGTTCACACTATTATTGCCACGACTGCCACTATTGTTCAAGCTTGCACTGCCCAGTATTCCGTATTAGCACCTTAGAACATATCAATAATCATGACAAGGAATCTTTGGAAAATTTCAGTGAGGAATATATTAAAAGATGCTTGTCCCGAATTTTTCATCGCATACTGTAGATGTCGAGGTGATTGCCACATGTATTTATGTATGTAAATATGCATGCATGTATGTTTGTAAGTGTCTGTATGTACTGTCTGTATGTATGTCTGTATGTCTGTCTGTCTCGTCTGTCTGTCTGTCTGTCTGTCTGTCTGTATGTCTGTTCTGTATGTCTGTCTGTCTGTCTGTACTGTATTCTGTCGTCCTGTCTGTATGTCTTCTGTCTGTCTGTCTGTCTGTATTCTGTCTGTCCTGTCGTGTCTGTCTGTGTGTGTGTGGTGTCTGTCTGTCTGTCTGTCTGTCTGGTCTGTCTGTCTGTCTGTCTGTCTGTTGTCCTGTCTGTCTGTCTGGTCTGTCTGTCTGTCTGTCTGTCTGTCTGTCTGTCTGTCTGTCTTGTCTGTCTCTGTCTGTTCGGTCTGGGCTGTCTGCCTGTCTTTCTGGTCTGCTCTGTGGTGTGTCTGTCCTGTCTGTCCTGATCTGTATGTATGGAGGGATTGTATGGATGTAGGGAGGGAGGTATGGATATAGTGGAGGCAGGGATGGACTAGAGATAGTAGGATTAATTAGGAGGGGGTGAAGACTGGGGCGCCGGAAGACAAGGGAAGCACAGAAGCGTTGACAAATGGCGATGGAGTTGGGCACGTCATATAATGAAGGCCAAGGACGGGCAGGAAGAATTTGGGGAGGGTGTAATGCCATAGGAAAGCTTATTCCTGTTTGCAAGGACTTAACTTACACGCTTCTTCCGGAGTGTACCACGCATCAAGAGACCATTGCCTGCAGAGCCGTGGCTGTATCGTTTATCATTCCCGTTTATATATGTATACCATTCATGAAGGTTAGTATTGTACCATAATGCCTGGCCCCCGGGTTTGGCTCTATGAGAAGTAGATTATGAGATCCCAGTTTTAGCGTTAACATTCCAGTCGATCGGCATATCAACTTTTTATATATGTAGCCCTCTCCTCGAATAGATAATACTATGTCTGCCATTCGCTTGATGGTGATTGCAGACTGCGACATAAAACAATCGGCGATTCTCTTTAGGCTTAGATTGTCTATAAGCCATTTGGGTTAACATTCCACAATCCAAAATAATTATCATATCTTTGCAGATATACACGGCGTGCAATAAAATGTATAACGCCATCTGGCATTAAACGTCTTACGGTCATATTGGGCATTAAAAGCTAAGTAAGATTTTGAGCTACCGATGATAACGTAAGAGGGATAAGAGACTTCTAATGATACCGAATATAATCCATGGACAGAACACAATTTAATTCGATAGTAATCATTAATATGCGGTCCATAATGGGACACTGCTGCATGCGTGGCGAGTTGTCATACCAGTATTTCCCAATCTTTCAGGATCACCACCAGAGATATATTTGACCTATTACGATTTGATATGATCATATTTCCTCCTCCAAACATTCCTCAAACAGTTGCCATCCATAAAAGCCATGAGGCAAACTGGTCACATAATTGTATAGACATGAATCATAAAAAAGCAAAAATAGTATATGTTTAGACTTGATACTTCATTGATTAAACTCTAACACGGACAGTGTATAAACTTAATGCCGACCGACTCTTCTGTATGCACAATATGAAGTTTAAAAGAAATCCAAGGAGATAAATTTTGGCTATTATTTTGCTAAATATCATGTGCTCTGGATTTTAAGCGGGATGGCAATAAGGCTAGAGGAGGTTTAACTTGGCTTCGGCATCACCTAGTGCACGGATAAGAGCATTCACGTCATGTTTATCACGCAGTTTATGGAATTCAAAATGTGCATGTGGGTAATTGGGTGGGGTCATGACATGGTCAGAATGGCTTTAATGTAAGCATTAGGTCTTTTGTGGCACTGCGAGCACATTAGGCTATGAATGTTGCAGCTGAAAAGAATAAGGGTTGGTCAACTTTAGGGATTAGGTGTGAGTAAAGGTTTGGATAGACTGGGTAAGCATGGATTAAGATGAGGTCAGGGAAGGGATTGCGATCAGGTGATTAAGTTTGGGTTAAGGGCGGTGGTTGCGGGTGAAGCACAGACAGGGCTTAATGCAAATTAGCACTGCGGGGATAATGGTAAGGTCATCGCTGGAAACACCGACTATGTAGCTTAGATTTGAATCGCAACACGCAGAACATTTCGTAAACCAGAATGGTTCAGCGTTCCATACGTAGCGATTTGAATGGTTTCAACGTTGCATACAACTATTTACATTCAAAGCAGCAGTTATCTTAGCTATCCAGCTTCAAACAGCAGTTATCTTAGGCTATCCACTAATATGGCACCCATGACCCATCAACTAAGCCAGCACTACCAAATAACGTTCAATGAACCATATCGAACATTAACTGTGGTGTGTTTTGAATTATAATATTCCGGCAGTATTACAGTGCCTTGTTATGTAGCTGGCTTAATGTAAAATACCTCCCTCGCAGTCGCCCTAAAAGTTGACGAAATGCTGGGATGACAATTACTCGTCTTGCGCTTACAATGGAGAGGACCATTAAAACGAGTTACTTTTCTCCTACAACCACTGTATGTGACCAATGCATTGAACGGCTGTCGTTTGAGGCCATCAATATATTTTAATGGAACCTCTAGCAGTTGACGAAGAAATTTGGTCGATTTTGCGCAAAATCATTATAAGGTTGTGGCACTTGTGATGCACATCGGTTTCATGTAAATAGCCGTCCTATAATTGAAATGGATTGGTTATTCTTTTCAGGATTTCCTTAATGCAGGAGACCTGATCTAATATGATTCGCAATGCAGTGTCAGCCGCTATAGAACATTAGAAAAGGATGTTCTTGATTCATTATTTAATCATTGATTGCTAAGGAGTCTAGGCATAACCTGCGAGCATGAGATATGATGTTCAATACGCAATTTGTCGTGCAAATGCTAACCCACCCGTGCATTTGATTATATTCCTCCTTTGATCACTGTGGTCTGGCCGTATCGCAGTCCATGCGCTGTTTTATGGACGTAGCAATAGGCTCGCTTCAATACCATTGACATAATCAGTAATCATTGAGACTTAACCGCAAATTGAGTTATGTTTCTGAACCCTGAATCACCACACATTTAATCATTCATGCGCATGTTCAAGACCAACCAAAAGCGTAGCCATTAAATAAAATAGATTATTAACGCAGATAAAGACTACAACGAAACAAATAGCAGCAGGTATCGAGCATCAATCCCGTATCCACTTCGTGGCAGCGCAATCTGTCATCGTTATAAAACCCTTCACACGGCACATCGCCTTTAAACCTTGGGGGTTGTAATATTCGATGTATAAATAACATATATATACATATAGTTAGTCACTATCTATATCTGCCATAGATATTTATATATGTATATCCTAACATATTATATATATAAATGTCGAACGCAAATTCCACGTTACACACGGCTTTCGTCGCAAGGAAACCGCAACTCGTGAGCCTAATACATGTCTCAAACTGATGGTTTATCCACATTCAACTCAACTACACAGAGAAACGAAATCACTGGTGCACAGCGTTTTACATTGCGGATTGAATGAGCTAGCATAACTAATTTCGGTTCAATAAGTTTTCCGCCGGAATTATCTATCCGTTAGCTTGCACAAAATTACCGTAACATTCATAAGTATTATCTACATTATATAAATTATTCCATCCCCACACCGCTGGTGTTATCCCTGATCAACCCTATTACCCGACGATGACTGTTCACCTTTGGTTTAGATGTTCCTCGTGTCTCTATTTGGGGTGCGTACTCGAAATAATATGATAGCCCAAGATTGTGCGGTTGAACAAAGAGATTTCGAGTGCATATAACATATCGACCGGTAATTATGGTAACGGAAAATAATGTATGTGCTATTGATGTGGTCTTCGTATAGTGCCGTTTTCGATGCAATCAATTACTGTTGTAAGCCGTGGTGACAAAGGGTCGCAATCAAACAACCCGTCCACATCAATAGAGTGATACAGTGTTCATGACAGCTATGCTGCCTACTCTTCTCCTGTGAACTGATCGTAAGGCATTCACTGGTCTTGTGTCAATATCTAATCACTAACCGGCATTCACAGTGGCTTTTAAGTCAATACAAATGCAGGTTGCTATGCAGCATATCAAACAAACTTGCGCCAATATTGCCTTTGAATTAGTCAACAACCTTAAAAAAGCATATTATGTTTAGGGGGCTGTATATATATATATATATATATATATATATATATATATATATATATATATATATATATATATATATATATATATATATATATATATATAGAGATATATATATACTATATATATATATAGATATCTATATACATATATACACATATGTACACATATATATGTATATACGTGAATATATTTATACTAACGTATAAATATACATATATATATAACTATATATATATATATTCATGTATATCTATATATATATAAACATATATATATAAATATATATATATATATTCACATATATATATATATGTACACACACATATATATATATACACGAATATATTCATACTAACGTATTATTTATATATATATATATATATATATATATATATATAGTTATATATATACACACATATATATACATGAATATATTTAGACATATATATATATATATTTGTATATATATATATATAAACATATATATATATTCATATATATATATTGCATATATATTTATATATATTTGGATATAAAAACATAGTATAAATGCATGAAGAAAGTAAAAGAAAATTTTATACGTATGCATCTACATATCAAAATATATGTATTTTATATATATATAATATATTTTATATGTATATCTGTATTTATAAGAATGTAAATATATATATATGTTTATATATATGCCTATATATATATCCATATACGCATCTATTTATATATCTTAAGATAAACATATATACAAATATGTATATATCTATTTATGCATAATAAAAATTATACATACATATATATATATATATAGCTCTGACGGAATTATCGAATCCCTCCTGTGTTATAATGATGATGAAGAGCCATTCTGTTTGCCTAGAATCCTTTCCTATAATTAATCGTAGAATATCAATCATTCTTAGCTGTGGGTAGAACAGTATCAACAGTGCGTAGAACGGATGGCGCTTTCACTTTAAATAGACTAAGCGATGTATAGAAATTATTGCCATTCCGGTCACCTTAGAGGCAGAGTACCGCGTGACTACTGCTCGCGTTGCGAGGCAAGTGGATCCGGTTATTCACACCAGTAACTTCTATTCTTGCTGGGGACGGACGAATCAAACGGCGGTCTCATTGAAAAGCGCTCTTTAAATTGTCTACAGCGGGGATTCCAGCAGTTCTTGAAGAAAGGCTGTCACATTTTTGCGCAATAACGTGTTTGATATGTGCCTTGTTGCTAGACAACGCGTGAGTCTTGTCTGTACGAGCAGCCGTACTTGAGCTGCAATTGAAAACCTGGAGCGCCAGCGGCCTGATCTGTAATAGAAACAGTTATTTATAGTAGCTTGACTCATTATTCGTTTAAGGTTATGGTCAATGAGCGATTTGTTGTGGAACAATTATCTCCCCACCCACCGCCCCCCACCCCCAGTGTCTTTTGATTCAAACTCCACCATTGTTTGCAGCCCTATCAATTAATGCGGATATTTCGAGTAATTACACATGACTTAATTTAATGTAAAATAGCATAGTAAATTCGTATTCATGAATGCTTCATGAATATTGCGAAGACCACATTATGGCCGCATCCAATCAATGATGACCGACTGACGGCAGATACCTCATTGATCTGCCTGCCAAAATTCCTCACACAACTATGTGAACCAAATTACTGGTAGATATTGCTAGATTTACGTTTCGATCATTCACCGAAGAAGTTTCCCATGAGATGAGATGGAGATGAAAATGTTCATTTATGACTGTTTTACCCATCCAAAGTGGAGATGGTATTGTGGTGGCACGATTGATATCGGTATTCGAGTAGCTGGTAATAAATCATGACTCACTCGAAAGCAGACATGGCTCAAAGACAAAACCCATACGTCAAGGCTTGTTTTCCTCGTAAACCGGATACTGTGGCTGACAAGCGGAAAAAACTACGCAACTACAAAACTTGAACATCCTTTTCAGCCTAAATGACCACATTTGTGCTTCGCCATAAGTTATAGTGCTAAGTGTCGCTGTGGCTGAATACCGCAGGATGACTGCATTTGACAGGGTCGAAGTTAAATATATTTTAACTATCATTTAAACTGACTCATTTTATTGTTATATATATCTAACAATGGGGCTATATTAAAACAATACAACTGTTACTACTGAGCTGCTGTTCACAGGTTGTCAAAATAAGGCGCAACACCAAAGGAGGCCATATGGATGGTAAATGACTCGTGCGTAATGAAGTGTATTAAACATTTACATATGTAAAAACGGCTAATATGTAAAAACGGCTACTACAAATAAGGATGATGTTGTAATTTGAATCGACGGAAGCATAGCACTAAGTAAACATTAATTATATATTCTTCTCCATTTTCTGTGCTGCCTCGAGGCTTTGAAAAGCGTAAGCTCTCTGCTGCTACGGTGATGTGTGATATTCAGCCGTAAATATTAAATATCATCATCAGACCCGTAAATATCCTGTATTATTATATCATCAGCAATCAAATTTCAGAGTTTGTGTTCATAGCAATTTTCAGATTGTGTTCATACATCAGAGATTAAAGAAACAAATGGCGAGTGAGGTCAGCCAGGGAGGAAATGGAATGAATCATTGACGGAACAACTCCGACGCAAGGTTTTATTTGCGATGTCTTGTTGCTACGCCTCGTTAGTAAAGATCTATATTGTGATATATTTCCACAATACAATAAACACATTTGATTTACTGATTTGCAAAATGGAAAAGTTACTCCCGTAACTATAGTAAAGATGACTGCAAGACATACTAATGGTTAAATAACGCTACCTTTAAATGACCCAATGTTGTTGCTTATGACTTAAGAATGATTGTTATGATTCTCTGTTGCGAAATAGATCTTGATTAAATATACTATCATACAAAGACTGCTAATTGATTTAGCGTGCAGTCTTTTCACCCTTGGGAAGGATAATGTGGCTAAAGATCGCGAAGATGCAAAATTGTTCACCAGATATGTTATCAATCTGCAATCGCTGAAGTCTTTGTAATTCAACCAACCAAGAAGATATCAGAAAATGACGAATCGGAGGTGTAGTATCAATTGAACAATGGATGCAGTCCAATGTCGAGAGTTAATACACAGCCAACAGCAATTCACAAGTCGATTGACCGCTGAATGCTTTATTCGCTAAAGACGTTATTAAACATCCGAAATACTCCACACAATGAACAAAGTCTCGATTGAAAGAACGATTTCGAGTGCCAATGGGTAAACAGAACTTGTGCTGTGCTGCATTGTAAAATTTGGATCCAGCCCCACCGCGCTCGGAAGACACAGATCGAAAAAACGTGCGCTTGTGATTGTGCCTACATTTGCAGCAAATGTACAAAACAAAAACCATGACAGTTGAATAACAAATGGATCAAAAAATTTGTATTGCCTATTTGAGTGAGACAAAAATCGTACAGCCATATGCCCAATTGAAGTAGCTGTCTTTGTTGATGGAAGAATATTGACATTGATTACTAAACAAAATGATTAATTTTGAAAGAAATGATTAAATTACTCCGACAATGAATGAAACGTTGAGTTTTGCAGGGGTAATTATTATATGCATCATTCATTCAGCTTCTCTTATCCCAATCTTCTGGCACGACTCTCTCCATTTATCAATATTCATGGATCATGGAAGTTGCACATCCCAGCGTATGGGTCAATGGTCATCGATGCAGAATGTGATAAGGTGATAAATCTCTACGCATGTCCTGGAATTAAAGACGGATTAAATTATATTTCAGAAAGGTGTGCTCCAATACGCTCCAAACACGCCATCATCCACTGAAATTGCGGATGTCTCACCATTCGTCCCTGAGCCCATTCCAGGCAAATTTACAACTTGTAAACCCAACCGACATCAAAGTTTGTACATGTCGTTGGCAAGCAGCTGACCTTCGTTTCGAGTATCAAGAACCTGTAGTTAACATTAAAATCTGTAGCGACATATTAAATAAAAAGTTCGCAAATGAAAACTCGGGAACGTGATCGAATGATAAACAACTGTAGGAAAGCGTGCATAGACCAAAAGAATAGCTAAATCAATGGTGAACATACCATTTACCTAACGAATACTCAACCTTATACTCAGTTGTGAAATTATGAAATAAATTCTAAACTAAATTATTCCAGATTTTAAACACCTAAAACAGTAGCGCCCAAAAGTAGCTATTGTCGAAACGAAATCAGGTTTATTCATCAATAAAAATGTCAGTCCGCATAGCTACAAATACAATTAGGCCAAACCTATTAGCGTTTGGGTCTAACTTAAATTTGCAAAACGTAGTGTGCATTAGCATTTCCCTATTTTTTAGGAATTCGCATATTACTTGAGGTTAATCATCCTTCGTTGGCATGATATTCGTGTTTATTTCTCGGTTAAGTTGCCAATGGTCGCATAGCAACGACATTGCTTACTGTTCAGTGTACATTCGGCACAGCACAAATAATATCCATGACAGTTTATACAATACAGAGTAAAGACCGTTTGAATGGCAATTGACCAAAACACCAGTTTTATCTTAAGTGACAAATACTTCAGAAAAGGAAAGTGAATCTAATAACGTGAATTGCCCTCCAGATTATTCGCACCTTCATAAGAATGGCAATCACGAGAAGCTCTTCATCATCTTAATTAACAACTATTTTATACAACTGCGCAGTTATCTCCAATCACAGGAAACTGTGGCCATGCATAGGTGATTACGTTCTTTGAATGATTTCTCATCGCTGTGTTTTAAGCGACATTGGGATGTGCGATCAATTTGCCAACGATGAAGCAATCCAAAACAATACCCTGCAGCTCAAGGTCAGTCATGCCTACACTGCCCTAGCTGTGAATTATACGCTTGAGAAGATTGTACACGGTTCCTACCCACAATCATTACTGTTGTAACGCAATAAACATGGACAAGGACACGAAAGTAGTAATTTTTCTCAATTGACTTCAAGATCGTTCGATGCTGCATGATGAAGACTATTATTGAGCTTATTACAAAGCTCTCCTGCGCAGAGACCAGCGAAATTGCTGGCATACGAGTGACCAAATAACCTACGTGTCGTAAGCTCCTTCAAGTTGCGAGCGCCACAGTTTCACCTCCCCCGCTGAGGTTGCCGTTAGCAGATGACGCACGATTGATATGTTTCACCAGGTGCAATACTCCTTTGATCCTGGTGGGTTTTTTATGAGGGGAAGAGAGGGGTGGGTGGTGAGGTCGATCAATTGTTTCCTTTGGATCGATGCGTTAATTCACATCTTGCGCAACGAATCATTCGGGACGGCGACAAAGCTTACGCGTGCCGAGTCGATCAATTTGGACATACCGTGCGGTTTGCAGAGAACGAGAAACTCAGCACGCGGGAGCCAGACATTGGGAACCGAGCGTCTATGGTAGCGGTAATATTTGAACAAGTTGAATCTCATGCGAGCCAAACACATATATGTGGTGTATTGTGCATAATAAGAAACATCAATAAAGTAACATACAAGTTCACCTAATTATGAAGTCAAACTCTTGTGATTCATATATGACTTTACCTCAAAGGCGAAAGCGGATCGCAAGAATTAAATCTACAAACTAAGTCTCAATTGCGTGCATTTTGATATTTTGTCTATCTCTCGGGAAAACAAATAGCATGATCGAAGCAAACAAACGAATTCCTGAAACGCAATGAACCACCACCATTTAACAAACGATCGGCGCCCAGTGCCTGATGAAATCCACCTATTATCTACTTATTAACGTTACATGAACATGCTTGCGTTTTAAGATACAACTATTTTGTCATTCAATCGGGTAATTTGACCATTTTATTTTACAGGCACGACATATTACTGATATCGATTTTTAAACAATGGCTACGAATGGATGCATAGTGCAAAGGTACGACTGGTACCTAGCTAAGCGTAGGGCGTTTGCTGCACAGATGAGTGGTGCATTAATATGCGTTCGGCTTGCCGCACTCTGACTGCAACCTTACCTGAGCCTCCGCTGTATTGCTTCTTTTGACCGTAAACTGTAAGCTAATCATTC
>CM067356.1:34087631-34195435 GCA_034190875.2 Urechis unicinctus
CTGAATGTTATATCAGCTTACAACATGCACACAACCCAGCATGGTAATCTTGTAGTCGACAAATCTACACAAGTATTACAAATACTCCTCTCATACTTTCACTGATGCAAGTTGGTCAACGACGTGAATATGTCATCGTGAACGACGCTTTAGCTTTCTGACTGAGCACAACATCAGGTATTGATATTTTCATATTTAACGTACTTGATATCCCAACCACCATCATATAGCTACTGTCAATCAAAATCAGAAATATACATTTCACCGATATTTTTGTGGTCTTTTTGAGGTCGTTACTTATCGAAGAACATACCCGAACTTTCCACCAGACACAAAGTAACGAGTAGATAAACTTTCCGTTCATTTATGTCATGTGTTTATTCCTTTCAGCAAATATTTGCGGCTGCTTAATTCCAGAAATTTTGGGTTTCGGAACAATCCACCATTCGTTGAACGTTGGAATTTAATACTCGTGATTATGATATGACTAAACCAAATGATGACGATGATAAAAATGATACAGCTGCTGCGATGATGATTGTGATGTCAATGATGATATTAGTTGTTTATGCTGATCACTGAAATGATAATAATATGGAATATCATTGCCATTTCGCCGAAGCTGCAGAGCTGCAGGGTTATGCTTTTGCAAGCCGAAAAAGCACTCAAAAGCTTAATTAATTTCAAATTCTACACCATCCTTATATACTGTATTATATTATCTCCTCCTCCACATATATTGAGTATATATATATATATATATATATATATATATATATATATATATATATATATATATATATATATATATATATATATGTATATATATATATATATATATATATCCTCTATATATATATATATATATATATATATATATATATATATATATATATATATATATATATATATATATATATATATATATATATATATATATATATATATATATATTTGTTTGTTTTCAAGTTCAAGACCACGTGCATCGCGCATGCTCAGAATGACGTGACCCATCGACGACTCATGTTAAGGCAATGCGGATGAGGCGACGGAAATCGCGGGAAATCACGCGACCCAATATTTTCCAAAATGGCGGTCATCGTATCGCGAAATAATATATAGATGGCATTTTTTGAAGATTAGCGTCAAGTTGGGGTTATGTTTTTTAGTGCGTTAGGATTTTTTTTGTGTACAGGCTCTTGATATATGTTATTTTCTAGATGCGTTATGTAGCACATTGGCCAAACGTGTTTTCATGGACGCGCGGAAAATGTTGAAGCAGAACGGTATATATTCATATTAACGTTCGACCGGAGCTACTGTGCAGGTAATATGACACACTTAAATGTCTGCTAAGACAGCAATCAAAGGAATATTCACTGATTCATAATGGACCTTATCTGCTGGGTGTTTTGTCAATACTGTAAGCGCCATCAATAAGCAGTGTTATGTGTTGCATGGCATATATATAAGTACCATCAAATATACCACCACTCAAGGTTACAGGTCATTAAAAATATTTTAGCATCCATTACTCTCAAGTTGTCATCGGAAGTTCAAAAATATATTTTGCTTTTAATACCCAGCAGGAACGTGCACAGTTTTATTAGCAGTTAATATCATCTATAACATTGCAGGCCTTATATAACTTTAAAATAGTATTACGTTTAATAGGACTGAAGGTTATTACCCCAATGAGCATGGTCGACTTTCGTATATGACCACTGTACGAACGACTGCTGATAGTTAGAATATTTTCTATGCAAGAACTGAACAACGGCCTGCAATCATCATCAAGCAAATGATATGGCATCCATGGTATTATCTGCTCGAGGAGAGGGCCATATACATAACGTTAGTAAACCAATTCCCATCGACCATTGGGATGTCAAGGTTAAAGCTGGGGTCTCATAATGTACTTTGAAAAGGAGCCAGGCATTATGGTGCAGTATAACGGAGACCACGGATGGTGTATAAATATATCACCACAAATACCCACGGTATAGGATTCTAGGCAATTTCACTGATTAAAGCTAGATTGGTGGCTTTACCAAAAGCCCCATATTCATACATTGCTGTAATAGTTCAGTTTGTAGCCCCAACCTTATTATTGCTGGGACGGCATAAACTCTTCTCAGCTGAGAAAGATACAATATATATAGCCACAGCCACTATTTTCGAAGCTTGATAGGATCTGGCAGTTTTCTATTAATATTAAACAATCCTCATTTTATTTTCAGTTTGACAAATATCCTATGAACGTCTTGGTATCGTTATGTTAATGCCAAAATAATCATTTGCTTAAACTTTATGCTGTTATTGTGCAACGCTTAACATTATTAGAGCACCGCACACATGTTGACATAGCTTCTCATATGCATTTCAAGTTAGCTTACGAATTCGTCTTGGAGTGGCTTCCTTGTAGATTCCATGTTCCCATCGCATGACGGCGGTCATCAGATGACTAACATGGTGACATGGCTTTAACTGCAAATCGAAACTGCAAAGCAAACGTCACATTGTTGAGCACGACAGCATTAATCTGACCATGGTCTGTTCTATAACGCTTAAGAAAGACATTACTTGATACAAGTATTCTGTTTAACCTCCGGCGGATGCGTGCAATGACAACGTTTATTTCATGCAGTTCCTAAATAATACAGTGAAATGTCCCATATTTGGTTTATTATATAAGAAAAATCACAATACAGAGGAAATGGCAACATGCATAGGTAACGAGCAAACACCTTACGAATAAAACTGTTAACGATCATTCATTGAACATTATTTGTATTTGAACGATTATGACAGCATGTGACAACTGACATATATCAAATACAGTGCATGAAAAACAACGAATGTTGCAACTACGGACGTACAACCACATACGTAACTTGTATTAGGAATAGCACAGAAATAACGACATATATTGCAAAAGCACATCACATGTCGCCCATTGATACTTAGCGCATATGTAAACCTATTGTTCATAGATGGCACGACGCGGAGAATTGCAATATGTTTAAAACTGGGACTTATACTTGACGAGTAATAATAGTGTAGTAGTGTTAACAGCAATGACAACCTTGGTCCTGCCGAGAGAGGAACAAATTGATGACTGCCCATCTTCTCCGTCCCTTCGGGTGTAAATCTCTCTGATCCAAACTCCTGCGAAGTTAATATGTACAGTGTATATTGAGAGCAAGTTAACAGTCTTGTATATCCGATCACAACGCTTAACGAGAGAGCAATATACCAATGGGCATGATGCATCAACAATACTTTCACAAGGTGAAAAGAAACCTTCATTTTGAATATTTGCAAAGGATCATACAAGGCGTAATGCATATGACTGTGTTGTAGCTAGACTTACCATAGGATTATGCCATACACTCGGGTAATGTAACATGCGGTAGAGCTAGAAGGGAGATGTTGGTTTCCTTGGGTATCAAGTACTCTTCCAGGTATATATCCTTGGTAGTCACTCCCTGTATAAACGACATGGGTGTGTGAATTCGCAAACCTTCTTTGAAAGAATAAGTCGGGATACAACCAGGGGCGCCTGTACGTCATATATGTAAATATCCATTTAAGTGCAATGTGAGTTAAAGTGGTAAGTGTATTTTGCACAATGAACTTACCGAAGACGATACGGCAAAACGACGCCAAGCTCATTGACTGCTTTCACGTAGGGGTCGCTTTCCCTGGGATCGAATGTTACGACAACGTCTCTGAAATAACAACGCTATACCTCTCGACTGACTGTGTAGCGTACTCTCTTTCGAATATGTACCCCTGCAGCTGACAGTTGTTCTGGGAGGAGACAGGCACGCAGTATAATGTTGAAGTACACAAACTGCTTTGGTTGAATACCTCAAAATACGCGTCATTTGTCGCAATGTCCTTCATTTTGCCCTGGCATATTGTTGCGGCGTACGGTTGTGAAGATACATCTTGAGCAATATTAGTTACCACAATGGTGTATATCGCAGGATTAGCGATCCCCACGAGGTAACGGGCATGCGGCAGTCTGTGGTTATTATATACAACCCAAGCATTATTGGCCAGAACCAACAGCTGCTGGTCCGCTTCCTCGACAGAGCCTTTACAATCACGCTAATCTGACGCGAATCACAAAGTTGCACAAACATCGGGATTGCGGTGGTTAAGAAAACGACAATCAAGATTTCTGGCAACGAGGTCATGTCCATCGATGGCAGTAATGTGTACCACTTTTACGGCGACCTATGGAAAACTGGACAGGAGAGATGACGCCCAGTACCAGGGCATTGACTCATCAGATGAAGAAAATGTGACTAAGATACGAATGGAAGCAGGAGACAAGGATGAGACCGAGGTAGAGGACAAGGCAATAGCTTCATGATGGTGGAAGTGGAGCTTCCGACACTGAACATATTGAGCCTGTACTGCATAATAAACATGAGGTGATTCTCTTCGCAAAAGATATTGGTGATATCCTGACCGGAAGCAATGCCGATATCCAAGAGCGGCCGGAGAAGTGGACCAACAGAGTTCATGGACGGCTGGGATAGGTTCAATGCCTTGTTGCCACCGACCCAGGAATTCTACAGCACCGTGCCATGCGGATACAGGACCATCCCGACAATGCCTTGCTGATCACAAGGATTATCCACTAGCGTGAGAGCGAATGTCTGTGCAGAAATAATGTTTGTCAGACTACCAGAGGAATCTCCTATGAGCATTGAAAGCGGAGCTTCCGAGGTTGAGAAGCTGGGGACCAACCGGCGTAACAAAGAGAAGTATGTGATCTACTACAGGAATCTCAAGCTTTACCTATCGCTGGGTATGCGGCTTACCAAGATACACCATGCGCTTGTATACAATCAGAGCCCATGGATTGAGCCCTTCATTCCCATGGACACAGACCTGCTTAAGGTTGCTACCAGCGACTTTGAGAAGGACTTGTACAAACTGATGAACAACTCCGTGATCTGTACGACAATAGAGAATCTTCGAAGGCGAGTCAACGTTAAGATTGTGTGCTCGGCAGAAAGGGTTGAATACACAGGCTTGCGACCAGTCCCGCCTATGCTCGCTACAAATTATTCGATGACGACCTGGCTGCCCTGCACATGCAAATACCCGTCTGGTGCTTAACTGCATAGCGTGTGTTCGCATGTGTATACTCGAACTCTGCAAACACCTGATGTACGACTTATACTACAACAGAATGAGGTCCAGATATAGTAGCGACCTGGGCCCGCTATATACAGACACGGACTCGCTGCTTATGGAGATCCGCATAGTTGACGTGTACGCAGACATGCAGGTGGACTTCAACCACTTTGACACCAGCAACTACTCGCCTGATCACACACTCCACACGGACACCAATAAGAAGGTCTGTGGAAAAATGAAGGATGAGTGAGCCGATATGCATAGCAAAGAGTATGTCCTGTGTCCTCAGATGTAATTTATCCTGATGTCTGACGAGGGTGAAATTAGAAAGGCAAAGGGAGTGAAGAAGGTTGTGACGAAGAAGCATTCCGTTCACAAAAAGAAGTTCCGCTATAGAATGGACATGCTGCGCAGTGAAGGTCACAAGATTTAAGGTCAGTGTGTTAACAAGCTGTCACTCTCTTCGTTGGACTCAAAGCGTTGGATAGCCACGAACGGCGTAGACATCTTGGCCTACGGCCACGTTATGTTGCCGGCTAACTAACATGTTGGAATCGGGCCCGTTTGAGTCTGAACCTGATTGGAAGAGTACAGTTGCCGCTTCTGTTAAGTGCACTTCTCGAATCGAACACGAAGTGTTACGCGAGAAAGATACCGCGAGTTACATGCGCAGCTGTTGAAGAAGACGAAAGGGTATTTATGGCGCCCACCCAATCTATATAAACGACTTATTGATCGGCAGCAAAATCCACATAGCAAAAGGCTAGAGGTACATATACGCTAGTTTTATGGAACGTAATCGATCTTTTGGTTATCCCAGTATATTACTTGAATGCAATGAGTTATGATATTTATGGACAGGACAGTTACTGCACCTTTGAAGAAGTCTGCGCAGGAGTGGGCGTGCCTGTTGAAATAGGCAAACATGCCCATCGCTACTACGTAACACCAATGAACGGAAGCACATACCCATGCCAACGCGGCAATGAACGCTATGACCACCTTGTTTCTCTTGGCTTTTAACTCTATGATAACCGCACAATAAATTTGCTCGCGTTCGGCAGGAACTTAATTCGTCGAGTTACATGTCACTCTAAGCAATGCAGCGAGCCACGACAATCTGTTAACTCTTAAAACCGAATTGATGTTGCTTAGTTTGCAACAGAACTGATACCGGCGACATTGTATTGTATATTGGTTTCGACCGTATGATAGGTGGGACGGGCCTGGTCAATGACCAGGTTGCGCAATGAATTGTCATTGTGGTGGCCGATAAGACGAGGGTACGTAACCTTCAGTGACAGTTGACCATGCATTTGCACGCTGTATGTACAACATTGACACCAAAGTCCATCAAAGTGCCAAGTTTAGAGTTCGTTTGGTCACATGATTTAGAAGAAGAATAGTCTAATGTAGTTTTAACTTGATTACAAATCACCAAATCTTTATCAAAGTTGGTATTTGGTCTCGAGTAATAGACAGTTTGGCGATTTGATTATAACTGTCAGATCCGACTTACGTCAAGGGACTTGTTTGGCTAGGTCCTATTATCGTTTCTCTTTTCCTCATTGGGCCCAACAGTGACGCCATTTCTAAAAACCAGGATTTTGCCATTGTTCCTGTCTCTCGAATGTAGCTGTTTCAGCATTTGATTATGTACTGGTGGCAATACATATTTGCTGGCCTTGAACGTTATGGCATAGAGTCAGACTGGATGTAATGATACAGAAATAACGCATGCGTATTCCCTCAGGAAGCTTATCCGTTTCCGCCAGGATCCCAGCCAAGAATGGTGCCGCCGGATAAAGCTCGACATTCTGCTTTTGGTTAACTGGAATCTGAATTACAAATTCACAGTCGGACAATACATACGCTGGACCCGTTAAACTGAAATTCAGTAGCAGTCGCGATGATTAATGGCATTTCAGTTTAACCGCAAAATTTGCTCGAATATATATAAATATATATGTATATATATAAATATATAAACATACATATATATAAATTTATATATTTATGACAATATATATACATATATATAAATATATATATTTATAAATATATATGTACATATATAATATATACATACATATATATAATATGACAATATAACATACATATATATAAATATATATATATAATATATAAGTATATATATATGATACTATAATATATAAACATACATATATATAAAATTATATATTTATGACAATATATATACATATATATAAATATATATATATATATAAATATATATATGCAATATATATATATATATTTATATATGGATATATGGATATATATAAACATATTTTTATATATAAATATATTTATATATACACATGTGTATTTATGCATAAATTGATATATAGTTATATATATCTATATTTATTAACATAAATTTATATATAAACATTTTTATACATATATTTGTGTATACATATGTAAACATAGATAAATATGTACATACATATACATATTTATTTTCATATATATATAAATATACATTTATTTGCATATATACGTATATATTTATATATATATGCATACATATATATATATATATATAAATATGCATTCACATATATATAGATAAACATACATATATGTGCATATTTATATATTTACATATATGTGTGTGTGTGATATATTTATATAGAAATATAGCTGTATGTAACTTTATATAAATGTGTATATAATATCATCTATATATATATATATATATATATATATATATATATATATATATATAATTCATATCTTCATATGAACATGTTTATGTATAGTTAAACATATATAAACGAATATCTGTATTTAAACTTATATATTTGTACATTTGTGTAAATGTGTATACATATATCCATATGTATAGATATAAACATGTATATATATGTATATATATAAGCTCATGTATAAATAAATATACAGCTATATATGTGTGTGTATATTTAATTATATTTAATTGTATGATATGCATACATATATGTAACATATATGAATGAGTATATGTTTATATATATATATATGCATATATATATATGCATATATATATATATATATATATATATATATATATATATATGTATTTATCGGTTTGTATATATTTATGTGTATGTATTGATATATTTATATTAATATATAATATATATGTAATATATACATATTGATATATATATTTATACACATTGAATTATGCCTATGCCTATATATATATATATATATATATATATATATATATATATATATATATATATATATGTGTGTGTGTGTGTGTGTGTGTATATTTATATATATCTATCTCTATATATATATATATCTCTATGTACATATATAAGTATTTACATATATATATGAGTATATATATACATACATATCAATATTATATACCTATATTTATATATATGTCTATATGTAAATGCATGCGTACATGCATGCGCGATTGAATATAGATATCTACATATATTTATTAAAATGCATCAATGTACATCGATATATATATGTATATAAACACACAGACATATTAATTTACATTTGTATGCATATTTACGCACATATGTATGAATATATACATATATATATATATATATATATATATATATATATATATATATATATATATATATATATATACATTTATGTTTATATATACATGCATATGCATATTTATGTATATTTATATGAATATTTATATGTATGTATCTATAGCTTTATACTTCAATATTTATGTGTATACGTTCATGTGTATTTTTACGTGAACAAATACACATATATACGTGAATGTCTATCGATATATATGTATATATATATATATATATATATATATATATATATATATATATATATATATATATATATATATATATACATATATATATATATATATATATATATATATATATATATATATATATATCTCTATATATATATATATATATATATATATTATGTCTATATAAATGTAAATTTTTATATTGTTTGATTAAAACGAGCGCAGGTTGTTAAAGTAGTCAAAATTATGTTGATCGCACGTGTTTGGTACTATTTTATGCTGCCATCGCAGATTGAAAGATGATTTCCATAGCAGCATAATGGCAGTTCAGTGTTTTGCAGAATTGCTGGAGACTTTGAAAAGCAGGTAACTTTCTTTGCTCTTAGACCTTGCTAGCAGACTTTTCTAGTGATGTATGTGGGTGTTCACGTCAGATATTGAGTCCCTTGTAAAATTTCCTTTTAAGGATAGTTCAGCTCGATGTAGCTGTGATAATTCATGTCGAACTCCATAATTCGTTCAAGTGTCTATCGCTATAGTTGGAACGTTATCATTCCCGTCATGACAATTTCACAAAATTAATCGTTTATTTATATTCGTCGACGAATAAAGCAATCACTATGACGCCTCTACATATGAAACTGCGATTCTATCAGTTTATTATCTTGACGCAGCTCTGTCATTTTGTAAGCATGATTGCGCTGTTGATTGTGGTGTCTGACAAATGTGGCTCTCTCCGAAGCTAAATCCCTGTGGATCACAATAAGTTTGTGATGGCCTTGATCGTTATGGTCGAGAGTCTTATACTAGTCCAGCGGTCATGATACGATGATGACAATCCCTTGTGATCATAATAAATATCCGCTTTATCTCGGTTGGTAACCACATTATACTCCGCGCTATTTCCCGAAAGTATACCCCAGAGGCAGACAGACTGCAATTTAATTTATTCGTGTTATATTATCTCGTACTCGCATCGTCTTTCTGTTTGATGCTAGTATTATTTATATGTTCAAACCTCTTAAAGAGCATACATGTTCCGGCTTCGTTAGTTTGGCTTGTATTTCGTATTACACACGCATTAAACCAAATGTCCTCGCCGTTGTTGTCTACGGTTCAGCCTTTGGTGAATGATGCATTATTCCATGAAACTACCAATAAAGTACTTGCATTAACTGAGCACAATATTTTCATATCGTATTACATATGACTACCATCATACTATAGTGCTCACATATGGAAGTACATATGATATGGTATCGCTCTGCACTGACACATAATGATCAATGGGAGTACCCGGTGTCCATGATGTCCATGAAAAACGATTACCATTATCCTCTTGAAACGTCATGATTAATTCGGTCGATATAGGGAATAAACATCCACAGAGTCTAGCTGCTGTGTCCGATGAGGTTGAATAAAGCGCTCTATTTAAACATCGGCAAGTACAGCATGTCTGCGGTGTAGTCTGGCAAACGGCTTAAAGGCAATCAACGGATTATTGTTGTGAATTAAAGGTGAAAAAACCCGGCAATTCTGATGCGGGTGGTAACATATAGCTGTAAACTCTCAGCTGGCCCGATTCTTGCATTAAAAAGTGCGTGCTTATTACAAGACAATTAACCGATACCTATCTCAACCGTATAAGAATGTGAATACGTATATCGTTATACCCACGTAGGTGGCTTTGTCATGCAGCTGACCACATATCATAATGATATTTCGATGATCAGTGTGAAAACGTTATGACCACTGCGTGGGAAATTACTTTGTGGAAGAGTAGCCGAAGTGCACCTCCGCACGAGATTCCTCACATTGCTCATAAAGGGGTGTCGGGTAAGATGCCGAGTGCAGCCCTGCACGAGATTCCTCACGGTTCTCCTACATGGGGTGTCGGGAAAGATAACCGTCACATATGCGATTTATTTATACGAAGCCCCATGGGCAAACCCACATTAAATATCATCTATCCCCTCCAAAACTATCTTTGCAGTAACTAAATAGCGAATTAAACAGATTGGCAGGTTCTGTAAATACCTTTCAAGCCTTAAACGTGACAGATAACCGCAATAAACGTTGATCCATTTATATAAATCTATTACCTCGTCTAAAGCTCTTTTATAACCCTACAATAAAAGTTTCATATACATTAATCATCCAACATCTAGGGACGAGCTTACAAAGGATATACCCGGTGGATCACTCTGTACCTGAATAACATATTTAACCGATTCGGATCCATTGGTAGGGTATTGCAAATAGGAAATGAATCCAATGACTCTGCAACCGGTTTTTATTATTCGGGTAATGCTATAATGAGTCTGATATTCTTAATGTAATTCCTTGGTTCTCAATTGAGATACAGGTTACGCTGCGATTATAGCCCAGCCGGCTTAGAGTAATTAACTCTGCATTGGAGGGCATCTTAAGGCAAACAACGTCATTGACACACGTTTGACAATGGAACCAGAATGTGTTTGAGTTATACAGTCAGTGGTTCCCAAAACGTTGACATAATATGTAGCCTTGTTGCGTCGTCTCCTTGATATGCGCTAAAGGTTTCAAAGAAGCAAACACGGCTTTAATAGTTCCGGAAGTCTGTAATGAATAATAATGAATACATTTGTTAGCTATGCTGTATGTAAAAAAAAGGCCCGAGGTTTTGTTCATCTAAATGCAAATACATTTCCGCTTTTAAGCAGCCGGTGTCCAGTACGAAAACGTAAATGACTCTCATCTGCATGCTATGTCCTGCATACTAAATCAGCTGTTAAACAGTATTCAACCGATCAATAAAGGTAGAGGTGATATGTCTAAGGGCTATCCTCGCTTATTGGAACATGCACTAAAATAACTGTGATATATGGAAAGCATAACGATGACCACGAAATGGTTCGCCATATATCATACGTAGCCTTATGTAATCAAAGATGGGTTTCGGCATCAGCATGTTAAACATAATTATGTCTTCTTCGATGCTACAGCAAACCTACCATCACAGCTTAATGTTCTTGAAAATATATGAATCATACGTTAATACTACTCCAACGAGGCTCCTCACCCTGACCCAGACCTGGCCGAATTATTCGGTCAGGCTTTATCAAGTTATAGAAATGGGCATTGTCGGTCAATCTTCAAATAAGATATTAATGGCATCAGCTTGTTGGTATTGTGTGTGTCTATACACGATAATCTGTCTGGTATATGTTTTGGCACAAAACATTAGCAAACAGCTATTTCATTGTCATATACAGAATCGCGACAATAACCCACACGCGTTACAACGGTCAAGTTCGAGATGTACCCGTTAACTTAACAATTTATGCATCAGCTTAAAGTTGACCTTTACACGTAATGCTTATCACTTTATACATGCAGCAGCAAAAACAGGCACCTGTTGACTTTCACAAAGATATCAATGAACTACACGTTAGATAGTTGGCCATTACCAGACGACGCGATCAATCCTATTAACCAAACGTGGCCGATTACGATATCATTGAATGGTCAGTTCACAGGTAAACCTTCCACATCAATTAGACAGGTTGATAAAAAGCAAACAAATCATGGTCTGATATATATTATGTCCGCACTAGTTGATTTAGTCAAAGTTTGAATATCAGTCGTAGGAAGATCGTCGATTTGTTCCATTATCCTCAAGGGCGTCATGCATGAATTAATCGTGTTATCTTTAGAATAGAAATTCCCCTAGATAACACGACCCATCAAAGTGACCATGGTCACAAAGGATCGATCTCCAATAATGCAAAAGTGTGCGCTACATTGTATGTGCTGATGAAACTTATCATCGCTAAAACAAGGATCAGTAATGCAAGGCTTTGCATTTATTCACTAAACTGTACGTAAATATTAATAAAGTTATATGTAATTAATATATCGCAGAATCTATGCAGCTGGCACACAAAACCATGCATACATTATATTACTAAACATAAAATCCGCAAAGGCAAGGTTTGAAACTGACTCGCTAACATTTGCGTTGCATCCTAATGTTTTGTGCTTTGATGCCATGCATTGCAATACTTGATGACTGTCATGGGATGTGCCCGGCTGTGAATACGCCAAATTCACTGCCATTGCAGAAAATGTAAATTAGCATTGCATCGACTGCCTTTGCTGGAAATAGTCATTGATGTCATGCCATTTAGGGCTGTTTATATATGCCTAGATTTGATTACGGTACCATAATAAAAAGGACAAACGCTATTTACGCTTGCACGAGCCGACATCATGTGGATCGAGAAACTGCACTGGCAGAACAAATGTCGGTTGAACATATGCTCCAGACAACTATGGAAATGGTAGTAAAATTCGCAAGATTCCTTCAGGTCATTTCAATAAAATGATCGCAATTGGCAAGGTTAATAGAAAAGCTAGTTTAAGTAAGTATGTAACATCAAAAGCTTGATATTCTTTGGCGTTTTTCGTCACACGACGATTCGCCATTCGGCGGGTCAATCTGCAATTGCACCATTCAAACGATATCGTTAAACGGGATCTCGCCAAATGGGATTCCTCGATAATGGGGACGCAGACCGGAAAATCATTCCAAGCAAGGCAATTTCACTCTGTTAATCGGGAAATTCCCGACGAATCGCCTCGGGGACACTTTGGGACGCGTTGCCGTCGATCGATTGTTAAAACAATCGACTGTAACGGCTTTATCCGGATTACTTAACGATCTCTGATCACCCGACCTCTGTTCACACGAGTTAAACAAAGTTGGTTAGGTAGTTAAAACATCTAGGGGATCCTGACGCCTGATTAACAAGCGTGCCAAACAATTGGAGATTGTGATTGTGCACTGTCAGCATTGGTGGGACCCCAATATTGGGGATGCCTCGTTAAAGGAGATTTTCGACCGACCACGTAGGCGTCCCCTTTAACGAGGTTGCACTGTATTGGTAAACTTAATGCATATTCACCGGGAACATTACGCACCAGAACGCGTTATTCTGGGAAACATAAGAAATATTCTACAGGATGAAACCGGGCAACATACCGACAGTTAAATAAGGGCAATGATCCAATGCTGATCTCCTATCAGTTGCTAGCACAAGCTGCGTCTCCGCTCTGTTGTCACCTTCCAGACGGATGCCGTAGTACCTCACGGTCTGATTATGCATGATATCTTAGATCCCAATCATGTTATCGTGAGTGCCTGTGTCAGCAAGTGACATAACTCATTTGCAAAATCTCTCAGTATAAAATGGAGCAGGTTGTGTTCAAACTGCGGTGGGTTCTAGGTTACCTATTAATATACAGATATATATATATATATATATATATATATATATATATATATATATATATATATATATATATATATATATATATATATATATATATATATATATATATATATATATATATATTTTTATATATATATATCGACAAATGTATATATATATATATATATATATATATATATATATAATTATATATTTATACATATCTTTATCTCGCAATTTTCGAGTTAAATGTCCTTTGGCCATTGATAGATGGCCTTCTAATAGATTTCTTTATTTATATGCCACCGCATCAACCCTAACCTGTATACCGGAGTTTGTAGCCAATCTACGGATGAATGCTGCGTCGGCTGTAATGGGCCCCGTGACAGGACTTGGAGGTTTTGCCGATGATTTCACCAGATTTCTATGTTACACAAACTGAGAATGTTATTACCAGATGTAAGTCCTCATTGAAGGCACATCTGTTAATTGTAAAAATGCTTATCTAAGGATGGTGCTTTATCAATCGAAACGAATGGTATATCTTAGTTTCTTAGCTTTATTCAATTGAGACTTACTTACTTATAATTTCGATATCTCTCACAACATCCTACCACAATAGGCTATCTGCAGCATCTTCGTTGTAGTCTTACGCTGCAGGGGAGTGGCTGCTTCTGCCATAAGAAGGTGCACTGCTGTCCTGCTACGGTAATACGTCTTCAATCGGTAATCAGGCCATTATGGGTAGCCATTCCCAGAAGTCACATGCGGTGCGCATTTTTGTTGCTGTAGCAAGCGAGAGCTGTCGTGGATTATCAGTCTGCCGCACAGCCTGTCACATCTGTCGTAAATGCATCGGATGAACGGACAGTTTTAGTGCATATAAATAGCAGCAGTAATAACAGCAACAACTCTAGCGATATCACCGAGATATATCCGTCAGCATGAAGCTAAGCTGCACGCAAACTTTGCTCAATTATATGCAAACATAGCTGCATACAATTACATCGCCATACCATTATTCATTTTACAGACATATAGAAATACAAACAGAAATCGTCGTTGAGTAATTCTTCTCGACACCTCCGGGAGGAAATTCTTCCGTCAATGTCTTGCGTATGTTAAAATAAAACCCGCCCGAACTCCGTTGTTAGTAACATCTATCTAGTGGCTGCTAAGTGACTTTATCAACCGTACAATCTCAAGTAGACAAACGAGAGCTATCCCGAATCACGTAGCGGGCAAAGTATTGAAATGGATGCTGTTATGCCGGTATCCCTTTCTAATGTAATCAAAACATCATTCTCTGGCTATGTGTCTCTATCATTCTCTCTCTCACTCTCTCTCTCTCTCTCTCTCTCTCTCTCTCTCTCTCTCTCTCTCTCTCTCTCTCTCTCTCTCTCTCTGTGTCTCCATCTTGACCGCCAGTCAACGACTATTTCACGGACCAGTAATCGACATTTATATTGAAAACTACTGATTATAAAAACATATAACGGGTTATACCACGCTATGCGATTCCAAATCGATAACAGTTATAAAAACAGTAAAAACCATTATAAGATATTGCAATCATTGAAATAGTTTCGGCACTATTGATAAGCAGATTCAAATTGGGTGTCAAAGAGAAAATATTTCGATCGCAATAATGATACGAAGTCCACCCTTATGCAAAAAGGCTTACACCATCCTCCTAAAAGAGAATAATGCAGTTTAATTATCTTTCTCCTTATGACATAAATTTCAGTTGCTGTTAAATTGTATGCGCGGCTCATCTTTATGCTGCACACCGCTTGTATCGTGCTATATCGGATGTACTGCATGGAAGTGATATGCAAATTCGGTGCCCGCAGCGTGTTCCTCTTTTGGGAACTTGATGAGGTAAAGTGCTTTTGTTTTTAAGCGCCTGAATTAGAAGGCTCTTACATGGTGTCCACTACTCTATAAAGGTGACTGCACTCTTACAGTCAAACATACCGTTACGTGGTTGTAGACTTTGTGACAGTGACATGGATAGTAGAATAAGCCAATGACACTTTCCCGTAGTTGCCATTGTATACGCTGAGGCTTAACATAAAATGGTAATTATTGTATAGCACAATGGCATATCGTAACGACGGATGGACATGTTTGATAAGTTAACTCACCATTGCACCTCCATTTTGGTATATCATATAAGTTACACACAATGTGACAGATTAGTGAAAACTACAGGGAAGCCGATTTACGCTGAAAACTCCGTCATGTCGCAACAGATGGTTCAGTTTCGACCACTTTCTACCTCTGTCATACTTACGAGATGCAGTTGCCAATCTTCTTAACGCATAAAAATTGTTTGTTTAATCACAACCCATCTTCTTAAGTGGTATCTGAGGTGCTCAAAATATTATCGTTACTTAACTGTTAAAAGACCTCAAATATATAAATCATAGAAATATTGTGATTTAATAAGTAATAACACGGTTGTTTATTATTGCCTTTACAAAATGAGCAAGCGTTCTGATTCACTTGAGTTACAATTTGTCATACACGATCTTTGCATAGGTGGAGTGTTTAGTTGTATTTGTGTATATTTGGGTTAAGCGAGCCATGGATAAGGAAAAAATAAATTGAAGGCATATCATGTGGTAACCTTTACAGTGGCGTCAAGTATCTAAGCGGATGCAAGTAAGCTGTCCTCATTATTGCTGTGTCATTCGGTTTGGTCATAGCTTCATTAGTGGTTAGTCGACCTTTACTGGTGAATTTACTCCGTTCATTGGCTGTTCCGCTGATAATGTACTTCTTCACTGCATGTTGCTTGCGTGATATTGGCAATTTCCTCTCAGTGTTCATGCACCACTGTGCTGCTGACAATATCGTGGATAATGAAGCGGAAATATATCCGTCAATCAAGAGTGCCCTGCTTCTAAATAATATTCACTAAGAATAGGAATTACGCAAATACCTTTAAGGAATTTGCCTCTGGAAGCCCTAGTAAACTCGCTGTCCTTGGCTCAACACTATTACAGCTGCAACAGTTATTGTTTCTCTGAATGCCTCCACGTATTCCATAATATTACATACATTTTAGCGTATTTAATACACAACTCACATGTTATGCATTAACATGTCGTCAAAACGTTGCATTTGTGTAAGAAAATGTTTACAACATCTTGCTAAGATGCAGAGCTTGGTTGCCCTTTGTTACTCGTCCTGCTGCCCCATAGCCTTGAGTCATAGTACATTGTTGTCAACAGAGAAGAGCTGATATCCATTCCAATATACATGTGCGGATATATGAACCGTATGATCACCCTAGTGCTGTGTTGAAATTACCGTTGAAGTTTGGTCTCGTTTTCTGTATTCTCTTGATTCTCCATGAAGATATTCTTTGTGTTAAGAGCGCAAAACATTGTATTCCTAGTTTGGTGAGCGCTATGATAAGCAAAATCGCCACAACGTTGCGCTATAAAAGTCAAGAAGTGCATTGCAAAATATCTTGAATAAACCAGTCACATCTGATTAAGCTTTAGGATTAATGCATCGACAGTACTTCCTGGGTGAATCAACACTCCAAACTGAGCGTCATTTGTGTGTTTTTATAGAGAGTTATGTCACGGAAAAATACAGTGGCTCCCTTACTTCATTATCACAAACCCTCCATAATATAACCCATCATGTTTATCCTTGTAATGTTGGTTCAAGAAGGTTAGTTTAGGATTGATGCAGATTGATAACATGGCGCGAACATTTGATATAACTATTATTAGCCAGTCAAATGATATGAAATCGCGAATTAGCATTGTAGAATTTGCTTTTGTACTCTAGACTGCACTGTCAATATTGCTAATCAGCGCAAGTGAGCTCGAGTAGAAATCGGTGTTTCTAGGCCTGCACGAGTGCTTGAGCATTACGTAGATGGGATACCGCATCCACAACAGACCACAGCGCACATTAAAGTTTTGCCCATACAGTGATGTATGCGTTGGCAAATGTTAGAGAGCAGCGCTTCCCGTTTCCGGTTATTTGAGAATACACATCAAATACGTTGGAGTAGTAGGGAAGCGTTAGGTTGCTTTTGTGCTGATGGATTAATATCGTGACAAGCACGATTTGGTATAATAAAAGATTTGTGTTTATCTTCCGTTCTTCGCAATGCGTGATATTTTGCCATTATTTTCATATCCTTATCATCCAAGCACATTAGAAAGGGTGAAATTATACAATATGGAAAATGTTTAGTCACAATCATTGTCATCTTGTTTGGTAATAGCTTAGAAGATGAGATGTTGCTTTTGATTTGTAATTCATTGCACATACACTCACATTGTTGATATGTAATCACTGTGTATTTGCAGCTTCATGACAATGACCAAGTAATGTATTTGCATCGCAATATTAAAACAAATATTCTAAAGTAGCACTCATTGACGCCAACTCATCTTTCCAAGGAACTATTGAAACACAAACTAATTGTCGTTGGTCAATGACAACTCTTATCAAACCGATCATTATCCAAATACATATGGAGGCATTAATGTTTTGATTAATTTGGTAATGATTTCAATACAAAAACAACTCAGACCTCGGACATACATATACTGGACGCGACATTTACACTTAGGCATGATATGGAATTGATATATAGATTACTTTTATTGATATGGAAAACAAGTTGCCGGTATCGTTCGTAGCTGGTGGTTATAATCAGGTTACCAAATAGGTCATGTTAAGTGTGACCGACGAATCCTTATATAGCGGCAATCCCATTAACTTAGTACGCATTGCACAGTATCAATTATCCTTTATCAGTGCAAATGAAAGGTTTTGCAGTTTTCACATTAATGCTGGGCCTCCTGACATGCATTATCACCAGGTCGATTATATTGTAAGATTCGCTCCCCAATGACTTGCAGTCAGAGAAGGAAATGCATTGTTATTATTATGACGACCAAATGCAGTATTACAGCGGCAATCCCATTTTAGACAATCCCATTAACCTGAGGCCATTGCAACCGTAGCAAATGAAATTTTGCACTCATAAATCATTTGCACGTCGAACATGTAAGACCCCAACGCATCAGAGAAGGAAATGCATTGGTGACGAAATGCATTTACATGTGTTAGATTTAACCTGAGGCCATGGCAACCGAGCATAAATGTTACACTCATAAATCATTTGCACGTGCATCAACGCATCACACATGATGCGCGGTCATTGGCCTTTTTTCGGGCCATAAACAGATTAGATTTTTTGATGTCAATGCATCGCCACGAGCACAATCCGTTCAAAAATCATCCATCGGTCTGACACGGCGCTCCAGTGAACTATTACCATATAAGCTCGTACCAATAGAAATATAACAATTGAATCGTATAATATACCGTAAATTCCAGAATACTAAGCTTAGGCGCCAATAACATTGGTAATGTGTATCGTATTATCACAATCGTATATTTGCTCAAGGTAGTTAAGTAACAATGTATTGAAATTAACCAGAGGAGAGCAGGTCTCTAAATGTTGCGATAGTCTACATGAGTTGTAGATTAATGCACGTTGTCACTTATGCCATATTATAAAATTGACTTGTATTAAGAGAGGTATTTAACAAAATTATTACCATATTATTAAAATGTTAAATCGGGGAAGTTCTGAAGCGTAGTCATTTGTTGTATAAATGAAGGAATTCTTTCCAGGTGTAGAGAACTTGGTATATTGAACAATTGTCGCGTTCACCGCGTTAACTCAATCGAACTGCTAATATCGACTCGGTAGCTGTAAGCTGATTAATAATATTATTTCTAGAGATTGACCCTCACCCAGATTATAAATGCATTGTAAAACACAATGAGTTTCCTGCCGATTACATCGTCAGCTTTTCATCGTTAAAGGACTGAACAGTTTTTATATAAGGAATACAAAACCCGAATTTGGAGAAATAACTTGGAATACGAACTGCGAGGCAGCTTCAAACCCTTAACTGTTTTTATTACATATTACAGAATGTATAATCTGTAGTGGAAAGGATAACATATGCAATAGCTACCAGTACATAAACAAGGTAATGTATAACATTCATGGTACACTTGTTCGTCATTCATAGGCAAAATCCATTGTCCCAAATAACACGCATCTAGTGTTCCCCTTTAGAATAAGCGGCATATCTATTATCATCAATCAATCATCTTATCAGATTCATAGACACGCTGCCAGAGTATAAATTGATCCATATCACAGGCGCAATTATTTCCTGAATGTCTAGACAATATACAGGTGTCTGTTGCGGGCATTTCTCCAATTCTCTTTGTTATATGCTAGTCGCCGCTTTTGTACATCTAATGCGTAATTCATGAGTCAGCAATTGTCATTCTCCGTTAGTTGATTCAACTTATCCGAACGGTGATGATTTGCTCCTATGGCATAGCATATCCACAATATATAATGTAGGGGTAATGTTGTGTTGTTTGTCTTCTTTTTATCATGAACAAATAGGCTGATACTTGACTAAAGCAACGGCGTTTGTTGGTGGAATATGAAAGAGCAGATGTACAATCAAAGGGCATGTATATCTTCCATGATTCCAAGCAATTGTTTCAGAATGATATTTCTAATAAATTTACATGTAGAATAGATATGTGAACACCAAAAAGAAAAGTAACAGACCATTCTCTCATGGTCTTCCAAGGATAGCTTTTCCTTAGAAACCGTTTAATTTAGAGCTGTTGAACATCACCATTCTTTTTCAAAAACATAACTACTTGTGATTCTACCTTACACAATGTCATTGGTTCATTGGTTCTCTGCAGTTAATCCATAAGTTCCTACATGAACTACTATATGTTATATAATAATCAGGCAATGCTAGATCAATGCTAGATGAAAACTTACCTATTTACAAGCATGTAGAGTTGTTATTATGTGCAATGTGACTTTCTTTTATGCATGCTGTCAATCCTGGCAATTGTGATCACACCCATCTATTCACGCACAAAACTTACTCATAATGACATTCATGCAGACTGCACCGTGTTATTCTTATGGTGTTTTTCTTTTAGAACATGACCTCTAAAAGCGCACCTGATCAGTGTGGAACTTGCACATTTCAGATATTTTTTATATTAGGGCAACTAAATATCAGTACATACATTTGTTACGAACATTATTTATATGGCTTGTGAGGTCATGAAGAGATCAAGTTACTTAACCGATGAAAAAATATACCATTAATCCTGTCCATATACACATATTGGTCCTACATTTACCACTTACCATCCAATGGCCATCGGTCTTGATTACTCTTAGCGTTTTCTTGTATCTCAACGTAGGCACAGGAATAAAAGTTTACAATCACGCGGTAATTATTGCGAATAACCCTCGGCTAAGCCATCCCTCTCGTTCTCTGTTGGGCTGTTTGTGCTCCCTTTTAAGGGATGCGAGGGAGCCTTCCGTTTTGTGTTATTAGGATGTTTATTCATATATATCTTCATGACCACACAAGCATGCCCATCCGCGTAGCGTGTCACACCATTCCTCAACCCCGCATCCGGTTGATGCATGTGCAATGTTAAGGTTAATCGTAGCTCTAACCAGCTCGACCTCGTGGTGATTGTGATAAATGAGGATGACCGGGAGGCTTTAACGACAGGCGCTAGTGCCATCGTCCGCTTTGAGCAAAGTTAATGCCATCGTATCATCAACTTCAGGAACAGAAGCATAAAGATAGCGATTTAAACATCGAACGTTACCACTCTCTGTGGGTAACATCTTAGCTAATGAGCTGTCGGATGCAATTGTCATCGTAATCAAATTGATATGTACTGTCTTCATAGCTAACATGTAAATATGTATGAGCAGTATTCAATAGCCAGGAGTACTCCAGTTATGAAACTGTTACATGGCTGATATTGTCTTGATATGCCAGGCAATCGATGAATTTGGACTGAATGTCAATGAGGTACTTCACATATAAGTGGTATATTTTAGTAGCGGACACGAAGAAGCCTGTATTCGATCTGATAGGGCGACACACGATTTACATATACATGGGCATATAATTTAGCCAGTGTAACCATGCTTTTTACTGATATCAACTTGACGAAATATATCGTCGTGAACATAATATCACATGACTTTACCTGGAAGATCAAAACTGTAAGCGGAAGTGTTCTGTTAGATTCTTTTGTGAAAGCATTTGTGAGGTACAAACATCTTAAATGGACAAAAATAGAGTGTTAATTCCAAAAGAATTGTACGTGACTCTTCGGGATATATGATAAAATCCGGTAATAAACAGGTTGAAGGAGTAGCATAGCATTATTACTAAAATACTTTTGAATAACGATACTCATTTAGTGTGTCAATGTAATTTGTGATATCTCCGACGGAACACCGGTAGCGCCACCTTACGATTGCAATGTATTATAATTAGGTAACCTATCACCGCAGAGCCACTGTTAGTGAGCCCTCTTAGCGTAGCAATAAACTCTTTGACATAGCCACATGACTAGTCTTGGTTTTAATACAAAATAATATATTTGCGCGTTGAATCAGTAGCAATATTTGCAATCACCTTTCCTGTTCGCCAAAGCTGCCACGATATAACTATTAAATATAATTGTTACTTCATTTAACGAAGGAAAGTGTCCCGATAATGCATAGCAACAAGAGGGCTGAGTATGTAGTCAGTGGCAATCGGAAATTCGTACTGAACAAGTACTGTACATGCAACGTAAGACGCACAACAGAAGTCGATAATGGCAAGCGTGTTACAAAATATCCCTTTGAATGCATGATTTTGTCGTTGTTGAAATCGCTGGTTAATTATTTCAGCATTCAACAAAATCGATAATACTATTCTATAAATGATCTGTAGCTAAATTCGGAAAATGGTTCGCAAGTTTATTACCACTGTTTTCATAATATATTGCTAATGTACGCTATGAAATTGCATGAGGGTCCTTTACCATCAATGCGACTAATTTAAAGAGGTTTTATGTACTTGCGACAATTGATAGCTAAATTTCTGGTAATGGGGTCCAGTTTCTTGTTTATCGATACTTTTGTATTATACCTCCTCAGGATATAAAGTTCAAACGCATAGGTCACAGATCTTGTACCTGAGTTAAACATATACAATGCAGCATTGTTTATGCATTGTAATATAGTCCTGTTTATACTGACACTATATCATCCGTTATCAAGGATAATGTCACCTCTCTTGAAGTGCTGGAATACATTACATTACTTTGTTTTTTATGATTCTATGTAGAAGGATAGCATCAACTACTACTACGTTAGATGATCGCTCTTACGTTACTTAAATACAAAATTGCATGAATATAATTTTTGATTCGTTAGCGCAATCAATCATCAGTGTTATTGATATCATCACCATCTGCCACTTTATCACTTGTTTCACCATTGCTATCCAGTGATAGACTAATGACACGTTTGTGACATACAAACGTTGCTTCCATTTGCTATCAAGCACAAAAATGTCGATCATGCTCATGAGCAACCACTTCTGATTATAGTTTGTATACACTCAAAAGTAATTAATTATCGTTGAAACATACAAATGCCTGGGTTAAGTGCGCTATGGACCAGCAACAAAACATTATAAGATAATCATGAGGTCACCTTAACACGGGCATTTATTAGCAACTGTCTGTATTATGGTCATAGTTTCATCATTGGTTATTTGACCATAGCTCGAGAATTTGCTCCATCCTGTCAACGTGATTTATATTTTGTGTGGCAACGTGGGCTATTTCATTGATAATACTCAAAGTCACAGCATATGGTTAGTGCGATAATAGCAATTTGCTAGCATGGCTTATGCTTCATTGTTCCGCAAACAGTATGATGGGTAATTAAGCAAAAATTTACCCCTAAAGAACTCTTCAATAAGGGTAAAAAAGTACTCAATCTAGATTGACGAGGACACGACAAGCACAACAACGTGAATCTCACGATTGAAAGGTACTTTTTAAAATGAAGCACCCGAAGAAAGACATGCAACATATGAAGTAATATATATATAAATATATATATATATATATATATATATATATATATATATATATATATATATATATATATATATATATATATATATATATATATATATATATATATATATATATATGTATATGGTATATATATAAATATATATATACATATATATATATACGTAATATATATAAATATATATATAAATAGATATATATGCATTTATATATATGTACATATATATATATTTATATATATATATATACATATATATATATATATACATATATATGTATATATGTATATTTATATATATACATTTATATAAATATATATATATGTATATATATAAATATATATATACATATGTATGTATATATATATATATATATATACATATGTATATATAAATATATTTATATATGCATTTATATATGCATCAATATATATACATATATCTTTATATATGTATATGTATATATACATACATATATATATATATATTTATATATATATATATATATATATATATATATTATATATATATATATGTTTGTACATGAATAAACACTTTTATATAAATAAACATCATTTGTCAAGCTAGAATTGTATCATTCTTTATTCATCAATCGCAGATCCACCAATGATTAGCAAAGGACCATAGTACTGTCCAAATGCTTTGCAAGTATTGCTAGAGATTTGAGTAAAGAGTTCATGTTTATATATTTAGATCTCGATCACGAGACGTCTGCGTCTGATTTTGCGTTGTTTTGACATTGATTAATGTATGTGTACACGTCTGATAGTGAGTCCTTTATCATGCAAATTCTTAAGGAAAGTTCAATTCAATGAAGCTGTTGTCATTTGGATCGCAGTCCAAGCAATAAGATGGAATGTAATCAACCAAATCATGAATATTTCACCAAAATTGCTATAGGCTCGGATAACCCTATATGATTCTACAATTGCATCAAACAGGTTAATATCTCAATGCAGATCTGTCATTTTGTAAGCATGGTTTCGCTGTTGATTATTATGGGATGTCTGACAAATTGAGCTCTCTCAGAGGTTGGTTCCCTGTAGACAACAATAAGAATGTGATGGCCTTGAATGGAACGGTCGAGAGTCATATCCTAGGCTAGCGGTCATAATACGATAAGGATACTCCCTTGTAATCTTAATAAATGTCCGCTATTCTCCGCACTACTTACCAGCCATGCTCCCCAGAGGCAGGCAACAACCTGATTTATCGGTTGCTATGTGTATTTACTTCTTCACCAATGCCAACTGCTAGCTTCATTTATGATGTTTCGCCAGACATAAAGCAATTAATGGGATATTCATGTTAAATTAAGGAGAAAAGCAGCAGCGGTTCTGATGGGGATGGTAACAATACGCTGTAGGCTTTAATCTCATGTGACCCATTTTATTTTCGAAAATAAGTAAATGTCAAAACGATGGCACGCCATTATCAACCAAATGCACTCGTATGAAGGAATGCTATTTGATCACATGCGTGCAGAGAGGTGGGTGGAACACCTGCTCCCAAAAACGTTTGTTGTTACATATGCTTATCGTTGAACGACATATGTGCTCTTTCAAACTCGAATTAATAGTAACAGAGAGGATATAGATATTGGTATATAAATGAATTCGTCGTTCATATGAAATACATAACGAACGATCCTACGCTTGTCATGAGCAACGTGACTAACAGCAATAAACCATCAGTTATATTGAGCAGCCGGATATGTGCTGCAAAATGTACAACACAAGTGTACTAATTGCAAGACGATTTTCCATCCGATACCTAGATCAACTGTATTAACATTATAATATTCATATCATTATACCAACGTATGTGGCTTCGTCAGGTAGCTGACCCAATATCATAAGAATACAGCAATGGTCAGTATAAAGACGTTATGAGCCACAGTGTGGTAAATTACTTTGGCGACGACTAGCAGGGTGCAGCTCTGTGCGTGATTCCCACTGTGCTCAAGCATGGGGTGTCTGGTTAAATGAATGTCACACATGTGATTTATTTATACAAAGCCACATAGGCATACCCACATTAAATATATATCCATCTGCTTTGAAGCTACTGTTGTAGAAAATAAATAGCGATTTCAACGGAATGACAGTTTCTGCAAATGCCTTTCAAGTCTCCACCGTGACAGATTACCGCAATAAATGTTGATCCATTTGTCTAAATCTATTACCTCGTCTAAACCTGTTATATACGCCAACAATAAAGGTGCCATATACATTATTCATCCAACATCTGAGGACGAGCTTGCAAAGGATATCACCAGTGGATTACTTTTGATTGAATGAGGTATTAAACCGCGTTGGAGCCATTTATAGGATATTGCAAATAGAAAAATACCAACGACTCTGCAATCTGGTCTGTTTTTGTCGTGTCATGCCATTATGAATACGATATACCTTGTTTCTTAATTTAGGTACAACTTTCGCTGCTATTATAGCCTAGCCGGTTTAGTCGAATTCACTCTGCTTTGAAGAAAATCCTATGGCCTAATTGACCATGGAACAAGACCGTATTTGGTTTAAGCAGTCAGTGGGTTCCATAGGGACATATGTCCATAATACATTTGATACATTGTACATTTGAATACGTATTCTCAGTTACAGTGCTCTTGACAGCATTACAAACAAATCATCTGTATTGTTTGTGGCCACAAGTTTTTGATAGTTATTATGTAAGCCGAATTGCGTCGTCTCCTATTAATGTGCTCTCTTTTTCATGGACGCAAACTCGGCTTTCAATAGTACTGGAAATGTTAAATGAATGATATTGAACATATTTGCAAACCTAGCTTTATTTAGTCAATCGACTTGCTTACCGATAACTTACTTATTTGCCACAACGTACAGGAAACCCCGCGATGGTTTATTTAAGAATGCAAGCTACTAGCAACTTCTGTCGGGTAAAAGAACGTAAATTACACTCATGTTCGTTATAGGAAAACCAGCTGTTTATATGAATATAACCGATCAATAATTGTACAGGTTATATGTCATAAGGCTATCCTTGCTGAATCGATTGCTGCAAAGTATTGCCGGCACACAAACAAGCTAATTCTAAACGAAATGGAATTTAAAGCTCATGTGGTCAATATGGCAACTCGTTTGACACCCGGTGACGATGTTATGTTCGCTGTAACATCGAAAAACAAATTATTATGTTCAACATGCTGATGCCGAACCCATCTTTGATATACATCAGACTACGTATGATACCATTCCGTTGGAAACATTTCGTTGTCATCGTTAGGTTATTTGGGTGCTTGTTTATATGATAGCTTCCAATGACCAGTGCTCTTCCATATTCCCAACAGATGGTGTATAAATGAATATTGTCTTGTGTAGAAATGAGATTGGAAACGACATATTGTGATTCCGATTGGTATATTAAGCCATTGGCATTTGAACCACTTGAGACCTGGCCGGAATATTAAAGAGGGCAGAGATGATTGAGGTTGATTTGGCATTGTCCTTAACATTCCCTTTAAACGGAATAAACTTCTATATTTTCCGGTAGTTATGATTTAATGTCCTGTACATTGCTATGTGTGTCTCCGTGGCAGTTGAACAAATACCATGGTTGACGAAGTGCCAGATGTTAGCTGGCGTTTAGTCTCATACCACTGCTCAAGGTGTGCCTCCTCTATCCTCGTTTTGTTATTATTTTCCATCCGAATTTGATGCACTTAGATCGTATTTCAAACAAGACAACACAAGGTGCAGTTCTCGCTCAAATTTATTGCTGTGTCCATATTTGTGAAATATTTTACTGTCTGTCAGACTCGTAGGTTTGATGATTGCGTAACTTACCCTCATTGACGTATTAATATTTTGGGATTCACCTGTATCAATTTAGGTTCAGTCAACTCGAACCTTAAGGTAATACCCTCACCAGGACGACTGAGCAGTACCATGATCACCTAGAAAGAAATCGATTACATTTTGCTCACCATCGTAAGGTAATGACGTGAAAATATAGTTTTTCCTGGCGTTCGTCGATGAATTTGAGCGTTGATTGTATATAGGTGAGCAAGCCAAGGAGAAACTCGACTCTTGGTTAGTTGCGCAATTGGCCACCCGCCTCAAGCGTGGCGAATGTAGGATCTCGTTGGTGTGTGTGTGTGCGTGAGGGGGATGAAGAGGGAGAGAGAGAGTGAGGACGAGGGGACAGGGAAGGTGGATTAGGGTAAATAGATAGCCATCGAGATGAAAGTAATTCTAAAATAAACAGACACTTTCGATGCCTGAACAGTTTCAGTCGATTTGATGTTTTAATATGTCTGTTAATATTGCGTTGTGTCCCTTTTTACTTTGCTTGACCAACTATCTGTAATGATCTATTGGTTAACAATCCGTATTCTGCAGATCTATATATCTGTTGTTAATGCATTTTGACAAAAAACATTCAAGTGCAATCTACAGTTCAGGCTGTAGATGTATCAGCATCGTGCTTGTTCTTCATTTAGTGAACGGTATATCGCTGGACATTGGTGTCATTAGTTTGCAGTTGGTGCTCAGGGACATATCATGCAAAGCTAGTGCATACAATCCACAATTTACCACTTACGGCTACTCCTACTAGGTTCCTAATCCTAGCCTAGCCCTTGTCGAATTATTTAGTCAAGGCTTTCTAAAAAAAAATAGAAGACATAATGATAATAATAATAATAGTTTATTTCAGACACCGGTCCATAGTACATCAAGACAGATTAGATACGATGCCAATGAATACACCTATATAACAATCATTCGTAGATTGTATTAACAAGTTATTGGAGAGTTCAATGCGTATGGGTCAATCTTCAACTAATCGCCTAATGGAATCAGCTCGTTAATATTGTGTGCATACACACGATATCATGTTCGGGTTTTTTTGGCACCCAAACTATAGCAAAAAGCTATCGGATTGTCGCATACAGAATCACGACAATGACATTCTCACGCAACATAGGTCGAGCTCGAGATTTACCCGCAAACTTAACACTTCACCCTTCAGCCCAAACACTACCTTGACTATTTTTGCATGGATACAAGTAACGGCAAACACAGGCGCCTAATGACCTGCACGATGATGTCGAAGAACAACATTTTTGGTAGTTTGCCATTACAAGAAGACATAGCTCTTTATTCGCTTTTGAGATAAATCCCATTTACCAAAAGTTGCCAGTTATGATGCCATTAATTCCAAGGCAAACCTTTCACATCAAATGGGCAGGTTGATATAAAGCAAACAAATGCATGGGCTGACATATATGATGGAGTAGATGGATTCCCTATGCGTGTCCGCACAAGTAGATTCACTCAATGTGGGAAGATCCTCGCTTTGTTCCACTAACCTCAAGGGCGTCATTCACGAATTAGTCTTTGCTATGTTTGGGATCAAAATTAAGTCCCCTATGTAACACGATCCATCAAAGTGACTAATGACATCCTAGGATCGCGCTTAATATTGCAAAATGCGCGATATATTTAATGTGCGGATGAAAGATTACAATACTAAATTACTTTCATGTTCGGCTGTGAATTAATTTATTGCAATTTTGATAATTAACGCCAACGTTGCTGCCACTGTTCTTCCCCTGTTATAACTAACATATGTACATTTGCCGTTCCTAGACATCGCCATTGACGACATGTCAATGAGAGCAGAGATACATATATTCCGAAGTGTGTCCTAAACCGATCGTATTATATATGTTAAGATTATCAATATATTAAATCTATATAGCAATCTGTATGGACTCGAATTTAGATGCATGCTAGACGTAACAATCCAAGCAGTTTGACTTGATCCCTGATGTTCGGTCATACATGGCCACTCTTCCATTGATTGCTAGAGACTTCGGGCAATTTCGACAACAAACACATTCCTTCAATGTGACCAACCGATCGCAGTTATGACAGCTACACCTGGAAGGTTGAACAAATCAAGCTTTAGCCACATTGAACTCTAAGTTAGATTTATCACATAACAAAAGCAGGCCTAGCGTTGAACGCATTGTTGGTAGCCTTGTATAAGGCAGAGGTTATCTGTAGCATCTTAGTCGCTGTCTTGTGCTGCATGGGGGTGGGTGGTGCTGCAACCATTGAGAAGTGCGCTTCTGTCCATTTACCGTAATATCTCTTCACCATTGTGGATAGCCATTCCCAGAAGTCACATACGGTGCGCATCTTTGTTGCTTTTTTTCAAATGTGTTCTTGTGCTGCAGTTATTGGGAGCTATTGTCTATTATCAGTCTGCCGCACAGTCTGTCACCTCTGTCGTAACTACGTCGGATGAACGGACAGATGTATTACTTATAAATAGCAGCAGTAACAACAGCAATATTAGCAAAATATATCCTCCAGCATGAAGCCAAAAGGCAAGCACATATTGCTCAATCATATCCAAACTTGAACAAATCAGGCTGTATACCATTACATCGCCATGCAATAGAACACTGTCCATTTTACAAATATATATATTAATACAAACAGACACGGTCGTTGAGTGATTCTACCCGACACCCCCTGGAGATAAATCCCCATCCTTCATTGTCGTGCGAATGCTGAAAAAGAAACACCTGAACTCTATTGTGAGTGAGATCTGTCTAGTGACTGCTAAATGGTTTTATTTGTTAAAGTAATCAACCGAGCAATCTCATGTAGCGCTCGAAAGCTAACCCTAATCACGTATAGTGCAAAGTGCCTAATTATGTTTAGGTAACCGGTAGTGCTATTTTAACTGATACTTCAATAAATGAGTGTTATTTTGTTAAGGTGTATCAGAAAATGTTTAAGCTATCAATTGTGCACACCTGTTTATCAGACTAAAGCTGCAAGCACGAAGTTTCCTCTAAAAGACGGCTCCTGTAAATATGGCTATCGTCAAATCTCATTTGCCTGATAGTCTAAATCGCCAGAAATCGATTAATTTGTCTTGTATCTCGCCTATATCATTATCATTTAACCATTCTCTACACTAAAGTCAAAAGTTACCTTGATGCCCAGCCATCAAATTCATCATGCTAGAAGACAGCATGAACTAATTGTACACCGCCTTAGTGTCTTAAACAGTTAGTGCGACATTAGTTAAAATGTAACTATGCATAGCTGGTATTGTGCAGGCATTCCTCAAGTATCGCGTACCTGTATACAAATGCGTATGTAATATAATATTTTACTTTTGCCGCTAGATTTTGCTTTACCCTCCAGTTGTGATAAGTGGTGTGATAAATTATGAGAAATCAACGTGCATTGTTACCTATGACGGTTATGCTGGATTACTATGCAGGCAGAAATGTGGACGATTTAATGCTTCCATTACAAGTGCCAGATCAACAGACACCAGCGCCATAATGTATCGCCAAGTGGTCTGTACCATTTAGTTAACGTTAGTGCATGTTTGCATGGCATTTTCCTCAGAGTGAGACTTGGTGACATGAGTGATCGTCGGGAGAGCTCATTTCAATCAAACTGTACACCACAAAAGCTAAAACATTCCATGATATTAATTTATCTAGGTTAATTATTGATATCACTTGATTGGATTACTCTGCTTTGACAGAGGCCGCAAGGTGATTTTGTTTCTGATTTCCCTTTGATGTATGTACTCCCTTACGACGAGCGGTGTGCGGGTGATGGGTATTGCATGATGACGGCTAGTGCGGCATGAAAATAAAGCTAAATGGCGATCGCAGCATCAGAATAAGATTAGTCTGATATCGGCTATTTTCTCCTCTATCATCGCGATGTGTACTTAAGCCTACAAATGTCAGTCGATATGCCCTGGTCCCTCATGTATTCAACTAAGCGAACGAAAGAAGCAATTAACCAATGTCCTTAATGCATTAAATCGATTGAATGAAGCGAAGGAACGTCAATCCCACTAATACTAACATTGTGAGCGCGCATTACATCAAAACGAGTTTGCAGTATTGTTACCATGTGGATGATTAATGAACGATATGCATGGCGGAATATAGTTAATTAGTATTATCATATCAGACATCCGTTTCTCCTATTATCCGTCTCTGGATGTTTATTAATAAAAACATCGCAAACAGCAATACAACTCACACTCTCGTAACGTGTGGTGGATTCCAATGCCTTTCTTTATTGGTTTGACATCAACGGACGTGAACTATTATTTGTAGGTCTATCCTCTTTACATTACCATTGTCGGTTGTAGATTAGATCATCAGCCACAATATGATGAATTCCAAATTTGTTTAATCTTGAAATGAGATATTGTTTTCATTGATCAGTTAGAAAAGGCTGCAGAGTCTTGCGGTTGAAGTGTAGTTTCCGTCACATGTGGTCCGTCATATACTCAGACACACATTTTCGATATTGTGAGCTTCTATGCAATCGAGGATTTACCGAGTTAAGGAATGTGCGGAAAAAATCAAAATATTTGATTTTTTAAGCGTATATCCTTCTTCGCGCGTGAATAATGATATAATTTTGTCAAGGCATTGTTTGCGTCGTCGGCTGTAAGATGATATATGGGGTCAAAAGTTTAAGGCCCATCCGGGTGCCTCTAATTATGTAAATGTCCAGTGTCTCTAAACCACTAACGAGACGTCCAAATTAATAGTCATGATCGGTATAAACGTCCTCAGGTGGAAGGCGACATTACTAATTAGCGAAATGGAGCTCACCAGATATTACTAGTCCAGTACGAATGCATGTGATTGACGTACATTGGATACCGCATTAAAACATACCACAACGCACATTAAAAGCCTCATTTATACAATACTGCATACGCAACTGATTGTAGAAAGCACTGCTTCCGGCTTCAGATAATTTGAGAAACCACATGAAATGTTTCATTGCTTTAAATGGCTAAGAAGATGTGATGAATTAAGATGTTGCTTTTAATTTGCAATTCTTCGCACATCCATTCACAGTGTTGATGTAATGACTCTGTCAATGCAGTAGATGTAATCACTGTGTCGTTGCAGCGTCACGGCAATGATCAAGTAATAATGTGTATTTGCATCGCAATAATAATACAAATATTCTAAAGTAGCATCTTTTGAAGCCCACTCATCTTTTAAAGGAACTATTGAAACACGGTTTATTTGATGTTAGCCCTCTCGCATTAACCGTTTCTGTGTGTTGTAGGTGTCGCAATAGAGAATCTCTGTAAACATTTTCTGAGTGCAGTACTCACATTAAATGCGTCTCTGAAATGCCTGGGACTTTCACTTAAGAAATCAACAATCAAAGCTAGTGACGACCAAATCTCTCGGCATCTGGTATCATATCTCTACATTTCTTACAACAAATAAATACATCAGGTGATATATGTTTCATGTGATATATTCGGTAGTCCACCGTCTAGATGCCACAGCTCAACTCTCCTGTGACACATCTAAATTGGACATTCCACACCCAACCAGAGCATTGCTGCTCGATGACCGAGAGCCAATCACAAAAGGAGTTCGTCTAGTGCCCCAGCGTAGGCTGTCAATGCCAAGCTTCATTCAGCCAGCGGCAAGCAGACGTAGCTGTGGGCAGTTGGACAACGGATCATTTTGGCGATTTCCTCCTCTCAGATATCCCTTGGTATCGCTAGCGTGATGGATATGGACTGAGAGTTTGTATATTGCGATTAGTGCAAGTAAGCTATGTATAATTTTGGATGGTGAGCGTCGATAATTTCAGCATCCACTTAGCGCTTTGTCAGCAACCATGCCAAAGGGTTATTCTACTAGGATCGAACTTACAAAGACGCAATTGACTATATTCCATCCTCAATTCAGATACACGCATATTTTCAAATGCTAAGGACTCTACTTGTTACCAAATGTGTTTAAGCATTTCACCACACCTTGGATTTGTTGAACTTTTACGAGCACGCATTGGTGTTGCACACCGCCTTCAATGTTTTCGTGATATCCTGGTAGCACAATGGATAAGCCTCTGTGCCCATCTTGTCCGGCCAGGGACACATTTGGAAACGGATTAAGCAGCACATTTGTTGGACCCCGTATTCACTGGACGCTGATAATACTGAATGCTTTTCACATTATGTCAGGTAAGTATATAATTGGATAACAATGATCCTTGCATTCCCATCTGTATCGTCATTTTACCCAATTTCAAAGCTACATTACATGCATTTGCGACAAAATACACTATGATGTCAATATATGGGTGGTGTTAACAGCGTTAGGAGTTGAGGTGCCGACAAAGTTGGACATAGATAATACACAACAGTTTCCATATGAACCTTCACTATGGTGGCTTGGGATAGTGGTGAGTGTATATTGATAATACGTTTTACTTCCTGGAATACATACTGAGAATTAAATGTTGTTTTATATCATTGCTATCATCGTAAAACATTCATTCACCTGGCTGTTTAATGTAAAGCCACTCACAGTGGGTATTCTTGGCCTGCTGAGCTTGATGGTCAATGGACGAATGTGGGTAAGTTTCTTAGTTTCTTGGAATGAGAATATCTATATAGGTAGTAGACAACTACTGGATGGTGCTAAATACCATGCGTACCTTTAACAGCTAACAATACCTAAATTACAACACTGCAGATAGATGTGGTGGTGAAAATAATGTATGATTATTTTGTCGAGTAATAGATGTCATTGTGGATTGTATATTCGGTTCTGGCCAACGTCGTTGGCTACACGGTGTTCACGATGTCAGGATGTCTAACTCCGAGCAACTATGACGTCAACTTTCAGATTTATGGATCATGTAGGCAACTTACAACGTTCTGTTCGTGCTTGTGGTAAGTCGCCAGTCACAATGGTTTTGAACATTTACTACTCACCGATAAAGTGACTGGCACTTTGCTCGCTCGTCTAATCCATGACATTTAAACTAGGTATGACGAATCGCGCATCGCCGCTACAATAGCAGCTTCTTGTGACTCACTTAAGTACAACACGACCGTGTTCCTGGTGATAGTGTGCCTCTTCACCACCTGTCTTGCAGTGGCTTTTATTACAGTTACACTGGCTGTGGTTGTCACGTGTTGCCTCCATCGCTTCATCACAGAGGTAAGCATGCACATTGACACAAAGGCAAGAAATCTAATTGATATATCGATGACTTTAAGTGATATTGATTAGTAAAAAGTGGTGGTTCTAATCATGAGCATTATGTTCTAGCCGTCATACAGCAATGGCACTGCCGCGCGTATCAACAAGACCTGTCCGGGGAATTATGCAACATTTGTAACAGAATATCTTCACCCCGGTCAAACACAAAGTGTCATCGTCAATGAGGCTCTTTCTACGCTGTAAATAAAATAATACAAACCTACTCTCCTTGTAAGGGGGTGTGTCAGCAAATGAAACATCGTCGGATCATTGTCATTCGTACGATGATGCCAATGCTTAAACTGAAATATTTCTTTTTCATGGAGTCATTGCAATGCACGCGAAATATATGCCAGTCGTATGTTCTACACTTCAAAATACAATTACACTGGGCAGCTTTGTTGATACATAATGTCAAAGTGTGATGCATTTGATACTAATGATAATGTGTAGTAGTTTAGTTGCTTTATAATAGGTATTACCTATGGTATAATACAGCTGGCATTGTACTCAGTTTGTGCCTCTAAGGCTCTCTCGCATTAGCAATGTAGAAATGTTGCATTTTATTGTGTGATAAATGTACTCAAAATTCACTCATGTTTTAAGGTAACATTAGGTAAGAAAATACACATATTACCAACACAAGTTGCTCTAATCTATCATTATTCGGGTAACCGAATAGTTAATTGGTAAGTGTGACCAACGAATCCTTGATTTATATAGCGGCAATCCCATTTGATAGCAAACTACAAAACGCATTGCACAGTGTCAATCATCCTTAGTCGGTGCAAATGAAATGTTTTGCAGTTTTCACATATTTCATGACATGCATCACTCGGTCGAACAATGTAATGTGATGCAGTAAGAGAAAGCGATGCATTGGTGACGAAATCCATTTACATGTGTTAGACTTTACCCGAGGTCTTTGTGAGAGTTTTCCTCGCAACCATACATGAGTGTTACATTCATAAATAATTTGCTCATTCTTCAACGCAACACACCTGATGCACGTTCCTTTGTCTTATACAGACTAGGCGGTGCGTTATATGTCATTGCAGCGCCATGAGCATAATGCATTACCCCTCGCTCCAGTGAACTATTACCATATACGCTTGTACCAATATAAATATAACAATTGAATCGTATAGCATCCCAGAATTTCTAAAAATACTAACCTTAGGCAGCAATGACACTATTTAGGTGCATAATATTTAAAAAAAATACATTTGTTAAAGGTACTTAATTGAAGGACTTTTGAGTCTGACCAGAGATGATGAACGTGGTCCACTAATACCATATTATGATTTTTATTTTCTCTTTAGGAAGATATTTAATGAAATAATTAATTTATTTCCAAAATGTTGCACTTAAATTAAAGTCCTGATGCATGGTCATTTTTGCGTAAAAAATCATTTTTCCAGGTGTTGACGACTTGCTTAAAAAATGAACAAGAGTCACGTTCATCCTCCTTACGGCATTCGAAATGCAAATCTCGACTCGGCAGCTGTAAGAAGATAAATAATATCATCTTTCATATTTGACGCTTTCTCATGTAATATAACTTATTGTGAAACACCATGGATTTCCCGCCGATTAAAATGTCTGCATCTCATCGATATAAGAAATACAACACGGTCCCCCAATTTGACAATCTTGCAGAATGTATAACCTCTACCCAGAAGCGTCACATATGTAATAGCTACCAGTATATTAGCTAGATAATGCAACTCCGGAGGTAATCTTGTTCGTCATCAATGGGCAAAACCCATCATCCCAAACGACGCGCATCTAGTGTTCCCCTTTAGCATTCGCAAAATATCTATTATCTGCGATCAAGCATTTAACCAGATCCATAGATATGCTGGTAGAGAATAATTGACCCGCATCACAAGCGCAAATCTTTCACGAATGTCCCGATAATATATAGCCGTCTGTTGCGGGAAATAGTATTTCTCTCAAATATGTATCTCTCTGTCATATGCCACTTGTCGTTGTTATTCATATAATGCGCGATTCGGATATCAGCGATTGTCCTTCTCTGTTTGTTAATTTAATGTATCTAAACATGTGGTGATGTTATACGGGTATTTTGCTCATATGGTTCAGTATATCCACAATAAATAATGCTGGCTCGTTTGAAATTTAATCAGCAACATTTAACGCCTGGATAGTAAGAAAACCGGACAATAATATATATAGTATATATAGAGTGGTTATCAGTGACTGGAGTGATGCCAAATCTAACCGTCTTTGTTAGTCGGGCAGGAATATCCACATACACAATAAATTCAACACATCATAAATATAATTTTCAACTGACCAACTTTGCCGGTTTATTTAAAACGTTCATGAGACACTGGTCTGTGCGGACCGGGAAGGTGTCTGCCGACATATGGGTCATTCTTGAATAGCAGAAGAAAGCGTATATTATGGATATAAGTTGAACGGGCTGCTCTCCGAGCTTGCACATCGTATCTGAGGGGGCAAATGATTATGAGGATGGGGGTTGTCAGTTCACCTATTTCAAGACAAGGTATGATAAACCGCGTAACGCAAAAACAACAGCACCTTCTTGTGGCTTGAGCGTGTGAAGGTGTGATATCTCAACCGGTCTTGATCAGGCCTTATGATTCATTGTTACAAGGGTTGCAGCTGTTACGTATTGCATTCACAGATCATCATTACTGAATCATTTGTATGAATGATATCAAATCTTCACCGCGTCATGGCAAAATATGTATTTCTCAACATAAAGCATCTCTCTTAGCCATAGCCTTGCCTACATACTGCTGGACTTCATATTACAGCAACCCTCAGGTCAGATATCTTGGGGGAGCTACTGGGGTTCTTTGTGTATCATCCCATGTTGAATAATAAAAAATAATTTCCAATAAGAAGAGATTACAGATGAACTTCCCGGTTAAAACTATTAGTTAATGGCCTTACGTCTGACTAAACGATTAAATTTCATATATCTAGCATAGGTTAAAAAACGTAAAGCAGAGGCAACCATGCTTTGTAAATTCGCAACACTAAGAGCAGTATTGTAGTTCTGTGAAGAATAATCATCTTACGCAGAGGCGCACTGTCATTGCGTATGTGTAGTTTTGTGCGGTTTGCGAATGTTCTCTAAATAGGCACATCCCCCTGGATTGCAGGCACATTGATCAATAGCATACTAAGTCAGCGTACAGTGTCAACCCATTACCCAGCCCCGCATCCGTTTGATGTATGTACAATTTTATGGGTTGCTCGTCGCTCTTACCAGCTCGCCCACGTGGCGATTGTGATAAATGAGACTGACTGATTTTGCGACAGGCACTGGTGCCATCGCCCGGTTGGTAAAAACAAAATGATCAGAGAGCATCAACTGCAGGAACAGAAGCCTCCAGAGAGAGATTCAGACACCGAACGCTACCACTCACTTGTGGACGCCGTTTCAGACTAACATTGTTGAATCGTATCAATGAAACATGTGCTCAGTCTTCATAACGTATTTGAAATGATGTATGAACTGTATGCAATAACGGGAAATACTTCTGATGTGAGATAATTATTAGACTGATAGTGTTTTGATATGCCAGGTAATAGGTGAATTGAGAATCGAATCATTGCATCAATATGTTTAAATAGATGTTGTGGACACAAGTATCCGGTATTTAATTCTTTTGGGCGATATATAATCATCATGTACGTTTCTCTTGCCATATTTGCCCTTGTATTTTGTGGTAATAAAGAGGGGGAAGGAGAAGAAAGATACAGATGAATACGGTGTCCCATGGAGGCAAACCTGGCACTGTAGTTTAGAAGGTACCCATTTTTCAGCATTAATTGGAAGATATTGGAATGATTGAAGTGGTCTTGGCCCAATTTTATGAACACATAAATACTTGATATGAAGAAAGTGTTTGGTTTACATATCAGTTAAATAATTATACGAATAGAAATGCTACCCGTGACAAAATTTGGCGCCTTTTATAGCAATTGTTTATTACTATTGATGACATCTCCACTGCCATATCCTTCTTTTAGTTATAGATAACGCTATCAGCCGGAAAACCATTAATGCAGTGTTATTGGTTGGTAGATAAATAGTCTGCAATATGCAAGGCTAATCTTTGTGATGCAGAACGCGGCATCGTTTGGCGCACAACATTTATCGCGGTATAGCGAGTGCACTGTCGGGTGGTGATAAGCAACTTCAGAGACGGGAGCGTGTTAAGCAAATCATCGCCAATATTAGGCGCTATTTAGAGGCCACTGGGGCGGTGTTTAGTGCCATATAAATACGATTGCACCAGTACAGAATAACACTCAGTAACTTGGCGAGAGCATAGTCACTGCGTATGCTGAATGTTGATATTAAAGTGAAAATAAATTTTCTGAAAGGATCCCAGGCTTATCGATGGGACTCATAAGGGAGATAAATGTGGAATTTGATGTGACCAAATGTCTGCGCGTGTAATTTCAGAAGCAGCATTGTTGATTAACAGTACAATATGTAAATATATATATATATATATATATATATATATATATATATATATATATATATATATATATATATATATATATATATATATATATATATATATATATATATATATATATATATATATCTATATATATATATATATATATATATATATATATATATATATATATATATATATATATGTATATATATATAAATGTTTTTCGTAAAGTTAATATAATGGCTTGTACCAACATACCATTATCTATAATATGCATCTACTGCATCTGCAATATGGCAGGTGTGTTCTCCAAACAAGCTTTCTCTTAGTGGTATAGGTCAGTTGGGTTCATGAGCTTCTTTAATCGATATGTTTTGCATACAATGGAAACATTTTTGTTCACTCCGTGTAGAATTATCCATGGCACTCAATGTATTATATGTATCAGTACAAAAACACTTCACGAAATCATGTTTATATCATCAATGCAATCCTCTCCTCGAGCCCGCCCGCAATATGGAAAAAAACACGTGGAAGGCTCGTGAGATCTTTAACGCAATGTAATGCAAGCCATTGGTCGCAAAATCAGCCCGATAAATGCTGACAACATAAATGCACAGTGACATAACATCAAGATCCTTGGCATTAGGTGCTTGTGTCACATTTTGTGCGTATATAACATGAATTTTATTCTGTGAACCGCTGAATATGCTGATTAAAGCATATAGAATGTTATACAGATCCCAACAATCATTAATTTTGCTAAATGGTTAATATATAATCAGATTTACACTGTCATGTTCATGTATGTAGTATCTATTCATACATTTTTATTTTTAAATTAGTCTACAGGAATATGAACTATTGACTATGTCCTTTATTTCCATGTTTATCTTTCTTGATTGTTTTTATCGAAATCAACGGCCGATGTTGACGGCTGAATGTAATCATTTTTCACATTTGTCAAAGAGACGTATGACAGCAAGAGTGCATGCGCAATGCAAACGAGAGGTGGTTGTGAAGCGTTGCATTAATCAACATAGTGAGTTTTATGTGCCATATAATCGAGGCTATTATATAATTAGTAGCTGATATATCCTTTACTTTTAAATAATTCTATAGAATAAGAACAACAGTGTCTGGCCTCTCTCTCTCTCTCTCTCTCTCTCTCTCGCTCTCTCTCTCTCTCTCTCTCTCTGACGCGTTATAGTATAGTATACGCGCGCTGGCGCTCGCGCGCTCGCTCAACAGTGCGCTCTCATCTCTCTCTCTCTCGCTCTCCGCTCTCTCTCTCTCTCGATCTAGAAAGAGAGAGAGAAATGTAGACACATATATATATAGATAAAGAATAAGGACATATATACATAGATATCATTATATAAATATATATATACACATATTTATACATATATATATATATAAATATATATATAAATATTTATATACATATGTATGCAAATATATATATATATATATATATATATATATATATATATACATATGTATATATATATATATATATATATATATATATATATATATATATATATATATATATATATATATATATATATATATATATATATATATATATATATAAAAATTTTACTGTTTTGGCGCGCCTGTGTGTATTCACGTTTGGCGCGACATGTAGTGCGAAAGTAAAGCTGTACAAGAGCATCAAAGATTTTGAAGTGACGCGCGTTCATCTTGTGTTGCCCGTTTTGACTTGCTCATTGTCATATATCAAAAATGTCAGAATTGGGCTCCTTTCTTAACATTGCTAATTACTGATGGAAGATAACGCAAATCAGACTTAAGATGCCATTTTACAGATCATCGAATGAGAAATATATTTCGGAAAAGGCCCGAGCCCACAATTTGAAAGTTTCTGAATTGATGGGAAAAACCACATCGTGCTGAGGTGGATGAAGTTTCATTTTTAAGCTATTCGCAACCTGATGCCAACCAGGAACACAATACGCTAATCGATCATATGCGTCTTAATGCTTACGAGAAGGTCTGTTAAAAATGAGTATTTTTTGTTAATGTTGGTGTACACTGAAAATATACACGAAATGTTCGACTAGCATGCTGCTTTTAGGCAATATTCATTAGAATTTAGATAAGTCAAGCACATGGTGCTTTCAACTACATTGACGTACACTGGAATTATAGACTTAATAATGTACATAATTGTACATATATGTTTCAGTACGTAATTCGTAACTTCCATATTATTCTTTAACCTGTCAAAAGTTTTGCTATGTACTCTGTGGTAAACCTAGCATTTGACAACATATTCCTGAGTTGTAGAGCATGGTTGTACAATCGCTGTGCATTACTGTCTGCATACCAGTGCTGCTGATATCCATACAATCTGAAAGCATAAAAATATGCATTGTACGACCACCCTGTAAGAAGCCAATATTCCGTTGATTACCTTTGAACCGTTTGCCAGACTACACCGCAGGCATGCTGTACTTGCCGATGTTACAATAGAGCACTTTATTCGACCTCATCGGACACAGCAGCTAGACTCTGGTGGATGTTTATTCCCTAAATCGACCGAATCAATTATGACGTCACGTTGCAAGAGGATTGTTTTTCATGGACATCATGGACACCGGATACTCCCATTGATCATTATGTGTCGATGCAGAGCGATAGCATATGTACTTCCACATGAGAGCTCGAAATGCACTATAGTATGATAGTAGTCATATGTAATGCGATATGAAAATATTGTGCTCAGTTAATGCAAGGACATTGGGTTTAATGCGTGTGTTATATGAAATACAAACTAACCAAACTAACGATGCCGGAACATATATGCTCATTAAGGAGTTTAAAAATATAAATAATACTAGCATCAAACAGAAAGACGAGGCGAGTACGAGATAATATAACACGGATAAATTAAGCTGCAGTCTGCCTCTGGGGAATACGGTTGGGAAATTGCGTGGAGTATAGCGCGGTTCCCAACCGAGATAAAGCGGATATTTATTGTGATCACAAGGGATTAGCATCATCGTATCATGACCGCTGGACTAGAATAACACTCTCGACCATAACGATCAAGGCCGATACCTATCTCAACCGTATAAGAATGTAAATACTTATATCATTATACGAACGCAGGTGGCTTTGTCATGCAGCTGACCACATAACATAACGATATACCGATGATCAGTATGAAAAAGTTATGACCACAGCGTGGGAAGTAACTTTGTGGAAGACTAGCCGAAGTGCAGCTCCTCACGAGATTCCTCACATTGCTCGTACAGGGGGTGTCGGGTAAGATGCCGGGTGCAGCTCCTCACGAGATACCTCACATTGCTCGTACAGGGGGTGTCGGGTAAGATGCCAAGAGCAGCTCCTCACGAGATTCCTCATATTGCTCCTACAGGGGGGGGGTGTCGGGTAAGATGCCGGGTGCAGCTCCTCACGAGATACCTCACATTGCTCGTACAGGGGGTGTCGGGTAAGATGCCAAGAGCAGCTCCTCACGAGATTCCTCATATTGCTCCTACATGGGGTGTCGGGTAAGATGCCGAGTGCAGCTCCTCACGAGATTCCTCACGGTGCTCCTACATTGGGTGTCGGGTAAGATAAACGTCACATATGCGATTTATTTATACGAAGCCCCATGGGCAAACCCACATTAAATAATCATCTATTCCCTCTAAAACTATTTTTGTAGTAACTAAACAGCAAATTAAATAGATTGGCAGGTTATGTAAATACCTTTCAAGCTTTAAACGTGACAGATAACCGCAATAAACGTTGATCCATTTATATAAATCAACAACCTCGTCTAAAGCTCTTTTATACGCCTACAATAAAAGTGTCATGTACATTATTCATCCAACATCTAAGGGCGAGCTTTCAAAGTATATACCCGGTGGATCGCTGTGGAGACTTGAATAACATATTTAACCGAACCGGAGCCATTGGTAGGATATTGCAAATAGGAAATAAATCCAACGACTCTTCAATCGGTTTTTTATTTCTGGTAATGCTATAATGAGTCTGATATTCTTATTATAATTTCTTGGTTCTCTATTGAGATAAAGGTGACGCTGCGATTATAGAAAATTTACTCTGTATTGGAAAGCATCATAAGGAAAAAAACGTTATTGACACACGATTGACAATGGAACAAGATTGTGTTTGGGTTATGCAGTCAGTGGTTCCCAAAGGGACAATGATCCATGATAAAGTATATCCATAGTACATGTGATTACGTATTCTCAGTTACAGCGACCTTGTTTGCAACAAAAGCAAATCATGTCTGTGATGTATGCACAAATCCTACAAGAATCACGTTGACATAATATGTAGCCTTATTGCGTCGTCTCCTGGATATGTGATAAGCGTTTCAAAGAAGCAAACGCGGCTTTAATAGTTCTTGAAGTGTGTAATGGATGATGTTGAATACATATGCAAGCCATGCTTTATGTAAATAAAACGTCCCGAGATTTGGCCATCTAAATGCTAATACATTTCCTCTTTTAAGCAGCCGGTGTCCAGTACGATAACGTAAATCACACTCATATGCATGATATGTCCTGCATACTAAATCAGCTGTTAACCAGTATTCAACCCATCAATAATGGTAGAGGTAATATGCCTTAGGGCTATCCTCGCTCATTGAAACATGCACCAAAATAACGTACAGGTCACCTTCGAAATCGTCAACGGCGGGCTGGTCGGTTCGAGTGAAGCCGGCTTTACGGTAACAGTTGGCTATGGTCACGGCCTTTACCATCGACCACGAAGACTTCATCGAGAAGGTTGAACTGGTGGGCAACTTGCAGGACTTGTACGGATTCGTCAGGTCGAGGGCGTTTATGATTCGTCCATTCAACGCGCTGTGGTAATGTCCTTTCCAGTTCCGTTTCACTCTTTGGTCCATTGGCTGGATCAGACTCGTTGCGTTAAGTGATGTTGGTCAGCGGCGAGTGGGCTAAACATTTGTCGATCAACAGGCAGACTTAACGTTGGTTGAAGCGGAGCTTTCAGTCCCATTGAGTCATCCAGTATGTGAAGATCTCTCCCGTCTTCCATGCGCTTTTCGAATTAGCCTACTCGACTGGCAGTTTTGTGATATCTTTCGGAAAACAGCGCGAGCGACGACTATTACCGATGACGAGCAATGACAGTTTCTCTGATTCGTCCATATTGGCGTTAATTCCTCTGTGGGTGTTAGACTTTATTTTGTAGGAATTCTTGTTTTGATGCTCCTTCGTTTTAGTAAGGTTACTCACTGCCTGTGGTTGCTGGAGTGGGGACTAGCTAGAGAAATAGCACGAGTCCTGGAGTACAGTTCTTATTTGGTTTGTTTAGTTTCAACAACTAAGCTCTCTGGAATCAAGTCCCTGACAAGATGATCTCCTCGTATTCATATGCGAGGGATGGTTATATAGTGCTCCGGGAGTACTACGATTTCCCGCTATTGACGGGTCTTATCGTGCTGATAATAAATAGGGGTTGCAGGGGGTAAGTTTAGATAGAATTGCAACTATAATTAAGTTGTACTTCCACTGTTCAATAAATTTAGAATTTACCCTTGAATTTTGAAAATTGACTTTGTTGAACAAATTGAAGGTGATGAAATGGATTTTGGAATAGAGTTAAAGAGTAGAGGGACAGCACGACATGAGCCCAATATTATTTGATTTTGAATTTTAAGTGATCCCAAGGTAGCATGGACATACGCCAATACTGTTTCACATGGGCACATATCCATAACAATAATAGATAATCATATGAGGTTACAATAATTTTACAAATCTTCTAATTTTGCTAGCCTAAATGGTATTAAAATGGATATATTACAATTAAAATATGGAGTAATCTAGCCCTTATGACATTAATTACATTTTCACAGTATTACTCCGCACTAAACCACATAAGAAAAAAAGATGAGCCTATACTTAAAATGGTGAAAATAGTGAAATAACTTATTGTATCTAATTTTATTATTAATTTTGGAAGAATTTAACTAATGTCATTATAATTAAATATACAAGAACAATAGTCTTATGCCATGAAAGTTATTTGGAATTTGTGAATTTCTTTGGATGTTTCGTTGGAGATGAGATATTTGGAGGGCTGCCGTATTAGGTTCGCCAGGTGTCGCTTGAGGTGAGGGGTGTGCGTTATCCCACACCTGGTTGAAGCCGTTGTGTGTCTCCACTGTATTCTTGGTCAGGAAGACGTAAGCTTTGGCTACAAAGTGTAGGCGCGTAGGGTGAAGGCGCTATCATCCTCTTGTATGGTGTAAATATACCTGGGAACAAATGGACTGACGGCAGCGATCCGTGTGTGATGATGATGGGTTATGTAGGATATATTAAAAGCATGAGTAATCAATGTGTAAGTGTGAGTAAGTATGTAACTTATGTGTAATATTATAACATCAAAATGAATATTGGTGTATCATGCAAAGAAAAGTTTGAGGTGTGTTGGGATGATAGTGTATTACTTTGCATAAGGTGATTGGAGTGCGTGTAAATGAGTGACGGTTATTGCCCAAGATAGTGTTTAAGAAAGCTATGCTTCTGAGAGCCTGCTTAAAATGATAATTACTGTACGTATATATATGTTGCACATGACCACTAGCTAACATGTAAGTACGGATACACAACGGTGTGGCACTTTAATTGCATGCGTTGTACGTGCGGAAGAAGATCAATATAAACATCTCATATATATTTGTGTTGAGAATTAAATGTTAACGATACTTCTCCATTAGTTTTTTTGACAAATACGCACGTCTTCCCTAAGCTGCAGATTCCTTCATGAGATTATACCCCGCATATACTTATATAATATAAGATTAGCGTTATGGGTAATGTGTAACATAAAGAGTCACTAATTTTACGTGTGTTCGCATGATATGACAGACGGTGCTATAATAGCGCAGTTGACTTTACTTATAGTAGAAATTTGTCTTATTATCTGCAGACATTGAGGCAAAATAATTGTGAACATAATTGATGATATCATTGTGTCAAGTTGGCGCTGTGTGGAAAAAGGTGTAAGAGTCTTCTTATAATTTTACGACAGGCGAAGTTGATATTAACTTTATTGGAGAATGTGAAGAAGACGTCAATGACGACGACGACGACATCAACAATGATGATGATGATGATGATGATGATGATGATGATGATGATGATGATGATGATGAAGCACACGAAATAAGCGATACTGCTTACACGGTTTACTATTTCAGTTCATTATTTCGTGTGTGTTGGCTTTTGTTGGCAGAAAGTCTTATAGACCGGCATGTACGTGACATAATCAACATATAGTTCTTTACTTATATGCCTCCGCATCAACCCTAACCAGGATACCGGAGTTTTTAGCCAATCTACGGACGAATGTTGTGTCGGCTGTCATGGTCGTGACACGACTTGGAGGCCGATGATTTCTCTAGATTTCTATGTTACACAAACTGGCAATATTATTACCAGATGTAGGTCCTCATTGAAGTCACATACGTTAATTGTAGGTATGCGTTCCTAAGAATGGTGCTTTACCAATCGAAACGAATGGTATTTCTCAGTTACTTAACTTTATTCAATTGTGACTAACGCGTTATAATTTCGATATCTACCACAACATCCTACCATAATTGGCTATCTGTAGCATCTTCGTTGCAGTCTTACGCTGGCTGCTTCTGCCATGAGAAGGTGCGCTGCTGTCCTGCTACGGTAATACGTCTTCACCTTGTAATCAGCCTATTATGAGTAGCCATTCCCAGAAGTCACATGCGGTGCGCATTTTTGTTGCTGTAGCAAGCGAGAGCTGTCGTGGATTATCAGTCTGCCGCACAGCCTGTCACATCTGTCGTAACTAAGTCGGATGAACGGACAGTTTTAGTACATATAGATTGCAGCAGTAATATCAGCAACAACTCTAGCGATATCACCGAGATATATCCGTCAGCATGAAGCTACGCTGCAAGCAAACTTTGCTCAATTATATGCAAACATAGCTGCATACAACTGCATCGCCATACAATTGAAAATTATTCATATAGAAATACAAACAGAAATCGTTGTTGAGTGATTCTACTCGACACCTCCAGGGAGGAAATTATTCCGTCATTGTCTTGCGTATTTTAAACAAATCCCGCCTGAACTATATTGTTAGTGACATCTATCAGGTGACCGCTAAGTGACTTTATTTGTTAAAGTGATCAACAGTACAATCTCAAGTAGACAATCGAGAGCTATCCCTTATCACGTAGCGTGCAAAGTGTTGAAATGCATGCTGCTATGCTAGTATCCCTTTTCTAGTGAAATCAAAACATCATTCTCTCGCTATGTCTTTATGTTATCATTGACGAATTACATTGAGTTATATGTGCAGAACCAGATCATACCGTTGGTGTTGGGCAGGGTCTCTCTCTCTCTCTCTCTCTCTCTCTCTCTCTCTCTCTCTCTCTCTCTCTCTCTCTCTCTCTCTCTCTCTCTCTCTTCTCTCTCGTCTGATTATAACACCAAAAACGTATAACGGGTACCACCACGCTACTGAGATTCCAAATCAATAACAGTTATAAAACAGTAAGAACTATTACAGAATATTGCAACCATTGAAATAGTTTCGGCACCATACATAAGCATATTAAAAAAGGTGTCATATAGAAAATAATAGCCAATTAGGCTGTTTCGATCTCAATAATGATACGAAGAAAGTGTTTGGTATGCATCCCATTAGCTGCAATTGATCACATGTCCACTGCCTAACCTCCCCCCCCCTTTAACTCTAATGCAAAAGGCTTACACCATCCTCCTAAAAGAGATTAATGCAGTTTTAAGTTGGGTTAAGCGAGCCATGGCCAAGCAACAAATAAATAAAAGGCATATCATGCGGTAACCTTTACTTTGGCGTCAAGGATCTAAGCGGACGCCAGTAAGCTGTCATCATTATCGTCGTGCCATTCGGTTTGGTCATAGCTTCATTAGTGGTTTGTTGACCATTACTAGTGAATTTACTCCGTTTATTGGCTGTTCCGCTGATAATGTACCTCTTCACTGCATGTGGCTTGCGTGATATTGGCAATTTCCTCTCAGTGTTCATGCACCACTGTGCTGCTGACAATATCGCGGATAATGAAGCGGAAATATATCCATCAATCAAGAGTGCCCTGCTCCCAAATAACATTCACTAAGTGTTGTAATTACGCAAATACCTTTAAGGAAATTACCGTAAGAGAGTATTCTGGGAAAGATACCGCAAAATGACCCTTACCAGCAGAATTAATATTTTTTAATAATTTGCCTAAAGAGATATGTAACATACCAGCAACAAATACTCCTTGATTAAATATGCTAAGTGTACTTGTCCAATTGTATACATGTAATCGAAGTGCAATTAATGCTGTTCTTGTTTGCTTATCCTGAACTATTCTTTTCGCGATAGTTCGGAGCAGAAAATATGTCCGTTGTAGCTAAAACCAATGCATTTGCCTCCGAAAGCTCTAGCAAACTCGCATGTTTTGTATTCACCTGTCCACGATGCTCTTAACACTAACTGAAAGCATCTGAAACTGGAAGTTTCGTTATACCTCCTGTCCACCTAAAATTTTCGATTCTGAATTTCCCCTTTTTTTGTAAATGGTAACCAAAACATGTTTTTAAGATAATGCTTTGGCGAAGCAAATGTACTGCCTCATAACAGTTACAAGTGTATTTTCGTAATAATGCTCTGGCATCATCACCTCTCCGTTTGCTTGTAGCAATGCGTGTATATTATTGAACCTACAACCATTGTAGATGCGCAGCATCTCGTTGACACAAGTTATGACACGCGTGGCTTGGTTATTGTTTATTAGGTACTTCTCCACGATGAACTGCGTTGAACCATGTTAAACCACGTTGAGCCACGTTGAACTACGCTGAGCTACTTTGAACCACGTTTCAAAAACTACAATCAAATAATAAATCGTAAATAGACTTATTTCGTTATCAACACTACAAATAACAGCTAATTCGCGATACATTCAATACACATTCAATACACATTCAATACACTCACGCTTGTTCGCTCCTTTCTCTTAGACGGTCTGACTCGAAAAGAAAGCTTGGTCGTAAACATTTTAAAACCTTGAACTTAAGCCCTTATGATCAACTGGCTAACGCCCAAGCTGTTATATAACTACTTAAACAACTAACCGTAGAACGCTCAGCGAATACTCAGCCCCTCAAGAACCACTGGCCAACGCCAGAGATGTCACGTTACAAGCTAAATGCATTTACAATCATAAATATAATGACAAAATGTGTAAGTGAAGGGCATTGTTCGGTAATTATCTCTCTATTTCGTGCTGTATGGTATTCGGCCACTGCTGGGTTCCAATAAACACGACTGGTTCTGAGTATTGTTATATTACTTTCAATGCACAGCGATAGAAATAAGACCGAGTTCTACTTCCACAAGTGCCAAAATTTGAAGTGGTAGATTAATGTCACTGCTTAATGTAACATTGATTAATCAACAGGATGCATTCGCTCTATTTCTCTAATCACCGAAAATACCATGATTTTTATGATTAAAACACGATTATTGTAACAGTGATGAAAGTAAGCTGGCGTATATGCCAGGTAGGACTTGTTCTTGGCTCAACACTACCATTGTTGCAATAGTTATTGCTTTCTGAATGCCTCCGCGTATTCCATAATATTACATACATACATGCGTATTTATTGCACAACACATATTATGCATTAACACGTCGTCAAAACGTTGCATTTGTACACGAAAATTAACTGTGTATTGTCTGGCCCATTTCCTGCGATACTTTGGTAAAGGCAATTTGTGCTTCATAATTTATTGATATTCTCTCTAGGCGGGCCGCTTTCCTTTGCCGATCCCTTACTCTAATCTGGTTAGCCAGAATTCCATGTATCAGCGGCTCGTAAATTGACTTAATTATTCATAGCAGCTAACAATATATATAAGATGTCGAGTATTTCGCGCATAGCGATCAATGTTAACTCTTAGTTACATATCAACACAAGGTGGTTTCCACTGAAATATCACCTTCTTGAAATACGAGTGTTACTGACGGTACGTGTCAGTTTTATTTCAATAGCAATTGCTAAATAAGCGTGAACAATTTGAATACTACAAAAACAATTGATAAACTAACAAATATTCACACCACACACATGTGGAATGTCAGTATTTATGTCAGGTATATATCAACCCCGATTAAACCACCTTTAAAATTTTTGCCAATACCATATTTTAATATTGATTCTTTGTACTGCGCTTGGAGATTACCGAAGGGAAATTAGAGTTTCGTAGCATAGTGTGCAAGGCATATAACACATTTCACAATATACATGTCCAGAGTAGTGGTGGTTCTATGGTGTATGGATTGTTCAATTGAGCACATGAAAGCCTAATGTTTCCCTGGATGGTACGATAACGGAAAATTATACGGCAACGTTACTATCATTTTAAAATGGTAAGCAGGAACGGCATACAAAGTGAACTCGATCTTGTGATGCCAGAATTCAAGCTGTCTATTTAATTACATAAAAGGCTAATCATAATTAGGATACCACTGGGTTATAAAACCTAATTATCACATAAACGGACGCAACTGCACCACAGGTCGATTGAAATAATGAAATACAATTCTATGGCCATCCATTTTGCATTTGGTAATTTGGTTGTGTTAATGTGCTTTGTATATCTAATTCATCACTCTCAATTCTTACAAGAATTATATACACCAGAGTTTCTGCTGTGGTCAGACTAGCTGCCACTTGTCTTGCATCTCGATCACATCAATGCCATTTAGCCGTTTTATACAAGAGCATCACACATCAAATAGGATCCAGCGAAAGTGATCCATAAGTGGATCAAATAGTTCCAGGAACATGACTGTCAGTTTTCCGCATATGGACTGGCCCAGCATCATATACTTAAGTATTGTTATTGTCTAATACAAACTGCATTATCAAAAGTATCATTGATGACCAGACATCGCATTTCAGCCATATGTGCCAGGCAGTTTGACAGCATTAACGACTGGGAGTTGGTGTAATGTATTGATCGAATACACAAGACAAGATAGCATTAGTGGACATATACTTTCGATGGTCGCGTACGCAATGTTAGACTGAATGTGCATGGTAAACACCTCCTTAGTGTCCTTGACAATTCGTGCGTCATTAATACAAATGTTATTATGCATTGCTAGTATTGGGCAGATATCCCTAAAGTATCAAGAATGCTTATATCTATGCGTATATGGTATAATTTATATTTTACATTTTCCGCTGGATTTTGCTTATCCTCTCGGGTGTGATAAGAGGTGTGATAGATTATGAGAAATCAGCGTTAATTGTTTGCTATGCAAGCAACAATGGGGATGGTGGATTAATATATAGGCAGTAATGTGCTTCCGTCACAAGACCCATATCAACAAGATACAGAGCCATAATGTATTGCCAAGTGGTCTGCAGCCTTTGGTTACTTTTGTTCCTATTTGTATGACATTATAATCAGAGCGGAATTAGCGTCACCAGTGATCGTCGTGATAGCTAATTTCCATCAATGCATTAAGTAAGATATAGCAGTGTGCTAAATGTCGAATTTCTATCACCTAGGCATTAATTGCAGCGCAGGTGGTTCTCATTTGTATTATTTATTATTGCTTCCTACATAAAACATTACACATTTAATTAGATAGTAACACAGAGAACTTAATTTTAGTCTATGATTTAGGTTACAATCTAAAGCCAAACGAAGATTAATAGATGGGCCAAAGACCTTATCATATGACTTTATGTTGCACAACTGTTGTTTTACTAGACAGTAGCCTGTATATATGCTCATCTTGATTTGAAATGTTAGGTATTGATTTACTTCTTAATCTCCAACACTCCAAAGATGCTCGACTATTCAATAGTTCCTCGCCCATGTGCCTAATCCTTCAGCTATGTTTAGTTACCAAGAACTATGACAATTATTTGATAGTCACCTATGTGATATTGTATTGTACTCATTGATGACGTTATTCTGTCTACGTTTCTGCCTTGTACTAGACAGAGGTGGAGGAAGCGCAGGTAAAACCATGACACCTTTCTTATTTAGAGAGCTACGTTGGTCGATGGGGGCAATCATTATGAAACAAGGAGCTCGAAATTTTTTTGTTAAACGAACCCAGAGCGCAAGATGGGTCTGTTGTTCTGTATTATTCTCTCCGATTATCCATGTAAACATATCATCACATGGAAGGGGTGTATTCTTATCTGTACATCATGTTTGCCATACAATGCTTATTAAATGGGCTCATCTACAGAGCGATAAGCAAGTGTTGAATAGGAATCACCCATTCGGGCAAGGAAAAGGATAGTGTCTCAGAAACAGCGTGGACACTCCTAATCTAAGGTTCAATGTCGTGACGCCTACTTGAGACGACCATACATGTTGCCACTTGAGATAACGAAATGTTGTAAATCAGAGGTTTGTGTGTTCTAACGGGGACTCATCAATGTTTTGGCCCGTTTAATCGCTGAAGCACGTAGGTAATCAACCTACATGCGATTGTATACCAGACATAAGCATCTCACTCTATGCTCGTGCCATGAGCCAACTAAAGACCCAATCCTACCCACAATCCCACAACACCATAAAGTTGCGCTGCAAAAGTCAGGAATACTTCGTGCATTGTAAAATATCTTCGATAAACCAGTCACATCGGATGATGCATTAGGGTTAATGCATTGACTGTACCGCCTGCATGAATCAACACTCCAAATGAGCGTCATTTGTGTGTTTTTATAGAGAGTAATGGCACGGAAAAATAAAGTTGCTCCCTTACTTCATGATCACAAACCCTACATAACATAACCCATCATGTTTATCCTTGTAATGTTGGTTCAAGAAGGTTATTTTAGGATTAATGCAGATTTATAAAATGGCGCGAACATTTTATATAACTATAATTAGTCAGTCAAATGATATGAAATCATGGATTAGCTATGAAGAATTTGTTTTTGTACGCAATACTGCACTGTCAATTTTACTAATCAGCTCGAGTAGAAATCGGTGTTTCTAGGCCTGCACAAGTGCTTGAGCATTACGTAGATGAGATACCGCATCCAAAACAGACCACAGCGCACATTTAAGTTTTGCCAATACAGTAATGTATGCGCTTGCGAATGTTAGAGAGGAACGCTTCCCGTTTCCGGTTATTTGAGAATACATATCAAATATGTTGGAGTAGTAGGGAAGCGTTAGGTTGATTTTGTGCTGATGGATTCATATCGTTGACAAGCACGATTTGGTATAATAAAGGATAACTGATGGCGACGTGATTAATATTTGTGTTTATCTTACTTTCTTCGCAATGCATGACATTGTGCCATTATTTTCCTATCCCCATCTTCCTAGCACATTGGAAAAGATGAAATTATAAAATATGGAAAATGTTTAGTCACAATCATTGTCAACTTTTTTGGTAGCTCAGAAGATGAGACTGATCAAGATGTTGCTTTTGATTCGTGATTCATTGCACATACATTTACAGTGTTGATATGTAATCACTGTGTTTTTGCAGCTTCATGACAATGACCAAATTAATGTGTATTTGCATCGCAATATCAATACAAATATTCTATAGAAGCACTCATTGACGCAAACTCATCTTTCCAAGGAAGTATTGAAACACAATTGTCGTTGGTCATATGGAGGCATTAATGTTTTGATTAACTTGGTAATGATTTCAATCCACAAACAACTCAGACCTAGGACATAAGTATGCAGAACGTGACATTCACACTTAGGCAAGATATAGAATTGATACATAGATTTTTTTTATAGATATGGAAAACAAGTTGCCAGTATCGTTCGTAGCTGGTGGTTATAGTCGTTAGCATTATGTTTTAGCCGTCATACGGCATTGTTAATGCCGCGAGTACCAGCACGACCATCCGTGGAATTATTCCACATTTGTAACGGAATATGTACATCCTGGCCAAACACGAAGTGTCATCGTCAATGATGCTCAAGCTACACCGTGAATCAATAATACCAGCATACTCTCCCAGTAAGGGTGTGTGTCAGTAAATGACGCATCGTTGGATCACTGCCAAACGTGCGATTATGCCCATGCATGCTGTCGTTTGATGCAATGTTGAAACTGAAATAATTCTTACTCACGGCGTCAGGGCGATGCACGCGGAATATGTGCCTGTCATAATTTATCCATTTTCAAAAAGCAATAGCGCTGGCCAGCTTAATTGATCCACAATGTCAAAGCGCGATGCATGTGATACTACTGATAATGTGTAGTAGTGTAGTTGCTTGATAATAGGTATAGCTAATGATATAATACAGCTGGCATTAAGTGGTTGGGCCTCCGAGGCTCTCTCGCATTAGCAAGATAAGCATGTTGCATTTTATTGTGTGATAAATGTATTCGCTCGTGTTTTAATGTCACTTAACTTTCGAAAGTACACATATTACCGACACAAGTTGCTCTAATCTGTTATCATTATTCGGGTTACCAAATAGGTAATGGTTAAGTGTGACCGACGATTCCAATATAGCGGCAATCCCAATTTTAAAGCAATCCCATTAACTTAGTACGCATTGCACCGTATCAATCATCCTTTATCAGTGCAAATGAAAGGTTTTGCAGTTTTCATATATTTCATGACATGCATCACTAAGTCGAACAATGTAAGACCCCAATGATGCAGTCAGAGAAGGCATGCATTGGTGACGAAATGCATTTACATGTGTTAGGCTTAATCTGAGGCCATGGCAGCCAAACCAAATTGGCTTTTTTCGTGCCATACACAAATTAGAGTTAACTTTTGATATCATTGCATCGCCACGAGCACAATACGTTCAAAAATCATCCATCGGTCTGACACGGCGCTCCAGTGAACTATTGCATTATAAGTTTGTACCAATAGAAATATAACCATTGAATCGCATAATATAACGTAATGTCTAGAATACTAAGCTTAGGCGCCATTGACATTGGTCACTATCGCATGATCACAATCTTATAGTTGCTTAAGGTAGTTAAGTAACAATATATTGAGTCTAACTAGAGGACAGCGTGTCTATAAATGTTGTGATAGTTAACCTGCGTTTTAAATTAATGCACGTAGTTACTAATGCCATAATTTGATATTGACTTGTCTTATAAGAGGTTTTAACGAAATTTTTACCAAATATTACCAAAATGTTAAATCGTGGAAGTTATGAAGCATAGGGATTTTTACCATGTGTAGAGAACTTGGCATATTGAACAATTGTCGTGTTCACCTCATTCGAAATGCTATTATCGACTCGGTAGCTGATTAATAATATTATCGCCACAGATCGACACTCTCCAGCTAATAAATACATTGTAAAACACAATGGGTTTTCTGCCGATTAAATCGCCAGCTTTGCATCGTTAAATGACTGAACAGTTTTAATCTAAGAAATACAAGCCCGGGCTCCAAATTTTGGAGAAATAACTTGGAATACGAACTGCGAGGCAGTTGCAAACCCTAAATCCCTCAATCATCTTACCAGATTCATATATATGATGGTAAAGTATAAATTGATCCATATCACAGGCGCAATTATTTCCTGAATGTCTCGACAATATACAGATGTCTGTAGTGGGCTTTTCGCCAATTCTCTTTGTTGTATGCTTATGTTCATTTAATGCGCAATTCATGTGTCAGCAATTATCCGTCCCCGTTAGTTGATTCAATTTATCCGAACGTGTGATGATTGGGTGCAGGCATTTGGCTCCTATGGCATAGTATATCCACAATATATAATGTTTGGGTAATGTTGTGTTTTGTTGATCGACTTAATGAGCAAAATTGTTTTCCAGTAATAGTTAGAAAACTGGAAGGCATTTTGAGTCCTCATCTTCAAACGATTGCATATCATGTCCTCAAAACGTCAACTTGCCAGTGGTGCTCTAGTTTGCTTTTACGCCCCTCAACCCACCTTGGCTCATATATATTGCTTCGATTATTTGCACTGAATAAGTCTTACCTTATCGTGCCTTGTTTGTCTTCTTTTGATCGTGAGCAAATAGGCCGATATAGACTAAAACAACGGCGTTTATTGGTGGAATAGGAAAGAGCAGATGCATAATCGAAGGGCATGTATATCTTCCATGATTCCAAGCAATTGTTTGGGGATGATATTTCTAATGATTTTATGTTTAGAATAAATATGTAAACAAAAACAGTAACAGTCCATTCTCGCATGGTCTTCCAAAGACAGCTTTTCCTCAGAAACCATTCCATTTACAGCTGTTGAACATCACCATTCTTTTTCAAAAACATAACTATTTGTGATTCTACTTTGCACAATGTCATTGGTTCATTGGTTTCTCTACAGTTAATCCATAAGTGCCTGCATGAAATACTATATGTTATATAATAATCAGGCAATGTTAGATCAATGCTAGATGAAAACTTACCTATTTACAATCATGTAGAGTTGTTATTATATGCAATGTGACTTTCTTTTAAGCATGCTGTCAATCCTCGCGATTGTGATCACACCCATCTGATCAAGCACAAAACTTACTCATAACGGCATTCATGCATGCTGCACCGTGCTATTCTTATTGTGTTTTTCTTTTAGAACATAACCACTAAAAGCGCACCTGATTAGTGTAGAACTTGCACATTTCAGATATTTTTTATGTTAGGGCAACTAAATATCAGTACATATGTTACGAACATTATTTACCTGGCTTGTGAGGTCATGAAGATATCAAGTTACTTAACCGATGAAAAAATATACCATTAATCCTGTCCATATACACATATTGGTCCTACATTTACCACTTACCATCCAATGGCCATCGGTCTTGATTACACTTAGCGTTTCCTAGTATCCCAACGTAGGCACAGGAGTAAAAGTTTACAATCACGCGGTAATGAGTGCGAATAACCCTCGGCTGAGCCATCCCTCTCGTTCTCTGTTGTGTAGTTTGCGCTCCCTTTTTAGGGATGCGAGGGAGCCTTCCGTTTTGTGTTATTAGGATGTTTATACATATATATCGTTATGACCAAACAAGCATGCCCATCCGCGTAGCGTGTCACACCATTCCTCAACCCAGCATCCGGTTGATGCATGTACAATGTTAAGGGTTACTCGTCGCTCTTACCAGCTCGCCCCATGGCGATTGTGATAAATGAGGAGGATCGGGATGCTTTTACGACAGGCGCTATTACCATCGTCCGCTTTGAGCAAAGTTAATGCCATCGGATCATCAACTGCAGGAACAGAAGCAAAAGATAGCGATTTAAACATCGAACGTTACCACTCTCTGTGGGTAACGTCTTAGCTAATGAGCTGTCGGATGCAATTGTCAAACCATCTTAATCAAATTGATATGTACTGTCTTCATAGCTAACATGTAAATATGTATGAGCAGTATTCAATAGCCAAGAGTACTCTAGTTACGAAATTATTACACGGCTGATATTGTCTTGATATGCCAGGCAATCGACGAATTTGGACTGTATATCAATGAGGTACTTCACATATTAGTAGTATATTTTAGTAGCGGACACCAAGAAGCCTGCATTCGATCTGATAGGGCGACACACGATTTACATATACATGGGTATATATTTAGGCCAGTGCAGCCATGCTTATTACTGATATCAACTTGACGAAATATATCGTCGTGAACATAATATCACATGACTTGAAAGAGCAAAACTGTAAGCAGAAGTGTTCTGTTAGATTCATTTGTGAAAGCGTTTGTGAAGCACAAACATCTTAAATGGTCAAAAATAGAGTGTTATTTCCAAAAGAATTGTCTCTTCGGTATATATGATAAAAACCGGTTATAAACAGGTTGAAAGAGTAGCATAGCATTATTACTAAAATACTTTTGAATATCGATACTCAGCAAGTGTGTCAATGTAATTTGTGATATCTCCGACGGAACACCGGTAGCGCCACCTTACGATTGCAATGTATTATAATTAGGTAACATATTATCGCAGAGCCACTGTAAGTGAGCCCTCTTAGCGTAGCAATAAACTCTTTGACATAGCCACATGACTAGTCTTGGTTTTAATACAAAATAATATATTTGCGCGTTGAATCAGTAGCAATCGTTGCAATCACCTATCCTGTTCGCCACAGCTGCCACGATATAACTATTAAATATAATTGTTACTTCATTTACCGAAGGAAAGTGTCCCGATAATGCATAGCAGCAAGAGGGCTGAGTATGTAGTCAGTGGCAATCGGAAATTCGTACTGAACATGTACTGTACATGCAACGTAAGACGCACAACAGAACTCGAAAATGGCAAGCGTGTTACAAAATATCCCTTTGAATGCATGACAATAATCGACAATACTATTCTATAAAAGATTTGTATCTAAATTCGGAAAATGGTTCGCAAGTTTGTTATCACTGTTTTCATAATATATTGTTAATGTACGCTATGAAACTGCATGAGGGTCCTCTACCATCAATGCGACTTATTTAAAGAGGTTTTATGTACTTTCGAAAATTGATATCTAAATTTCTGGTTATTGTGTCCTGTTTCTTTTTTATCGATACTTTTGTATTATACCTCCTCAGGATATAAAGTTCAAATGCATAGGTTACAGATCTTGTACCTGAGTTAAACATATATATAGTCCTCTTTATACTGACACTATATCATCCGTTATCAAGTATAATGTCAGCTCTCTTGAAATGCTGGAATACATTACATGTACTTAGTTCTTCATGATTCTATGTAGAAGGATAGCATCAACTACCACTACGTTAGGTGATCGCTCGTTATGGTTATTGATTCATAATTTACTCACACACCAAATTGCATGAACTCTGTATATAATTTTTGAATCCTTAACGCAATCAATCATCAGTGTTATTGATATCATCACCATCTGCCACTTTATCACTTGTTTTACCATTGCTATCCAGTGATAAACTAATGACACGTTTGTGACATACAAACGTTGCTTCCATTTGCTATCAAGCACAAAAATGTCGATCATGCTCATGAGCAACCACTTCTGATTATAGTTTGTATACACTAAAAAGTAATTAATTATCGTTGAAACATACAAATGCCTGGGTTAAGTGCGCTATGGACCAGCAACAAAACATTATAAGATAATCAACGCATCGTTGGCAGCCTTGCACATGGCAGAGGCTATCTGTAGCATCTTCGTGACTGTCTTATGGTGCATGGGGTAGTTGGTGCCGCAACCATTAGGAGGCGCGCTGCTGTCTAGAAACGATAATACGTCTTTACCTTGTAATCAGGCCATTATGGGCAGCCTTTCCCAGAAGTCACATACGCAGCGCATCTTTGTTGCTACTTTTCATTGGTGACTGTAATTACGTCGGATGAACGGGCAGTTTAAGTGTCTAAAAATAGCAGCAGTAACAACAGCAACAACTCTAGCGATATTATCAAGAATGAAGCCAATCTGCAAGAACATAATGCTCTATTATATCCAAACACAAACCAGGCTGTATATAATTGCATTGACATTAAATAGAGAACTGTCCATTTTACAAACGTATATATACACAAACAGACACGGTCGTTAAGTGACTCTACTAGACATTCCCGGGAGACAAATCCCCATCCGTCAGTGTCGTGCATATGCTTACAAAGAAACGCCTAGACCCTATTGATAGTGATATCTATCTAGTGACTAGGGATTTGTTAAAGTAATCAACCGTACAATCTCAAGTAGAAAATTGAGAGCTATCCATTATCACATAGCGTGCAAAATGCCCTATTCTGTTGAAGTAACCGGGAGTGTTATTTTCACTGATACCGCAATAAATAAGTGCTATTTTGCTCAGGTTTATAAGATAATGTTTAAGCTATCAATCGTGCACACCTGTTTTTCAGAATAAAGCTGCAAGCTATCGTCCAATCTTATTTGCTTGATAGTCGTAATCGATTAACGATGATGAATTTAGGTATTGTAGCATCAATGAAGTTAGACGAAAGTATTTTTGATAATTGCACTCATAACTGCAACTTAGCTGCTGCTGGCACATAATGCACTCATCACCCCCTGTTCATTGGGTGTATCATGCAGCTAAAATACGGAAGGAAGGAAGTAAAACAGTTAGGTTTCATGTGTTTGAGTGAAATCATCCCTTTATGGCATATTGTATGTCGTATGTACGATAAACATGTTAAGCAAATATCTCCTCGATACTCATGAGCTGCGTTGACTCCCTAATCTGATGTTGAATATAGTTAAGCCAGTTTGAGAAGGCCATACTCAATGCATGCGGCCGTTTATCAAAAAAAGATTGTTGATAATCCGGGTGTTTAGTTATCTTATCGATAACCATAGATGTAACCTATAATCCTCGATGGTTAACTATTCCAAAATCTAGTATGTAGAACATTAACAGCAATGCTGGTGACTATTAACCGTACATGAGGCGTCAATTATCCATGGTCAAAATCCGTATTAACCTCCTTTTGCGGCAGTCGTTATTACTAATTAGGGAGTATGTACGGATATATTAATGTTCCTAGGCCGACTGCTTGTAAATTATGCAGATGGGATACCTACTCAAAACTAGACCACAACGCACATTAAAGCTTTGTCCACGCATTGATGTATGTGCCGCAGAATGAGAGCAATGGTCCCTGCTTGATGTTATTTGAGAATTTACATCCAATGTTGCATTACTACAAGTTCGAATCATACGGTTTGTTTATGAGTGCTATGTAGTTTTTGTACTAATGGAACTCTGTCATTTAGAACGCCAAGTGCTATGTGTTGCTTGTGTACTAATGGAACTCTATCATTTAGAACGCCAAATGGGTATGATGATGCTAAATGTTAGCGACTCGATTCCTATTTTGTTCACGACTTCTGACATTTTGCCAAAATAGGTCAATAGCCCTATCTTCGATGCACATAGGAAAAGGTTTGATACAATATGGATAATGTGTGATCGCAATCATTGTCATCTTCCTTTGTGATAGCTAAGAGGATGAGATAAATTGATATGATCTTTTTATTCGCAGTACAGCGCACATCCATTCACAGTGTTGATGTAATGACTCTGCATATGTAGTCGATGTAATGACTGTGTCTTTATAGTTACATGGCAATGATCACGTTATACTGTGCACTTATAAAAATATTCTGAAGAAGCACTCATTCTTGCTCACTCATCTTTCAATGGAACTACGGAAACAGCGAGCAATCGTCGGCGGTCGATGACAGCGCTTATCAGACCAATTATTTTCCGAATAGATAAGAGACATTGACTTCTTTAATTTGGTTGGTTATCATTTAAATTCACACTTCGTTCGGACATACAACTTCGTTATGCAGATCGAGATACCACCTGCACACCAATAATAATCAAATGTTAGAAATGTAGCGTTCTTTGTTGTTAGGTTGTCGTAGCTAAATATCAGTACATATAGTAACATTACTTACCTGGCTTGTGATGACTGATGGAAAAAAAATACCATTAGTACCGCCCATATACACATATTGGTCCACCCTTTACTACTTAACATCTAATGACCATCGGTCTTGATTACATTTTCCGTTTCCTAGTATATCAACGTAGGCACAGGAATAAAAGTTTACAATTGCGATAGCCATCGTCCATTTTGAGAAAGTTAAATGCTCAGAGAGCAAACGGATCGTCAACTGCAGGAACAGAAGCATTTGTATAAGCGTTTGTAAAGTATAAACATCTTAAATTGACAAAGAATAGACTGTTAAGTTCAGAAAAGATGGTACGTGTCTCTTCTGAATATATAACACAAACCGGTTAAAACAGCTCGAAAGAGTAGCATAGCATCAATACTAAGATACTTTTGAATATAGATACTCAGCAAGTGTGTAATGTGATTTGTAATATCTCCGACGGAACAGTGTCATGTTTGTTCGGTCTGTTGGCATAGTAACATTTTAATGACGATTGCGAAAAGCAACACCGACCCTATGGAATAAATGTGAGCTACATTGATGTCAAGACATTTAGAGAAGATGACTCCATAGCCTATGTCTATGTCACTGTTTGAACAGAAACTCATGACGTTAATCATTTGTATCCAGGCAAAGAGCTATTTCCATATATTTTGGACAAGATGTTGATATTTAATTTCATAGATTAAAATAATCTTGTGGTTAGCACTTTTATCCACATCATCTGATTTTGCTTGGGTTAAGTGAGCTATGGACAGCAAAGAAAGAATTGAAAGATAATCATGAGGTCACTTTTGTAAGGGCATTGAGAAGCGGAGCTGATACCAGCCAATTGTCCTTATTATGGCCACAGCTTCATTATTGGTTATTCGACCATATCTTGGGCATTTGCTCCATTCTGTCGACGTGATTTAAATTTAGTGCGACACTGTGGGCTATTTCACTGATAATACTCCAGGTCACAGCATGTGGTAAGCGTGATAATGACAATTTGCGAGCACCGCTTATGCTCCATTGTTCCGGCATGAGTATGAAGGATCCATGCAATGAGCTTTTCCTAAGAACTATTCAGTGAGGGTAAACAAATACTCAACCTTGATTCACGACGACACGACGTAACACAATACTGTGTGACAAAGACCATTCCGCGAATATGAATAAATACATACATCTATAAATTTATATATATATATATATATATATATATATATATATATATATATATATATATATATATATTGTGTTGAATTGTATCGTTCTTTATTCTATCGTCGCAGATCCATCAATGATTATCCAAGGACGATAGTACTATACAAATGATTTGTATGCATTGCTAGAGATTTGAGTAAAGAGTTCTTTGTCTCAGATATGTAGATCGCGATCACAAGACGTACGTCTGGTTTTTCGTTCATTTGACATTGATTACGGTATGTGTTCACGTATGATATTGAGTCCTTTAGTGTGTGAAATAAGAATGATCGTTCGATTCAATAAAGCTTTGGTCATTTTGTTGCTGTCCAAGCAATAAGATGGAATGTAGTTGATTATTATAAGATGTCTGACAAATGCAGCTCTCTCAGAGAGTATGTGATGGCCTTGATTGTAACGGTCGAGAGTCATATCCTAGGCTAGCGGTCATGTTACAATAAGGATACACCCTTGTATTTTTAAAACATGTTCGCTATGCTCCGAGATATTTACCAGCCATGGTCCCCAGAGACAGGCTGCAACCTGAATTATTGGTTGCTTCATGTATTTGCTTCTTCACCAATGCCATCTGCCAGCTTCATTTATGACGTTTCGCCTTGATGACCGTATCCTCGGATGGTTTTTGGTGTTTGTGATTTCACAAAGTCACAGGCTCAAGTTCTTCCTATTAAAGCTATACAGTCGCCTTTGTGCTGAGGAAATTTATAGCATTCGGCGCCACGTCCATGCGCTGTTTGGGGCCACATCCTTCCTCTGATGGGTGCAATGGCCTTGTGCTGTTTGGCGCCACGTACTTCTGTTGGTGTTTGCCACGTCCTTTAGCTAATGAGTGCCCAGGCCTTGTGCGGTTTGGTGCCACGTCCTTCTGCTGATAGGTGCCACGTCCTTCTGCTAAAAGGTGCCACGATCTTGTGCTGTTTGGTGCCATGTGCTATTGCCTCACTATTGATTCCTCTGATAGTCGTATTCTATGCATGCTTCAATCAGCCCTACCTGACGTATCTGCATGAGTGTTATATTTTCTTGTACTCGCCTCGTCTTTCTGTATGATGCCAGTACTATTACTGTCAGCTTAACCACATCCTCCCGAGTTTATCTACTGTATTGAGGAGGCTGCATAAAGCGCCCTACATTAACATCGCCAAATATAGCATGTCTGTGGTGTGGTGTGGCAAAAAGAAACAGACATAATTATTGATGGTATAATCATGTGAAATGAAGGAGAATGGAAACAACGAATCTGCTGAGGATGGTAAAAATACGCTTCAGGCTTTAATCTGATGTGACCCATGAGTCTAAGTTATGAAAACGATGGCACGTCATTATCAATCCAATGCACTCATATGAAGGAATGCAATTTGCTCGCTAGGACGATTACGACAACCACTTATAATTTCGATTGTGCGCTAAGTTATTGTAAGAGTTATCTCATGACTGAACGGGTAACGAGAAAAAGATCACTTTACAGTCATACATATTGTACATATGCTTATGAACATGAGTGCCTAAAGGCGAAACACCTGCACAAAAAAACGTTGAAAGACATACGTGCTCTTTCAAACGCGAATCATTAGAAATAGAGAGGATATAGATATTGGTAGATAAATAAACATGTCATTCGTATGAAATATATAACGAGTGATTCTACACTTGTCATTAGCAACGTGACTAACGAGTAGAACAGCAATAAACTATCAATTATATTGAGCAGCCGGATATGTGCCACAAAATGTACAACACAAGTGTGTTAATTGCAAGACGATAATTCTTCTGATACCTAGCTCAACGCTATCAACATTGTAACATTCATAACATTCTACCAACGTAGGTTGCTTTGACGCTTAGCTGTCCCAATATCGTAAGAATACAGCAATGGTCAGTATAAATGAACGTCACACATGTGATTTCGTTGTACAAAACCACATAGGCATACCCACATTCAATGTATATCCATCCCCTTTGAAGCTATCTTTATAGACAATAAATAGTGATATCAACGGAATGACAGATTCTGCAAATGCCTTTCAAGTCTCCACCGTGACAGATTACCGCAATAAATGTTGATCCATTTGTTTAAATCTATTACGTCGTCTAAACCTCTTATATACACCAACAATAAAGGTGCTATATACATTATTCATCCAACATCTGAGGACGAGCTTGTAAAGTATATCATCAGTGGATTACTTTTGATTGAATGACATATTAAACAGTTGGAACCATTTATAGGATATTGCAAATAGGAAATATATCCAACGACTCCGCAATCTTGTCTGTTTTTATCGTGCCATGCCATAATGAATACGATATTCCTGGTTTCTAAATTTAGATACAACCTACGTTGCTATTAGAGCCCAGCTGACTAAGCATAATAAACTCTGCCGTGATGAAACTCATAAGGCATAATTGACCATGGAAAAAGACTGTATTTGGGTTATGCAGTCAGTGTTTACTGTAGGGACACATGTTCATAATACAGTTGATACATTGTACATTTGAATACGTATTCTCAGTAACAGTGCTATTGTCGGCATTACGAACACATGATCTCAGTATTGTTTGCGTTCACAAGTCTTACAAGGTTTACATTATATGTAGCCAATTTGCGTCGTCTCCTGTTAATGTGCTCTCTTTTTCATGGAAGCAAGCACGGCTTTAATAGTACTTGAAATGTTTAATGAATGATATTGAAGATATTTTCAAACGAAGCTTTATTTAGTCAATCGACTTGCTTATCGATGACTTACAACATTTGCCACAACGTACAGGAAACGATTGTTTATTTAAAAGTGCAAATACTATACCGCTTTCTAGCGTTAAGAGAACCTATATTACCCTCATCTGCATGTTATGCTCGTTATAAGAAATCAGCTGTTAATTAGAATATAATCGATCAATAATTGTAGAGGTAATATGTCATAAGGCTATCCTCGTTGAATCGATTTGCTGCATAGTATTGCCGGCACAAAAACTAGCAAATTTTACAAGCAATGGAATTTAAAGCTCATGAGGTCAATTTGGCAAGGCTTGACACCCCGTGACAATATTAAAGAGGGTAGAGATGGTTGAGGCTGACTTGGCATTGTCCTTAACATTCCCCTTTAAGCGGAATAAACTTCTATATTTTCCGTTAATTATGATTGTCCTGTACATTGCTATGTGTGTCTCCGTGTCAGTTGTACATATACCATGGTTGACGATGTGCAGAAATATTAGTTGGCATTTTGTCACACACAGCTGCCCAACATGTGCTTCCTCTATCCTTATTTTTCGTTATTTTCCATCCAAATTTGATGCGCTTAGATCGTATATCGACTGGATGACACAAGGTACAGTACTCGCTCAAATTCATTGCTGAGTCCATATTTGTGAAATGTTTTACCCTCATTGACTTGTCAACATTTTGTGATTCGCCTGTGTCAATTTAGGTTCAGTCAACTCGAACCTTAAGGTAATAACAGCAACAGGTCGACCGAGCAGTATCATCATCACCTAGAAAGAAATCGATTACATTTTCTCATCGTCGTAAGTTAATGACGTGAAAATACCGTTTTTCTCAACGTTCGTCGATGAATTGTATTTAGGTGAGCAAGCAAAGGAGAAACTCGACTCTTGGTTAGTTGCGCAATTTTCCACCGGCCTCGGGCGTGGCGAATGTAGGATCTCGTTGGTGTGTGTGCGCGTGAGAGGGTTGAAGAGGGAGAGAGAGAGAGTGAGGACGAGAGGGCAGGGAGGGTGAATAAGGAAATCTACTCCTACTAGGTTCCTTATCCTAGCCTAGCCCTTGTCGAATTATTTAGTCAAGGCTTACTAAAAAAAAAGGTAGAAGACATTAATGATAATAATAATAATAGTTTATTTCAGGCAACGTTCTATAGTACATCAAAACAGATAAGATACGATGCCAATGCATTCACCTATATAACCATCATTTAACGATTTTATTAACAAATTATTGGAGAGTTCAATGCGTATGGGTCAATCTTCAACTAATCTCCTAATGGAATCAGCTTGTTAATATTGTGTGCATACACACAATATCATGTTCGGGTTTTTAGGCACCCAACCTGTGGCAAAAAGCTATTGGATTTTCGCATACAGAATCACGACAATGACATTCACCCTTCAGTTCAAACTCTACCATGACTATTTTTGCATGGATACAAGTAACGGCAAACAAAGACACCTAATGACCTGCACGATAATGTCGAAGAACAAAATTTGGCAGTTTGCCTTATAAGAAGACAGTAGCTCGTTATCCGCTTTTGAAATAAATCCCTTTGACCAAAAGTTGCCTATTATGGTGCCTTTATATCCAAGGCAAACCTTCCACATCAAATGGGCAGGTTGATATAAAGCAAACAAATGCATGGGCTGACATATATGATGGAGTAGACAGTATTCCTTTGCGTGTCTGCACAAGTAGATTCACTCAATGTTTAAACATCAGTCGTAAGAAGATCGTCGCTTTTTTCCACTAACCTCAAGTGCGTCATGCACGAATTAGTCGTGCTAAATTTGGGATCAAAATTAAGTCCCACGATTCATCGAAGTGACTAATGACATCCAAGGATCGCGCTTAATATTGCAAAATGCGCGATATATTTTATGTGCGGATGAAAGATAACAATACTAAATAAATAACTTGTGTTTGGCTGTGAATTATATATATTATGATAATTAGCACCAACGTTGCTGCCATTGTTCTTCCCCCGTTATGACGTTGGCAAATGTACATTTGCATCTTATCAATGGCCGTTCCTAGAAATGGCCATTGATGTCATGTCATTGAGAGCAAAGATAAATATATTCCGAAGTGTGTCCTAAACCGATCGCATAATATATGCCAGGATTAGATTGCGGTTTGATAAAAAAGGGAAACGCTATCTCATCTTGCACGAGCCAGCATCATTGAGATCCACTGCTTGCACAAACTGTGTCTAATTTTTCGAATATAGGGAATGAGCTTGCGTAGCTTCAGGCAGATGACACATATAACAGAATGGTCTAGCGCTAAAGCGAATAAACCTATCATCACGGATATATATTTGTTCAGCGCAGCAGGGTAAAAACATATAGAGTGAACGACATCGGCATCATGTCGATGGATTTAGTGCATGCATGCATTAAAAGTACACTCATTCCCACTCTTGCGTCTGCATTTACCAACTGTGAATGGTTCTTAGCGGCGGCATTACTTCGTTTGAAAGGATGGTGTATTGCCTCGGTTTTCATGGTATTTGGAATCTCACCCGTGTTGTGTCTACAATCACTCGTGCTCCACTCCCAAACAATTAAGCGATGGAAGTCGTGGTGAATGGCATGCTTCTTCTGGGTAGAAAAGAAAACTACCGCAACGAGCAATGGGCCCCAAAAAGGTATCATGAGTGCCTGTGTGTGTGCATAAATGTATATATATATATATATATATATATATATATATATATATATATATATATATATATATATATATATATATATATATATATATATATATATATATATATACGTATATATATATATATGCATATATATGCATATATATATACCTTTTTAAATATATACTCATATATATACATTTATACACAAATATATTAGTAATGAGCATATAAAAAATATATATGTATATATATGTATATTAATTTGCGTGTTACCAAATATATTTGTATATAAATATATATATATATCATCATCATATCTGTATGTATATTGCATATATATATATATATGAACTTATTTGTATATATGTACGTATATATAATCAAACACATATATTTATGCATCTCGGCATATATATATATATATATATATATATATATATATAGATATTAGATATATATATATATATATATATAATATATATATATATATATATATATATATATATATGTATATATATTATATATATATATATATATATATACACACACATATATATATATATATATATATATGTATATATATATATATATATATATATATGTATATATATGTATATATATATATATATATATATATATGTATATATGTATATGTATATTATATATATATATATATATATATATATATATATATATATATATATATATATATATATCTATATATATATATATGTGAATATCAATATATTAAATCTATAAAGCCATCTGTATGGACTTAAATTTAGAAGCAAGCTAGACGTAACAATCCAAGCATTTCGTCTGGATGTTCGGTCATACATGGCCACTCTCCATTTGTAGCTAGAGTCATCGGGCAATTTCGACAACAAACATATTCCCGCAATGTGGCCATCTGATCGCAGTTACGACAGCTACACCTGGAAGGTTGCACAAATCAAGATTTAGCAACATTGAACTCCAAGCAGACCGAGCGTTGAACGCGTTATTGGTGGCCTTGTATAAGGCAGAGGTTATCTGTAGCATCTTTGTCACTGTCTTGTGCTTCATAGGTGGGAGGGGGGGGGGGGGGGCACTGCAACCATTGAGAGGTGCGCTTTTGTCCTGTTACGGTAATATCTCTTTACCAATGTGAGTAGTGATTCCCGAAAGTCATATACGGTGCGCATTTTGATGCAGTTATTCAAATGTGTTCTAGTGCTGCAGTTAGCGGGAGCTGTTGTCTATTATCTGTCTGCCGCACAGTCTGTCACCTAGGTCTCTACGTCAGATGAACAGACAGATGTATTACTTATAAATAGCAGCAGTAACAACAGCAATATTAGCAAAATATATCCTCCAGCATGAAGCCAAATTACAAGCACATATTGCTCAATTATATCCACACTTGAGCAAATCAGGCTGTATACAATTTCATCGTCATTCAATAGAACACTGCCCATTTTACAAAAATATATAATAATACAAACCGACACGGTCGTTGAGTGATTCTACATATACACTCAGACAAACTTTTTCGATATTGTGAGCTTCTATGCAATCGACGATTTACCGAGTTAAGCACTGTGCGGAAAAAAATCAAAATATTTTATTTATGAAGCGTACATTCTTCTTCCCGCGTGAATAATGATATAATTTTGTCAAGGCATTGTTTGCGTCGTCGGCTGTAAGATGATATATGGGGTCAAAAGTTTAAGGCCTATCCGGGTGCCTCTAATTAAGTGAATGTCCAGTGTCTATAAACCACAAACGAGACGTCCGGCTTCAGATAATATGAGAAACTACATGCAATGTTTCAATGCTTTAAATGGCTAAGAAGATGAGATGATCATTGCAGCGTCACGGCAATGATCAAGTAATAATGTGTATTTACATCGCAATATTAATACAAATATTCTAAAGTAGCATCCTCTGACGCCCACTCATCCTTTAAAAGAACTATTGAAACACGGTTTATTTGATGTCATTCCTCTCGCATCAACCGTTTCTGTGTGTTGTAGGTGTCGCAATAGAGAATCTCTGTGAACATTTTCTGAGTGCAGTATTCACATTAAATGCGTCTCTGAAATGCCTAGGACTTTCTCTTAAGAAATCAACAAGCAAAGCTGGTGACGACCAATGCTAACCTTTCCCCATCAACAAATAAACATCTCGGCATCTGGTATCATATCTATAAATTTCTTACAACAAATAAATACAGCAGGTGATATATATTTCATGTGATATATTCGGTAGTCCACCGTCTAGATGCCACAGCTCAACTATCCAGTGACACATCTAAATCGGACATTCCACATCCAACCAGAGCATTGTTGCTCGATGCCCGAGAGCCAATCACAAAACGAGTTCGTCTAGGGTACCAGCGTAGGCTGTCAATGCCAAGCTTCATTCAGCCAGCGGCAAGCAGATAAAGCTGTGGGCAGTCCGACAGCGGATCATTTTGGCGATTTCCTCCTCTCAGATATCCCTTGTATCGCTGGCGTGATGGATATGGACTGAGTCTTTGTATATTGCGATTAGTGCAAGTAAGCTATTTATAATATTGTTTGATTTTGGATGGTGAACGTCGATAATTTCAGCATCCACTTAGCGCTTTGTCAGCAACCAGGCAAAAGGATTATTTCACTGGGATAAAGACTTACAAAGACGCAGCTGACTATATTCCATCCTAAATTCAGATACATGCATATTATCAAATGCTAAGGATTCTACTAATTACCATTGCACCTTGAATTTATTGAAATTTCACGAGCACGCATTTGTGTTGCACACCGCCTTCAATGTTTCGTGATATCCGGGTAGCACAATGGATAAGCCTCTGTGCCCATCTAGTCCGGCCAGGGACACATTTGGAAACGGATTAAGCAGCACATTTGTTGGACCCCGTATTCGCTGGACGCTGATAATACTGAATGCTTTTCACATTATGTCAGGTAAGTATATAATTGGATAACAATGATCCTTGCATTCTCATATGTATCGTCATTTTACCCATTTTCCAAGCTACATTACATGAATTTGCGACCAAATACACTATGATGTCAATATAGGGGTGGTGTTAACAGCGTTAGGAGTTGAGGTGCCGACAAAGTTGGACATAGATCCTACAAAACAGTTTCCATATGAACCTGCACTATGGTGGCTTGGGATAGTTGTGAGTGTATATTGATATTACGTTTTACTTCCTGGAATACTTACCGAGTATTAAATGTTGTTTTATATCGTTGCTATCATCGTAAAACATTCATTCACCTGGCTGTTTGTTGTAAAGCCACTCACAGTGGGTATTCTTGGCCTGCTGAGCTTGATGGTCAACGGACGAATGTGGGTAAGTTTCTTAGTTCCTTGGAATGAGAATATTTATATAGGTAGTAGACAACTGCTGGATGGTGCTAAATGTCATGCAATCCTTTAATCGCTCGATATCTCTAAATTACAACACTGCAGATAGGTGTAGTGGTGAAAATAATGGATGTTAATTTGTCGAGTAATAGATGTCATTGTGGATTGCATATTCGGTTGTGGCCCATGTCGTTGGCTACACGGTGTTCACGATGTCAGGATGTCTAACTCCGAGCAACTATGACGTCAACTTACAGATTTATGGATCATGTAGGCAACTAACAATGTTCTGTTCGTGCTTGCGGTAAGTCGCCAGTCACAATGGTTTTGAACATTTACTACTCACCGATAAAGTGACTGGCACTTTGCTCGCTCGTCTAATTCATGCCATTTGAACTAGGTATGACGAATCGCGCATCGCCGTTACAATAGCAGCTTCTTGTGACTCACTTAAGTACAAGACGACCGTGTTCCTGGTGATAGTGTGCCTCTTCACCACCTGTCTTGCAGTGGCTGTTATTACAGTTACACTGGCTGTGGTTGTCACGTGTTGCCTTCATCGCTTCATCACAGAGGTAAGCATGCACATTGACACAAAGGCATGAAATGTAATTGTAATGTAATGACTTTTAGTGATATGGATTAGTGAAAAAACTGGTGGTTATAATCGTGAGCATTATGTTCTAGCCGTCATACAGCAATGGTACTGCCGCGCGTATCAGCAAGACCCATCCGGGGAATTATTCAACATTTGTAACAGAATATCTTCACCCCGGTCAAACACGAAGTGTCATCGTCAATGAGTCTCTTACTACACTGTGAATTAATAATACCAAAATACTCTCCGAGTAAGGGGGTGTGTCAGCAAAGGACAGATCGTCGGATCATTGTCATACGTACGATGATGCCAATGCTTAAACTGAAATATTTCTTATTCATGGAGTCAGTGCGGTGCACGCGGAATACATGCCAGTCGTAAGTTCTGCACTTCATAATTCAATAACACTGGCCAGCTTTGTTGATGCACAATGTCAAAGTGTGAAGTATGTGATAATACTGATAATGTGTAGTAGTTTAGTTGCTTTATAATATGTTTAGCTAATGATATGATACAGGTGGCGTTGTTCTCAAGTTGGGCCTCCGGAGCTCTCTCGCATTAGCAAAATTGAAATGTTATTGTGTGATAAATGCACTCACAACTCGGTTTAAGGTAACATATTACCAACACAAGTTGCTCTAATCTGCTATCATTATTCTGATTACCAAATAGTTATTTTTTAAGTGACCGACGAATCCTTGATTTATATAGCGGCAATCCCATTTGAATGCAATCTACAAAACGCATTAAACAGTATCAATCATCCTTTGTCAGTGCAATTTGAAACGTTTTGCAGTTTTCACATATTTCATGACATGCATCACTCTGTCGAACAATGTAAGACCCAGGTGATGGAGTAAGAGAAAGCAATGCATTGGTGACGAAATGCATTTACATGTGTTTAACTTCACCTGAGGCCATTGTGAGAGTTTTTCCTTGCAACCGAACATGAGTGTTACATTCATAAATAATTTGCTCATTCATCAACGCAACACACCTGATGCACGCTCCTTTGTCTTAAACAGACTAGGCTGTGCGTTATATGTCATTGCAGCGCCATGAGCATAATGCATTACCCCTCGCTCTAGTTAACTATTAACACATACGCTTATACCAATATAACGATTGAATCGTATAGCATCCCAGTGCAATGACAATTTTATGCGCTTCGTATTATAAAAAAACGTACATTTGTTAAAGATACTTAACTGATGGTCTTTTGAGTCTGACCAGAGATGATGAACGTGGTCCACTAATGCCATATTATGAATTTATTTTGTCTTTAGGAAGTTATTTAATAAAATTATTAAGATGTTACCAAAACCTGTTGCATTTAAATTGTGCACGCTGAAGTCCTGATGCATCGTCATTTTAGTGTAAATAAAGATTTTCCAGGTAGAGAGGACTTGCTTAAGTGAACAAGAGTCTCGTTCATCATCTTAACGGCATTCGAAATGCAAATCTCGACTCGGCAGCTGTAAGCAGATTTATAATATCATCTTTCATATTCGACGCTTTCTCAGGTAATTAACGTATTCTTAAACACAATGGATTTCCCGCCGATTAAAATGTCTGCATCCCATCGATATAAGAAATACAACACGGTCCCCCAATTTGACAATCTTGCAGAATGTATAACCTCTAATCAGAAGCGTCACATATGTAATAGCTACCAGTATATTAGCAAGATAATGCAACTTCGGAGGTAATCTTGTTCGTCATCAACGGGCAAAACCCATCATCCCAAACGACGCGTATCTAGTGTTCCCCTTTAGTATTCGCGAAATATCAATTATCTGCGATCAATCATTTAATCGCATCCATAGATATGCTGGTAGAGAATAATTGACCCATATCACAACATGAATGTCCCGAAAAATGTATAGCTGTCTGTTGCGGGAGATATTATTTCTCTCAAATATGTATCTCTCTGTCATATGCCACTTGTCGTTGTTATTCATATAATGCGCGATTCGGATATCAGCGATTGTCCTTCTCAGTTTGTTAATTTAATGTATCCAAACATGTGGCGATGTGATACGGGTATTTTGCTCATATGGTTTAGTATATCCACAATAAATAATGCTGGCTCTTTTTAAATTTAGTCAGCAACATTTTTTTACGCTGGGATAGTAAGAAAACCGGAAAGCATATGGGACCTCATCCCCTACCAAATTATGTCCTCAAAACGTAGGTAATCTATATGCATCGACATAAACTATTGTGTGATATATCAAAATCGGACGATGCTAGATGGGATAACTGCATATCTCTACGAAAACTTACCTTAAGACAATAATATAGACTGGTTATCAGTGACTGGAGTGGTGGTAAATATTATACATACCGTATCAAATTACCATGAAACATGCAATTGAACTTAATGTGCGTAATCACGAACAGGTTGGCGATATTCACCAACTATAGTCTTACATTAACAGATTTTTGTTCTTTGGAAGCCCACGCGAATCATGCATAGCGTCGACAACTGGTAATTTTTCACAAACACAATCATTTAACACATCATAAATATAATGTTCAACTCACCAACTTTGCCTAGCTATTTGAAACGTTCATGAGACACTGGAATGTGCGGACCAGGAAAGTGTCTGCCGACATATGGGTCATTCGTGAATTTGTGAAGTATATTATGCATATAAGTTCAACGGGCTGCTATCCGAGTTTGCACATCATATCTGAGGGGGCAAATGATTATGAGGATGGGGATTGTCAGTTCACCTATTTCAAGACAAGGTATGATAAATCACGTAACGCTAAAACAACAGAAGGTTCTTGTGGCTTGAGCGTGTGATGGTGTGATATCTCAACCGGTGTTGATCAGGCTTCATTGTTACAATGGCTTCAGCTGTCACGTATTGCATTCACAGTTCATCACTGAGTTACAGTTACTGCGCGTTATGGGGTAATATGTATTTCTCAGCATAAAGCATCTCTCTTAGCCATAGCCTTATCTATATACTGATGGACTTCACATTACAGCAACCCTTCTCGACCCCTTAAACCATAGCATACATTTGTTCCCATTAAACAGTGATGTAACATGTACATATTGTCTTTTGTATCTCATCTTCTACGATTATTATGACTGCCTGCCAATAAATTGCACAAACCAAATAGCTTATTTGGCTTCACTATCAAGCGAATAACCTAACGACTTCAACGCGTCATTCTTATTGAGTTTTTCTTAGAGAACATAACCACTAAGCAACGTATATAGAGCACCTAGTCACGGGGAACCTTAAACAGTACATATATTTCTAGGTTGTCGCATCTAGATATAAAAATATACGGTATGAATGTGAATAAACTGACATTTGAAGTCATGAAAAGACAATTTATACAATTAGTGCACAAATACACTCACTGGTCCTTCTTTACCACATACAATTTAATGGTCACCAGTTTGATTACATTTTCCAATTGCTAGTATCTCAGTGTAGTCACAGAAATGAAACTTTACAATTACGCTGTAATGAGCGCGTATAAACATCGGCGGAATCATCCTTCTCTAACGTGCATTAGTCGCTAAGCTTTTCAAGGGAGGCGAGGGTACAGGTCGTATCGCTTTATTAGGATGTAAACAACAGTGTCCCTATAGATGTCGTAAACAGTGGAAAGAGATGGGATGCGGTCAGATATATTGGGGAAGCTACTGGGATTCTATGTGCATCATCCCATGTTAAATAATGAATAAAACATTGCCAATAAGAAGAGACTAGCTTACAGAAAAACTTCCCGGTTAAAACTATTAGTTAATGGCCTTACGTCAGACTAAACGATTAAATTTCTTATATCTAGCATAGGTTAAAAAACGTAAAGCAGAGGCAACCATGCATTGTACATGCACAACACTAAGAGCAGTATTGTAGTTCTGTGAAGAATAATCATCTTATGCACTGTCATTGCGTGTGTGGTTTTGTGTGGTTTGCGTATGTTCTCTAAATCGGCACATCCCCCTGGATTGCAGGCACATTGATCAATAGCATGCCCGTCAGCGTAGAGTGTCAACCCATTACTCAGCCCCGCATCGGTTTGATGTATGTACAATTTTATGGGTTGCTCGTCGCTCTTACCAGCTCGCCCACGTGGCGATTGTGATAAATGAGACTGACCGGGATGATTTTGCGACAGGCACTTGTGCCATCGCCCGCTTTGAAAAAACTTAGTGATCAGAGAGCGTCAACTGCAGGAACAGAAGCCTCCAGAGAGAGATTCAGACGCCGTATTAATGAAACATGTGTTCAGTGTTCATAACATATTTGAAATGATGTATGAACTGTATGCAATAACGTGAAATACTTCTGATGTGAGATAATCATTAGGCTGATAGTGTCTTAATATGCCAGGTAATAGGTGAATTGGGATTGCCTTTCAATGTGGTTCTTCGCATCATTGTATCAATATGTTTAAATAGAGGTTGTGGACGCAAGTATCCGGTAAGAAATCCTATTGGGCGATATATGATCATCATGTAGGCCTCTCTTGCTATACTTTTACTTGGATTTTGTGGTAAAAAAGAGGAGGAAGGAGAAGAGAGATACTGATGAATACGGTGGTCCATGGAGGCACAACCTGGTACTGAAATTCAGAAGGTGCCTATTTATCAACATTAATTGCAAGATATTGGAATGATTGAATTTGTCTTTGCAGAATTTTATGAAAACATAAAAAAGGGATGTTGAAGTTTAAAATAGCCGATTATTCCCCGATGCTCAAAATGAAAAAAAAACCCCTTTGATTCGTAATATTGATATGAAGGAAGTGTTTGGTTAACATATCAGCTCAATAATTATACGAGTAGAAACGCTACCCGTGACAAAATTTGGCGCCTTGTATAGCAATTGTTTAGTACTATTGATGACCACTGCCATATCCTTTTTTTAGTTATAAGATGACGCTTTAAGCCGGAAAACCACTAAAGCAGTGTCATTGGTTGATAGATAATTCGTATGCAATATGCAAGGCTAAGCTTTGTGATGCAGAACGCTGCATCATTTGGCGCACAACATTTATCGTGGTATAGCGAGTGCACTGTCGGGTGGTGATAAGCAACTTCAGAGACGGGAGCGGGTTTGGCAATTCATCGCCGATATTAGGCGCTATTTAGAGGTCACTGGGGCGGTGTATAGTGCCATATAAAGATGATTGCACCAGAACAGAATAACATTCAGTAACTTGGCCAGAGCATAGTCACTGCGTATGCTGAATGTTAATATTAAAGTGAAAATAACTTTTCTGAAAGGATCCCAGGTCTTTCGGTGGGACTCACAAAGGAGATAATTGTAAATGTGGAATATGATGTGACCAAATGTCTTAGGGTGTCTTACTGGCAAAGTTTTCAAAAAGTCTTATTACGAACACTATATTTTTCATCCTAAAACCATGATGCGGAGACAAAAAGTTTATTTGGCCTTTAGCTCAAAACTTAAGTCGGTAATATTTGCTAGTTTTTATGTCAAATCAAGACCATATATGTACCAAGGTTTGTGCGAAGTTTGAGAACATTTTTAATGCGAGCAGTAATTTTATCGTCCTACAAATCTCAATGTCGTAAAGAAAACACGGTCATTTTGAGAAATTCCATAGGGATACCCATACCCTGCCTCACAAACATGTCCCAATGTTAGTGCACAAATAAAGGATATGCAAGTGGCAGCATCACTCATTGAACATTTATCGCAACTAGCGCTTTCTCTTTTTCTTTTGGTGCATAGCTAATTTTTTTTACTTTTATGTACGGTTTGGGGCGTTTTTTAGATAATAAGTCTTTGTCTTGGAAGAGTTTATACTTTCGATTCGGCCATAGATATATTTGTATGTCACAGACAACGAAATAAGATATGAAAGGGCAGAACTAATTTTGATTCCATCTCTCAGCTGTGAACGCCGTAAAACTCGATGTTTTAAGAAGTGGTCATTTGCGTCTTAACGTATACGGGAAGGTCTGTTAAAATGAGTGTTTTTGTTAATGTTGGGGTACACTGAACATTATTATCACTTTAATGTTCGATCAACATGCTACTTTAAGGCCATGTTCATTAGAATTTAGGGAAGTCAACCACATTGTGCTTTCAACTACAATGCTGTAATGCAAGCATAGGCACAAGAAATCATCACTTTTGGCAAGGAGAATATCATGAAACAGAAAACCCATATAGATCGTTGTTAATGGTACAAGCTGATGAGGCTTTTCTATGCGGATAATCGAACTGAAGCATGTAATTGAAATATTTGTGTTAAAATAACCATGAGCTCGGTAGGGGTCCGATGTTTTGTACAGTTCACATAGATTATCCCCAAATTTTCGTTCTGGTTCAAGTGAAATAGCCACATTCAGCGAGGAAGTACTTATCTAATTCTTGAAATGAGTTGCATTATGTAAATTGGTCATTAAGATACGTTTGGATTACAAAGTAACGACTTATGAGGGCTCGGACACGGATATTTTATTCCCTCCTTGGATCTCACGAACTGCCTGGACGCTTCTTAATCTGATGTCGAATATCGTTGAGCCTATTCAAGAACTCCATGCATGCTGCTATTTGACGTAACAAAGATGGTTGATAAGAGTGTTATGTAATCTTATCGACAGCCATAAATGTACCCTACAATCCATTGATGGAACATTATTCCAACATGAGCTATAGCTACACAAAAATATGCGTGAGGCGTAAATCATTCATAATCAAAATCCTTAATTACGTTCAAAGACGGCAGTCACAGTAGGGTGAAATCAGTGTTCCTAGGCCGGCATGAGTACTTGTGAGTTACGTCGATGGGATACCACATCAACAACATACCATAACGCACATTTAAATTTTGTACATACAGTGATGTGTGCGCAACGCTTCCTGTTTGAAGCTATTTGAGAATTTGCACACAATACTTCACTGCTTCAAGTACGAATCATATAGTTTTATCACGAGTGCTATGTTGTTTTTGTACTGATAGAACTTCATTATTTAGAAGCCGATCTCGTTATGATGATGATAATTGCTTCCGACGCGATTCCTATTTTGTTCATGACGTCTGACATTTTACCGTTCAAAATCTATCCTTAACCTCATCTTCGACACACATTGTAAAAGATTTAATCCAAACGGAGAGTGGTAAATAATAATAATAAAGATTTTGATAATGATTTTTGTTTTCGTAAATAAGGTTTATTATACTAACATCGACAAATCGCACAATACAGAAAGCAAATTAATTTTACATTAAGCGCATGTGATTTGTTATCAAGAGTAAATCGCGCTTAAGCATGTCTGGAATGCAGGTATTTTGTGCCAGTTGCATTACATCTGATATAGCACCAGCAATAGGTAAAGAATCGTCCGACATGAAATTCGTTGTCTCATTTACACTTTTTTGAAACAGTAAACAATGAAACATTTTCAATTTGAAACTTATTTATATCAACTTTGCACATATGTTTGTAACACTATTGCATGCATTTTATCGACTACCATAAAGCGCAAGTCTGGCACATAATTTGGAATACATAGTTGGCGAACTAATGGTAGTGTGAAAAAATGTCATAAATCATCAATGCAGTTGTGTCTCAACTGTAACATCATCACAAATGCAGTGCAATAAACGATTGTGGGTTATTGTGTTCAGACCCATGAGCCGACGAATGACCTCACGCCAACAAACGTAAAACAATTGACAGTCTCCTGGTGAAAAGTCCCATTACTGACTGCCATAGACAGACATGCAATACGGTTTAAACAATTTATATTTTACTGATACCGATGCATAATAGACTCTTCTCACAAACAAATGTAAATATCGGTAGAAATCTGCCAAAGCAGCCTTTATTCTTTCCTTATCTATCGCGAATCCTATCATGTTTCCAAGATGGACATCTTTTCGAACTTGAGTCTATGATTGTAAAATCGTACATAGCCAGACCAATTAATCTTACTCGCAAATGCAATATAATTACTCTTGTCTATTGTGAATAATAAGCCATAATGGATGAATTCCAGACATTATGCAATTAAGATCTTAAGTGACAGCCGATCTGGAGCTAACAAATTGTCATCATCTGCATATCCTATAGCACCACAAAATATGTATTTCCGATGTAACACCCTACACCGGCTTTACGAAGTCTTAGGAACAGTTCATAAATATGATTTACAAACATAACTGGCTAAAATACTCGTTTTATCTTTTCATTTCACTCGGATATTCTGCTGCAAATACATATTTGCTAAAATTCTGGCCACAAGTGGACACATTCTTTTACATCTCAACACTTGAAACAGTTTGACATTCTCGACTCTGTCAAAGGCTTTGCTGTCATCCTACAACAAAACGTGAACATACCCACCACTCTTAAGATAATATTGTACTATTTCGTACTGTACATTGGGTGGTCGAAAGTTCTTTTTTAAATCCAAATTGAGAATCTAAGCACATCACAACATTCCTGTTACTATTTAACAGTACACGATCAAAGAGCTTTCAATAGCTACTAAGAGCTACACCTCTATAATTGTCTGATCTATTCAACGATTTGTGTTAATTTTTACGTATCTGTATCTTTGTGCTAAAGGCAAGATCCTCAGGAAACTCTTCATGGCGCCAAATAGCTGCATACAACATTGCAGCATGTATTCTTAACATCGGTGTTCCCTCGATTGGATACTATGAGTCAAATTCATTGTTACTGTCCCTTTTGCCTTTCCTTGAGCCACTAACAGCTTGATCAATATCAGCAGGTGTAGCATTATGATTATGATAACATGTATGTGACATACAATTCTTATTTATATCAGTATTCAATATTATTTTCCATCCAATCAATATCGCTGGGCAAATCTTACCCTGAGCCACTCTATTTACCTCATACCAAAAATCTCTCCCCTTGTCATTTGCTAATTGTTTGGCCAACTTACTCGCCCTACAGACATATTCAAGCTTCTACACCGATCGTATAGCATAATGGTACTTAGTTCTACGTCTTATATTAGCGACAACACCAAGCCTAGGAGAACCACCGCTCTTCCGTAACGCGTGCCAAAATATGGAATTTCTCTCTGCATTCTTTCACATGTTTACATTACGCTTTACTCGCGCATATGTATGTGATATACTGGCCCGACCAGCAGATTTACAAGAATTAATGATTTCATTATAATACTGTTCAATTTGTTCATTGTGAGCCTTGCATAAAGAATTCTTAAAAGACATCGCACCTGTAGGCGATTCAATCTCATTCTACAACTTGTCCAATTGCGTTCTGTAATTGTTTATGTCGTTCTGCCAGGACAGTTTCTTAAACATCATCAGAAGCGGTGCTAGTTGTACAAGATAACCCTACATCTCTCAGATTCAGACTTAAAATTACATGGAGATGGTCTGATAAAATATTTCTTCTTTCACGACATTATATTCCTCGATTAAATCAACATAATTGTTACTTACGAAAAAATGATCAAGTTTTGATCTATAACCGTTCATCTTACTCTCAAAATACTCCTTTACATATTCCTAAAGAAGCTCAAGGTGAGTGAACTCTAATATCTATCACTGAAGTATTGATAGCTACTGTAATGCAAATATACGCTATTTCTTGCATCATTTCGGTATATTCATCGATATTTCTGACATCATCACAAGGCATTAATATATACATTAATCAAAATAAAATCAGCTTTGTTGATACAACATTTGACGGCACATAATCTATTGGAGTTAGGGGGTGGGGGTGTGTTGTATTGGCACCACAGGATATTGCAACTGATATTCCATAATATCGCACATCCGCCATACGGACGGCAGCTGCATAACTATTCGTCACACATAGGCGAAAATCCATAAGAAATAACGTTCGGAGTTGAATTATTAAACACATTTATTTGTTCTTTGAACTGCAAGTATTCCTGTATTAAACAAATTCATGACTCGTAGTATGCGTACTTAAATATGGCATACTACTTTGGCCTAAACCTTGTGAATTATGTGTTGCTATTTGCAGTGTACACATAACTATATATATATATATCGATAAGTATATGTACATATAAATATGTATATATATATATATATATATATATATATATATATATATATATATATATATATAGATATATATATAGATATATATATCTATATATATATATATATATATATATATATATATATATATATATATATATATATATATATATATATCGATAAGTATATGTATACATGTAAATATGTATACATATATATATATATACATATATATATTTAAATATATATATATATATATATATATATATATATATCTATATATATTTTATATATTTATATATATATAATTGTAGCAACAATATGGTACTAAAAATAGGGGGGATGAATTTTACGGATCTTCACACCTTGTGGCCATAACTCACCATGAGATCCCTAACTGTTGTCTCTGGAACTTTAAGTTTAAATGATAAGAACTTAGAATTGGCATTCGAAGCACAGTCCAAAACGCGCACTTAAATATCTTGTTTTAGAGGTCTTCTCTTAGATCGTCGGTCTCTGTTGTAGGATCCACCCGATATATACGAATAAATCATGACCAGACTCGGGTGCACCTCTAAATCTCACAGCTTGCATAGTGCATTTATATCCAATGATAATCCATTTACGTTTATTTTTCTCAATTCTTCTATTTCGCCTTTCTTTTTCCTAATTCATCATCGCATGGCTTGATAGAATTATCCGATTTGGCATTGAGGCTATCGTAAGAAATCAGGCTGTCTATCTTGCTCTGGCCTTTGTCACCGTTAGTGTTATTGTTCTTTCCCGGATTGGAGCCTCCCCTGTCTGGCTTAGGGTTTCGTGATGTGTCCTCCTGTATTGACGTCAGCTTTGTAGTCATTGGCTGAGCAACAGTTGAGCAATGTAACTCAGATTGTTTTGCAACCGCTCTTATTCGACTGCCCACCCATTAGCCTGTCGGTAGTTTCCTGTAGATCAGATTACTTTTGTTCCAGTTGTGACAGTCTATCTACCAATGTAATATTATTACGCTCTTCGGGATGAGACAGGGAAATTGTACAAAGGCAGGTGACATCAATAAGTATTCGTGGCATGGCGTCAGCCTTATCCAAGTTGCCGAGAGAGCGTTATGAGGTTGCTGACAACACTGTCCATTTTAGTTCGTTTCTTCTTCTCTCCTACATTAGAATGATCCGCCTCTTTCAGGAGTGAATCTCTAGCATGTGACACTTGGTGAAATGACTCACTACGGCATGTTTAACATGGTCATTAGTACCCCCTTGTAGCGAAAATTCCATGAAGTCGAGTAAGGGGTCAAACAATACATTTGGTCATGTCCTTTTCCTACATGTGCTCCGACATTACAGCATTTAGTCACGATCATTTTTTTCCATCGTATTCGTAAATGCCTTACGACCGTTTATATATCAGGTGGTTATATTTCATTTGATATGTTCCGTAGTCCATCTCTCTGAATCTCAGCCCCCTTTTCAAATACAACCCGATCAGCACTGTGGAATGATCGAGAGCCAATTACAAAACAAGCTGGTCCGGGCTCCAGTATAGGCGGTCAATACCAAGCATTAACCAGTAAGCGAAAGGCAGCCTTATCTATACACAGCCTAGCAGCGAGTCATTTTGATGATTTTCCTCAACCCAGATATCATTTGGTATGGCTAGCGCACTGAATATGAAGTAACACATACATGTATATATATATATATATATATATATATATATATATATATATATATATAGATAGATAGATATAGAGAGAGATAGAGAGAGAGAGATAGAGAGATAGGATATAGAGAGAGATCTAGAGAGAGATCTCTATCTAGAGAGAGAGATAGAGAGATCTCTCTAGAGAGATATATATCTATATATCTCTCTATATCTTTATCCTCTCTAGATATATATATCTCCAGAAAAAGAGATCTCTCTATATATTTATATATGTCTATAGAGAGATATATGTGTGTATTTACCCTACATATATAGATGTATAGCTATATATCTGTATTTATAGATATCTCTCTCTTTGTCTATGTCTAGAGAGATAAAATGTCTCTATCTCTTTCTCTCTCTATCTCTATTTTTCTCCCTCCCTCTGTCCTTTCTCTCTATCTCTCCCTCTAGATCTCTCTCTCTCTCTCTCTTCTAGATTCTATATATATATATATATATCTCTATCTCTCTCTCTCTATATATATATATATATATCTCTCTATATATATCTATATATATAGATGTAAGCAGATGGATTATAGGTGTTTCGTGTTGATTATAAACGTGACAATAAGTACGATATCACGATATGCTCTCTTAAGTATTATGGATTTGGTACACCTCAAAGCATTATGAAATCATCATCATCATCATTATCATCGTCATAATCCACATCGCCATCATCATGTCTTACAGCCAAAATATCACGCTGTGCTGCCGAATAAAACATAAACTATTTTGTTTATAAATAAACTATTATCTTTCTCTCATTAACTTTATCATGCATGAACGCACATGCGCAATACGTAAAATGTGGAAGATTGGTCTGCACTTTTCTTGCCTAAACATATTGTAATGAGTTCAAGGATCTCTATCATATTCTTCAAAGATATATTGTAATTTCAAGAAGCCAGGACTGAATATTCACACTTGGAGTGTTAAGCTGTTGAGTGCAACAATTCGCTAATGTTTGCTATAGACAAGCAAAGAAAAATTAAAGGTCTATCGTGCGTGTGTTTAGGGGGTGAAAGAGTGTGTAAAAGAGATAGTTACCTACATCGGGTCTTGAATATACTTAGAGAGTCGCAGATATCAATCATAATTAACCGTTTCCTTGCAACGAGGGTAGGATAACTCATTTAGGCGTTGTAAAACATGTACCATTTTAGACTTTTTCCATCAAAGTGACGGTAAGTGAATCACTTGGCTCTTTCAGCTACATTAAAGCAAACTGGAATCAGGGACTTAAAAACACAGGTAATGCAGCCTCGGCAGCAATTGACCGAGGTTCAAATAATATTGTGCTACTTTACCTATACTATAATATGCTTCTTTGTGATTGTTGAGACAAAAACATGCAACGTCATTGTAGCCTTAAAGTAATGATCGCCAATGAAAACCTGGCATGGATTGTCTTCTTCGACACATGATGCTTATTTTTCTCATTGACGCAACCCTGATATCATCTGAAACTGAAGACTACCATTTTGTGTAAACATCAGATTTGAAAAATATCTTCGTCTCTGACTGCTCCGAATGGTAACGAAAGCAAGAGACTATCTCTCTGTGCTGTTAAGACGGTGCTTAGGTGAAGCAAATCAACTGTGCCATATCAGGCTTTTCGGTGTGAATTCCGACCATCTCGCTATAATCCCACTGGCGCCATCATCAATCAACTTGCTGTTTTAGGCACTCGCTAAAAGCACTTCGCGTAAATAAATGAGCCTCCAATTATAGCTGTATGTCGTGCAGCATGGTATTCGATCAGTATTTGGTACTACATGGCTGGTTCTTAGAAACACATATGGCATGTGAAGATTACTTTCAATACTCATAGAGAGATATATCATTAAGTTCAACTCCCATACCTGCAAACATTTGAAAGTGTGGTTTTGATTCTCAGCAACTGAATGCATTCGTTTTATTTATCTAATCACCGATAATACCATTCATTGATGGATGCTTTGATCCCGTAATACGTGAATAGCAACGCATAATGACCCCCAAAGGAATTATGTTTGTTGTGCCATTTCTACCTTACTTGTGTTATGCTTAGATCAACATTATGTCAATAGAGTAAAATTTACATGGAGGATTCGTCTGTTGAATATCACATTTGGCCTGGTTGTGATTGTCATGTGCTTCACATTACCACTTCATTGACAATGACATGCTAGACAAAGTTGATGAGTACTATAACGTTATTGATAGCATTGGGCTTGAGCAATCATGCATCAAAGGCTTTTACTCGAATTTTGTCGATGCCTATCTATATGTGTTAGCTCCAGCTTTATATGAATAATAAAGAACTTGGTTTGCTGTATCATTGTTGTTCTTCCTTCGGTGTTTGTCACCAACTGTCAAAATGGCCAATGTTGTACAAACCATGTCAGCCCCTATCTACACAAGCAAGTCATCTCATCAGAAGCGCATGACCTCCACAAACATCTTAGTCTGGTTAGTATTTGTTATTTGAACTATAAAAACAGTGGATAAATAAATGAAAATACAGGCAATGTATTATTTCAACAAAGGAGGTGATATATAGTCTGCAATATACTGTGCACTAGTAACTTGCCCTTAATCCCAGTAATTCTTTGATTATCGAACAATTAACCCAATGACGGCTGTTACAGAACCTAGATTGATTCTAAACGAATGGAATATTAAATGTTATCATTCTTGAGAGGGTGTCAATGCACCAATAAATGGATATGCTTGGTAGTCATTGATACAAAAGGGGTTGGAACCATAACTCAGTGCATCACTAAACACAGAAATCACGCAGTATTTTAACCCAAATAGATATCATGTCAACATGTTTTCCAATTATAAATGAATTTAACGTACTGCCACGGTATTTAATATCACTTTAACATCGTGTGGTTTGTTTAACTTGATTCCAAGCTAGCTTCGACCACCATATATGACTAGCAATATAAATGGGGTAGCAACCTTGCAACTATCGAATGAGCATCAGCATTGTGTTAGAAAGCAATGCCAAACTTCATAGGGAGCTATTACGCTTCCAATGATACGCTAAATATTGTGTCTAGATGGTTCGCAAGAGGATTTCCAATTCACATAGCTATGTGTGATGCTGTTTCTGTGCTGGCCGACTGTGCGTTGTATTTCAAGTACCTCTTGCAATAACTATATTTCTAGCATGTCATGTTTGTCACCAGTTATGACACAAAACGCATCATAGTTCTACCCATAATAGTGGGCAAGTGGACAAATACTCGATATGTGAAAAGGGGTAATGCTTTTTGCTGCTTGATAAGTCTTTGGTGGAAGGCATCAGAAGAGCTCGTGCATTTAGCATGGGTAGGGCATAACCAAGGATATCCAACATTATCATATTTAGCTGCGGCACTTCACGGTAAAGAAAGTTATTTCCCTGTCCCTGTCCTCACGTTGCATCTCGTCATGCCTGGCCGATGTCATTCATCGCCCAAGCAATATATAATATTGTTAGATTGGTGATAAATTCTTGAGTAAGGTCCCAAATGAGCTAATAGACTCAGCAGATCCCATCTCCCCGGAATCATGCTGAGGCGCGAAACTGTAACACCTTCCGAGCAGTGTCTACTGCGCTACAGTGTTGGTGTTGAACCGACCAGCACAAGAAGCACCACTCACTTCCCATTTGGTATCAGGAACGCTAAAATCCGTCACAAAATCACAGGCGTCGAAAAAAGAAAAATTTTCGAGATATCCTTAAATATACGATACCTTAAATAACATAGGTCCACGCTAATTATCATTATAAGGAGACAGCATCGAGTGCTAGATTTTCGCGTGTAGGTGCCATCGCGATAAGTATGATATCGCATGGTCACGTGTTCTCGTATTCTTCCCCCATATCAACCAAGTGACTATGCGATAAACAACACATAATCAGTATATTTTGCTTTGCTACTATGATGTATGATGAAATGACAATTTTAAGATTTGCCCATTGCAAAACAATGTGGACCAATGTTGTCAAAATTACGAGTGATCATTGTTGTCTTTTGAGCCACGACCATTACTGTATCTCGACCACATTTGTGCAAATAAACTATTCCTGACAGGAGCATCGCACAAAGATTGGGATAGTGTTAGTAATTTCAAGAAATTGATGAATATGCAAGCTTTGCACAACAATATAACTCCGCCGCTTAATGTAAGTGAATTCGACCGATGCATTAAATTTTACTATTGTAATTATCATACACAAACTAGCTGTTTTAAACCACTCTGTGGCTAGCAAGCGCATTTTAATCATATGCAGGATGACAGCATTCCTTAATGTGTACAAGTATTGCCGTGTTTTGCTTTAACCTCGCGGTGTGAAAAGTGGTGGGAAACAATATGAGAAATAAGCGGTCATTATTTACAATCCAAGCCACAATGGTGCTGGGGGATTTATATCTAGGCACCAATATGCACGGTTTATTGCTTTCATCACCAGGGGGAGTAGTATACATTATCTCACGGCAACCTTTAAAGGTCACAAAACCGACAGCGAAACCAACATCCATTACGTCGTTTCAAGTGATCTGCTGGCTTAAGTGCACTCTTGTGAGTAATAGTATACATTATATTGGCAAAGGGGGATTAAGAGCAATAATGATTATCCTGGAGGCTAACTGCGATCAATGCAGTGCTTGTGATACCGGGGTTTACTATGGGTCGAATTTCTATCACCCGTATCATATTAACAATATTTATCCATTGGTATGATACATTTCCAACTGCTGTGTGGAGTATGGATACAGTAAGCTTGTTAAACTCGTGAATAAGTGCGAGGCACATTGAACGTTCTCTTCCCTCCTAGATAAATTATCGGGTTAGTGCTGTTGACGAAATGCTACAATCATTTCAGATGGTACCTAACATTACACCAGGCGCAAAAAAACGTACATGATTCATTAGACTGGATAGATCAATGGAGTCATATCTTAAGCCAAACGATTAATACTAGTTTGGCTAAAGACCTCACAAAACGGCGTTATTCCATGGGATCTGCTTATTATTTACCAGTGATCCAATTAAAGTGAAGGTATTCATCAAGATAACGATACTGTCTCTGTAATCGATGCTGATCTTGTTTGATTAATGTAAGTTATTGATTTACTGCCTACTTACCAACACCTCAAAGGGGTTCTTCCAACCAACATCTACCACATCCATTTGCCAAACCATGCGTATTTTATTGCCATTAGTCTGATGTAATATGTAGGAATTCATTATTAAGCCCTACATTAGACAGAAGAACAAAAGTGCCGATATGTCAATGATATTAACTATTAGTTGAGAGCTAATAAATAAGAGATATACTGCATGGTGCAGCGTTGATCGTTAGTGTTAAAGGTGTGCAGTTGGTGATCAAGTTCATAAAATATCAAGTATGTCAGTAAAATGCTCGCTATATTAGACAAGTACTATTGCGTACTATGCTGGTGAGTATTTATCTTGCATTCCTCACCCAGGCCTAGCCCTTGACGAATTATTCAGCCAAGGTATTGGCAAGAAATGGTGTCCGACAATATGGATCGATGTTCAACTAAACTCCAAATAGCATCAGCTTGTTAGTACTGTGTGTTTACGCGCGATCATCTACTCGGTTTTCGTTATTGCACCCACAATTTAGCCAGCGGCTGTCTGATTGTCATGTACATAATCATGACCATGAAACATTAGCGCAACATAGATCAAGTTCGACTTCGAGGTTTTCCCCTGAACAATTGACGCATCAACGTGAACTCTGCATTGACGCGGAAGAATTGACACTTTGTAATTACAACTCTGCATCTAAACAAGTCAATGCAAACATAGGCAACTATTGACCTTCATCATAATAACGGAATGCAACACTTTCGTTTATTGGCCATTACCAGCAGACTTATCCGGTTTTTAGGTAAATCATTTTTTTAAATAAGTGCCTGTCAAATGCTGCTAATTATGATGCCTTTGAATGTTGATTTTCAAGGTATACCTTTCCAGTCGAACGGGCAGGTGGACATCAACTAAACAACTAAATGGGTTTGTAAATATAATGGAATAGATAGATAATGTAAATGTGCTATAACTTGTTGATTTACTCGACGTTTCGATTAGTCGTAGGAACATATTTGATCTATTAACCTCACAGACGTCATGCCCGAACTAATCTTGCTATCTCTGGTATTAGAATTGCAGGAAACACGATCGAACAAAGTGGCACATGGCATCAAAAGATCGCATTCCCACAGTGCAAAATGCGCTATAAATGTTATGCGCTGATGAAATTAATGATCGTGCAAATAAGAGTACAACTGTCAGTCGGATCGGTTATGCAAATGCGACTCTATCTTTATCGACGAATCGCTCTATCCGGCACATAAAAACATGCATACTTTGTTTAATCAAATATATAAACCTCAAAGGCAAAGGTTGATGCGGAATCGCTGCCATTTGTGTTGCATCGTAATGACCGCTCAAACATTGATGGTATATATAATACTACTTGAAGCCTTTACTAAGATGTGTCTGCCTATGAATACGACAGCATTAATGATAGTCTGCATTAACTACGCTGCCAGTCTTTGATGGTTGAAATGTTATTTGATGTCGGATCGTTGATGACAAAGATGCATTTATCCTAGAGCTTTATAAGTGCGTTCTATTTAAATCCCATCATTTATGCCTACAATAAATTGATATTTCATCATCAAAGGCAAGCGCTACTTCATCTCACATGGGCCGCCATCATGCACCGGCCGAAAAACTGTCGGTTGAATACGTGCACCCGACAACTACGCTGATGGAAACCTTTTTACGTGATGGTAATATGACTAGAAATTCCTCAAATGATTTTAATATAATCATCATAATTGTCATCGGTTGCGAAGTAAATATTTTAGGTCCGTTAATCTGTCTGTGTTTTATTTACAACCACGGAGACAGCGTGTTCAACATCGTGCGAGTCATACATTGAACAAACGGATAAAATAGCGTGGTCCTGCGTTGTAGAATACGTAAATGTTCAACTAAGAACAAGATGAGCATAAATAATGATAGCCATTGGTAATACATACGTAAACACATTCGCTTTAGTGATTGTAAATACATATGTTCAAAAGGTGTTTACCCTCATTTCTGCAAAGCATCTGTTTTAACCGACAATGTACGCCCTATACTTCAATGAGGGGCATGCCGTATTGCCTTGCATTCTGAATATGCAAAATATTCGTATCCATCATCTTGTATCTTGTCTCGGCAATCTCATGTGCCCTGCTGCCATACAATTAAACAATGGACATCGTGATGATTGGCATGTCTCTGGGTACGTAGCAATGACCAATCAGAGGCCCCAAAAAATCTCACGCGTGCCTAAATGAATGGCATGACATATCTCATTTGCCAAGTTTTATCATCCTGTCTCGCGGGGATCTCGTCTCCATACATTTGTGACATCCCAACACAATCATGCATGAGCCCCTATGGTCATATAGCCCCAGAACTGACGCAGATGATGTGGGGTTGAACGGTTCATGGGTTCATGGGATTTGCTGGGCATTGAACACGATTTATCTGATATCAGGTAAATACATACAAATATTGCAATTCCTGCAATATCTGAATTATTGCCATGATATTGAACAAAGGGTGAATATTTCTTCTGAACCACGGTTGGTGTTGCTGGCATTCAGAGTTAAGGTACATATAGCAATCGAAATATCGACTTAATATATTCCATATGGTCCTGCACTGTGGTTTCTTGGGATAATTGCGAGTTTCGGTTTATATTGCATCTTCGTGTTGGGAGTACGATCACTTGGCGTATTGTGTTTGCTGATATCATTCCAAATTGATTCATAAATCTGTTTATTTACCATCCACTTACCCTGGTTGTTTTCAGGGCGATAATCTTGATAATAAATTGTCGAATGTTGGTACTTCTGCAGCCAGCCGTGTGTAAGGATACGCATTTATGATTTGTAGACAGATAGTCAAAACTGATAAAGCTGAATGTGTCCTTAGAATCAGAAATCGCAATATTGCTATTGTTGTTACGGCGCACCAAATCTATTAAGTATATATTTTGTTGGCTACACGTTGTTCATTATGTCGGTATGTGTCATTCATGCGAATGAGACCTTAACTTACAGCTTCCAGGGCAGTGTTGTAAGCGTTCAAGTGCATGTGTGTTTGTAGTAAGTTTAGATTCATTATAATGGTAAACATATAATGCGTGTCCGTAATGTATTTGAGCATTTTGTACATGGTATGATGAATCATGAACCGCAACACCAACACCAACACGACCTCGTTCATGGTGATAGTGTGCCTCTTCGCAACCTATCTCGTTGTGGCTTTCACTGTTACACTGGCCGTAGCAAATATATCGTCTTGGCAGAAATCGGTTCCGCTAAGTGTTCAGCATGAACCTCAAATCGGCTTATGCGCGCAGTCGAACGTAAAGTACAGAATAGCAGTTTTTTAGATGTGATTTAACCTCGAATAGTAATGCTTGATGGCTTCTTCACTGGTGGTTAAGGTATTGTTGTCAGAACTCCGAAAGAGAATTTGCTGGTCAGTTATCCTAAGCACATATTTCGAAATGCCAAGATTCATCTGCTATAAAACGATACCCCAAGAGTGCCAGTATATGGTTTGCGGCATTGCTGCAATTGCTCACCCCTTTTGCTGTAGAGAACATGAAGCACGTCGAAGTACGATGATCCATTCCAGCCTTCATGGTGTCTTAATATGTATTGGCGGTTAATGGTGAAATATTAATATGATGGCAACACTTTGATGCACTAAGCCACGTATTTTAAATCAGTTCTCCTGGGGTGTAATAAACTGCTAGTTTCATGTGTCTTGTTTCGATTTTTTACATTTCGCAGTGACTTAGAACATTATATATCCATCTATACTGTGAACAAATGACATTCGACCATTAGAAAATATTGTAACGGTTCTGTCGTAACACTTTTAAAGCGATTCAGTCGTTTGTAAGACAATTCCATAGTCGGTACTGCAGCATCTATTAAGAGTGGTTATGCAAACGCATTGAAACCGATTGGTTGAGATTGAATAGTATACAAATCTCAGTGCTATATAAAATCGGATAACATGTAAAAAAAACTACTTGCACGTTCCGTGATACCCCATCGTACCTTCTGATTGAGAAAATTGGCTGATTATTGGGATGGATGTGACCATTTGTTCTCAGCGGATTTGGTACAAATTACAAATCTCTTATCATGTTGGATGGCTTTTTTACTTTACATTTGCTAAGCGCATGCCCTGTCTGACTTATAGCACAATTAAGTAAACCATTCATTAGACTACAGCCTTGGCCCTATTAACGTCTTTAATTGTAAGTTCTATTGCTTTAAATAATCCTATTCATCATGGCGCCGATAAATCATATCATAGTCGAATGTGCGCTTGTGGAACACATATTATTACAAACATTGGTAATAAAGATAGCTCACATAACCCGACAGATGAATGACAGTGATGACACAGTTATAAGGCATGAGCGGGTGCACGTTATGTATATGATCTTGTACATCTTGTATGAGGGTTCTATCAGTTAGAATGATTTGTTTAAATCCTAGAGAGATTCTTTGGTATTTCTTTTGCATTATATCAGCAATGTGCGATGCCACCTAACAAGCTGTATACCACAAGGGCTAGAAGATTCTATGATATTTATCAAGGTTAATTATCATATTACTTGATTGTATTACTATGCTTGGACATACTAATCGCAAAGGCATTTATTTTCTGATTTACCTTAGATCTATGTACTCTCTTCCGAAGAACGGCATGCGGATGATAATTATTGTATGATGGTCGTTAGTGCCGTATAAAAATAAGAGCTTAATGGCGATCGCATCATCAGATCAAGGTTAGTTAAATATAGGCAGCGTCCTCTCGCTGCATCATTCCATCTCCATCATTGCGGTGTGTACTTACGCCAAAATATTCCAGTCAATAAGCCCTGGTCCCGAATGTCTTCAACTAAGCGAACGAAAGATGCAATCAACCAATGTCCTTAATGCATCATTTCGATTGAATGAAGCAAAGGAACTATTTTTTGGGTTGACAGATGCGGCAACATGTAAAAAAGGGATATGCACCAGTTGACGCAAGTGGTTGGCATGCCGTCCCAGTGTATATGAATGATGATCATACTAACATATAAAACGCGCATTACATCAAAACGAGTTTGCAGTTATGTAACCAAATGGAGGATGTATATATGATAAGCAAGGCAAAATACAATTAATTGGTAATATCAAATTGTTTTCTCCTATTATCCGTCTCTGGATGTTTATGACTAAAATCATCGCAATTAACAATATCTCTAAAGCTTTTTGCTAAGGGTTCTATGTGCACATAGGAGCGAAGATTATTTTAGTATCGGGCTAATTCAACTATTTATCAAACCCTTTGTTTCAAATAGATTCCCAATACTTGAGTCAATCAAGGGAAATAATGTGATTGTTGATCTCGCAATGAATGGCTGATTATAATGCCATTTTCTATTTTTTGGACACCAACCGACTGTTACGAGTATTTATCGAGTTAAGCATTGTGCGGAATAAATCAAAATATATGATTTATGATGCTTATATTCCTCTTCACTCGTGAATTATGCTATAATTTAGTTATGGCATGGTATGTATATACATATATATATATATATATATATATATATATATATATATATATATATATATATATATATATATATATATATATATATATATATATATATATATATATATATATATATATATATATATAATATATATATATATATATATATATCTATTTGTATATATAAATATATATCTATATATATAAATACATATGTATATATGAATGAGTGTGTGTTTGTGTATATATATATTCATATTTACAACAGATATGCTACAATATATATATGTATGTGAGCGTGTGTGCGTGTGTATCAGGGTATATGTGATTGCGTGTGTAACTTCGTGTGGTTGACGTATGTCATACTGTTTCTTTAGATCGGCGCATCCTGCTTGATGGCAGACACTTTGATCAAAAGCATGCCTTTCAGCGTAGCGCGTCAAATAATTCCTTTACCCCGCATTCTTTTGATGCATGTACAACGTGACGGGTTAATCGTGGCTCTTACCAGCTCGCCCATAGGCGATTGTGATAAATGAGGATGACCGGGATGCTTTAGCGATAGGCACTGGTGCCATTGTCCGTTTTGAGAAGACGAAATGCTCATAGAGCATACGGATCGTCAACTACAGGAACAAAAGCATTCGGAGAGAAATTCAGACACCGAACCTTACCCCTCACTTGCGGACAACGTTTAAGACTAATATTGACGTGTCGTCTTAATGATGCATGTATTCCGTGTTTATAACGTATTTGTAATTATGTATGATCTGCATGCAATAGAGAAGAATACTGCTTCTGTGAGATTATTAGGTTGATAGTGTCTTAATTTGCCGATTCTGTGAATCGGGAATGCCGTTCAATGTTGTACTTCGCATCATTGTATCAGTATGTTTAAATAGGGGTTATGGACTCAAGTAACCTGTATTCAATCCTATTTGGCGATGTACGATACTCATGCAGGCCTCTCTTGCTATACCTGTATTATGCAACTATTACATATGAATATCCTTTTATTCATGGACACTTAAATTAGTGCAGAGTCACACTAACAATGTTTATAACTGATATTAACTAGACAATATAAATCATCACGAATAATATATCACATGACGTAACCAGATAAACTGTGTTTTGTTAGATTCATTTGGGAATGATTTGTTGAAGAATATCCACCGGATAAATGTTTAATGGAGAAAGAATAGACACTGACAGATTGTATGTTTCTCATCTAATTATACATTTAACCACATTTAACCACAAAAAGCCCGAGAAAGTAACATAGCATGACTACTACAATGCTTTCGGATCGATACTAAGCTGAGAAGTGTGAAATTGGAAGTAAGTGATAATAATTATATATTAAGCTAATTATTTCATAACTAAGCGATATGTGGTAGTTATCGCATGGTCACGTGGGTGATATGGGGAAAGAACACGAGGACGCGGAGCGTCCGAGTGTCTTTCACCATATCATACGCGATAATCAAGCACGACGCTGTCTCCTTATGACGATAATTAGCGTGAACCTATGTTATGTAAGGTATCTGCGTGGGACCTGTAAATATGAGAGGTAGTCCTTTAATCCAACATTCGGCCTCAGCTGCTTGCCATGATGGTTTCAACCATAGGAGATCTCGGAGATTTATCTTTTTTGGAAGCCAGTGATATTGAGACGGATTTTAGTGTTCCTGATGGTGCGTTCGGTGCTCCCATGGATCTATTTTCAGATAATAAATGGGAAATTAGCGAAGCTTCCTATGCTGGTCGGATCAGCACCCCGCTGACATCAGACAAATTTAAAGAATCATTGAAGAACAGGGTGCCAAGAAACACTAGAAGATGTGAAAGTTGGGCTGTGAGTGTATTCAAAGACTGGCGGGATAGGAGGCAGACCCAGCCGGAAACTGTTAGGGACCCTAATGGACCTATTCCCGAATTTGGGCAAGCTTCGTTCCAGCAACTAGACTACTGGCTTGCAAGATTCATATGCGAAACTAAACGTCGAGATGGATCGCCCTATCCACCCGGTTCTCTTCGAGGTCTTTCAGCTGGAATTCAGCGACATCTCATAGAAGAGTATGGTTATAATGTCGCTTTATTTAAGAAGGAGGACATGACGTTCAAGACATTTCAGAATTCATTGGAAAAACGAACAAAGGAACTAATAGGCGAAGGAATAGGCGTGCGTTCAAAGACGAAAGATCCCGTGACGCAGAAGGACGAGGAAGCTCGCCGTTGCTGAAGTTAGCAACACTGTAGCGAAGAAGACTCGGCTCGGCAGGTGTTACAATTTCGCGCCTCAGCATGATTCCGGGGAGATGGGGTAATACCGTGACTTCCCGATGAGCGCTACGCAACCACATTAGCGGCTGGCAAGCAAATGACTCTTGAGAAAACCTTCGTTATTGCACTTGTAAAGAGTGCGTGATATTAAGAACCTCCGTAGTGTTGCCATGCTAGAGCCGCGGTGCTCTGTGAGGGACCATCTCAGGTGAAGTTGTTTCTCGGTGATATTGCGACACGGTTGCAGTTATCGCATGGCAAACTGTGCGTTTGAGGTGATATGGGAAAAAGACCGAGCTTTTTCTCGAGCTCTGATTGGCTGAGAGGAGGGTGCCATGCGATAAAATCATTTAGCAGACAAGAGGGTTTGATGAACATTCGCTGCAAACCTTCAATGAAAGAACATTCAGTTTTGCATGCCGTGTACCAAAGTTACATCAAATTGTGATGTATAGACGACATGGACATAGATAATAATGATTAGAAAGGAATAATTCCCGGTGCTCATCGCCTGTGACATTTCAACAATCATGGAATTTCATTGCACAAATATTGACAATAACAGTAAGATACGCAGATCAGTGATGGTGGCGTTGTGGCATATATGACTGCCGTTTGGAAAGGCTAAGATACCTAGCAGAAACATGGAGCTATTTATCAACCGACTGTCAACTGCACCTTTTGCACCGAAAAGTTGTTAAGAAAAAACTGCTGCAATTATTGTAAAAATAAAGCAGCAATCTTTTGTTATCACAAACTATTTTAAGTGCCCTGCCTATGAATATTACAACAAGGGTCAACAATGGGCAATGTTGAAAACTTTTGACCAATAATGTAAATTATTACACCAGTGAACATCCTCTCATTACTAGCTTTACATTCGGGAAGAGGGGGAATGAGAAGAGAGATACTGATGAATACAGCGTTCTATGGAGGCCCAATTGGATAATGTAGTTTAGAAGGTACCCATTTATCAACATTAATTGCAAGATATTGGAATGATTCAAGCATTTTATGAACATGTAAATACGGAATGTTAAAGTGGAATATAGCCAATTTGTTCCCAGATTCTTAATGCGAAAATTTTGGTATTGATGTGAAGGAAGTGTTTGGTTAACATCTCAGTTAAATAATAGTAGAAATGCTTCCCGCGACTTTTGTAGCAATCGTCATAAACTGACACTATAAGCCGTGATATAACTTATGCAGAGTCATAGGCTGATAGATAAATTGTATGCATGGCTTATTTTTGTGATGCAGAAAGCGGGACAGTTTAGCGCACAACATGTATCGTGGTATAGCCAGTGTATGTTAAAAAATATATATATATATATATATATATATATGTATATATATATATATATATATATATATATATATATATATATATGTAAATATATATATATATATATATATATAGTCCCGACGACAGAATATAACCTGCAAGACATATATATAGATATATATATATATATATATATATATATATATATATATATATATATCTATATATAGAGAGATATATATATATATATCCCTATATATCTATATATAGATATAAGAGATCTATCTCTATCTCCTCTCTCTCTAGATCTCTCTATATCTCTATATCTCTCTCTCTATCTCTCTCTCCTATCTCTCTATCTCTCTCTCTCCTCTCTCTCTAGATCTAGAGAGAGATCTCTCTCTCTCTCTCTCTCTCTCTCTCCCTCTCTCTCTCTCTCTCTCTCTATATCTATCTCTCTCTCTATCTATCTCTCTCTCTATCTCTATCTCTCTCTCTCTCTCTATCTCTCTATCTCTCTATATATCTCTCTCTCTATATATCTATATATCTATATATCTCTCTATATATATATATATATATGATGCGTACCAAATTGAGGGGAAGGTATTCGTTAAAACAAATCACGACCATGATCATTTCTTTTATTCTCTTGCTGATATGCAACTAGAACACACTCTACTTTTGTACATGGTAAGTGATGTGATAAAAAATGCTTCCGATCCAAGCCACAACAGTGATGAAAGAATTACACTATCTCGTGATCGCGCTACGAACTCGGCAGCCAGATGAAGGGTCACCGAAGCAGCTCAATTACGCCCAATGGTCTATAGTCTTTAGTGCACCTTAATGCGTTTTTGCATGACATTATATTCTAAATGTGATTTATGAAATCAGTGATCATCTTGAAGCTAACTTTAATCAATGCCGCGCTCGTGTAAGAATAGCGTAATAAACGTCGAATTTCTTATCCCCATATTATATTAACAACATTATTCCGTTAATGTGGTCAACTGACAGATCAGTTATTAACTGATGGGTCAGATACAGATATTTTGCTCATATTGAACTGTTAGGCAGATGATAAATATATTGAACGCTTATAACCGCAAATAATCGGTGCTGACATAATGTTAAAACATTTTGGCAGCAACGTAAATCTAGCTAACATGTGGTTGTCTAATGATGTGATCAGTAAAACGGAGGTTACGCACCTGTTGATGATAAGTTATTTGCCACTCATTGTCGTGAATTATTTCTGTGCCATCCTTAAACGATATATATCATGTCTATATTCTTAGCGCACAAACTGTCTAACTAAATTAAATGCATTATTAAATCAATGATTTATTTTTGATACGTTTGGCGCAATGCAGCTGGTCTGTAATTCCATACCAAAATCTTTGTCACTTATTCCACAAAACGAGCTGGTCCAGAGTTCCAGCGTAGGCTGTCAAAACCAAACGCAGCTAGTCACTTTGGTGATTTCCTCAACCCAGAAACTTATTGGTTTGGCTAGCGTACTGAACATGGAGTTGTCAGTGGTGATTAATGCAATTTATAATATTGTAAGGTGAAAGCATTCACAATTTAAGCATCCTCTTAGCGCGTTATCATCTACAATGATTAAGGATTTGTTTGAACTACACCGAAGTCACTGACAATATTCTATCATCTTTTCAGATGCTTACATGTTTTCAATTGCAAAGGACTCTAACATTATCGACGGCATGTGTACTGTTAGCAAATGCGTTAAAGTATTACACCACACGTTTGATTTATTAAACTTTTACGAGCATATTTTACGGCTAGGACACATTTGGAATCGGATTTAGCAGCAGATTTTGTTAGACCTAGTATTCGCTGGATGCCAATAATACTGAATGCTTTTCATGTTACGTCATAATTTGCTAAACCAATCTTTTTCATCCAATCCATTAATATTTCCATCTGAAACCAGGCTATGTGACAGAGTAAAAGTTGGCGTAAATAAATGGGAGTTGTTAATAGTGTTCATAGTAAACACTGTCCCAACAATACTATCAAAACTCTAAAACTGCTTAGCCGCTGTATCAGATATATAGATCATGGTAAAATACAGTTGACATTGCCATAAAAAGATAATCATTTTGCATTGTACTAGTACGCATTGCACTACAAACATGCTTTGTCGGCGCATATGAATTATAAAGCAGGTTTCACATATTGTGACCCTCAAACGATTTTGTACAATGGATCACTCTGACAAACATTTTGAGACCCCATTTAATGCAGTAAGAATAAGTAACGGTGCAAAAATGCTAGACCTGAAAGTATTAGATCTAGAAGCAGAACAAAAACGCAGCACACCTGATGAATTCAGGTTGATCTTCATCCGGCCATTAATAAACTAGACTATGTTTGATGAAATTGGATCGCCAGGAACACAAAGCGTTAACAACTTATCCATCGGTCGACACACCGGAGAACTATAACCAAGTGATGTACCAACTGACAGATAACAAATGATTCGAATAACCTATCGTGATTTCTGGAATAGTAAGGTTAGGTAGATAGCTCAGTTGGTGTTTGAAAGTCACGAACCCTCTACCAAGGAAATCGTAATAATTATGTGTCAGATGAGTGCTCAGCTGCTGAATGCGTAAACTGGTTAAGGTATTGTTAGATTGAGCGAGCTGTAGACAATCAAAGAACAATTCAAGGTATTTTATGTGGTTATTTTTATATTGGCATGTGGTATCTCAATTGCCACCAGCCAATTGTTACTAATATCTTCGTGCCAGTCAGTATTGTGCTTAATCGACCGCAGCACGGGATTAGCCGCGTTATCATTATGCGCGCCACGTGGGCTATTCCGCTGATTATACACTACGTCACAGCATGTGGTTATTGTGATATTAGCAATTTCCTCACGCCGTTTAGGCTTAACTGTACCGGTATCAATATAATGGGTAATCAAGCGAAAATGTTTCAGCCTGCGTAATTAAGCATACTGTTATTTCCTTACTGAATGAAGCTAGTATGAGACAGATACAGTGAAGTAAATTTCACAAATGGAAGGTGCATTTATAAGCGATATGCACAAAGTGTGGCATGCAACATACCAGGAACTGTTGTTTCTTCGAGAGTAACAGAATATACTACCTCGACCAAACACGAATTGTTATTGTCAATTATGCCCATTCAACATAATATAATCTGTTTTCAGCTTTTGCCTGCGAATAACGCTTACGTATTCAATCAATTTTATCACTATGAAGCTGCCAATGCGGAGCAGATATTTTCTGAAAGAACAGCCTAAACAATGGTGATGACACCTGACGGTGTAATCGAATTTGACAAATGAGCTACAATGAAGCGGCTGTTGTGATTTGTGTATGGTAATACAGTAAAATGACATGTAGGATCGTAATCTCGCATACATGACACATGGCATAAAAAGATCGCTTTCCCATAGTACAAACTGCGACATGAATGTTATGCTCCAATGAAATTAATGATTGTGAAAATAAAGCTACTACGGTCAGTCGCATCAGTTATGCAAATACGGCTCTACTTTTATCGTTGCATCTCTCTAGCCGGCAAATAAAAACATGCATACTTTGTTGTACCAAATATATAAACCTCAAAGGCAAGAGTTGATGTTGACTCGCTGCCATTTGTGTTGTATTTTAATGACCCACTGTAGATGCAGTGGCATAGGTTTCAAACATTGATGACATATATCACAATACTTAAAGCTTTTCATAAGATGTGTCTGCCTGTGAATGATAGAATTAATGATAATCGGCATCAACTACCTGATGGTAGACATGTAATTATATGTCCTATCGTTGAGGACAAAGATGCATTTATCCTAGAGCTTTATGAGTGCATTCTATTCACGTCCTTTCATTTGTGCCTACCATGTATTGGTATTCAATAACCAAAGGCAAGCGCTACTCCATGTCACATGATTCAAGTGGCTAAGACGTTAACTCACAGGTTAACAATGATGTTTATAGGTATTTTAACCGCATTAGAGTTAGATGAGAGAACATCCGATATTTAAACTGTACATGCTGGTACATAATGCAAGCTATCTGTGTAGCCGATAATATGTATAGATTAATGACTCCCCTAAATCCGCCATAACGTTTGTTCCCATTAAACTGTGATGTAACATTTATAAATTTCTATCCCGTCTACTACTACCTGCCAATACCATGTTCCAGGCGAATGAAATCTTGCCATTGAAACGATGACTGCCAATGTTCACCATTGTGATCGCATCAATCAAATAATGCCTAAATTAGCATACGACGAAATTTAATCGTGGTGCAATGCTTCAAACTCCATGTGTCTTTATATTATACCAGCATCACTAAGCAGGGTATCTAGCGTGCCTCGTCACTGCATATGGTAAGAATAGGAAGAAAATTACTCGTGAGCTCATGAAGGTTTTTAGTTACTTAACAAATTAGATAGAATCCATTAGACCTGTACGCGCACATAGGCTGGTGATGCCATAATCACATGCCATGCAACGGACATTAGTCTTGGTTACATGTTCCGTTTCCAAGCACACAGCTATTGGCCAAGGTATGAAACTTTTCCATTACGCTGCACTGAGACCGTATAAACATCAATCGAGCCATCCGTCGCATTCTCTGTTGTGTAGTTTGCACTTTTAGGAGGGATGCGCGAGAATCTGCCATATCGTGTTATTAGGGTATATGCCCTTAGATGTCGTAAATATACCAGAGACGGGGCGCGGTCTGATGAAAAAAGGGCTAGCTACAGGGGTGTTTAAGTGCTGTAATCAACGTATGTTGTGCCTTAACAAAGAATGCAAATCACACGTAACGTGCACAGATACATAATCTTACAGATTAACAAGTAAAGCGTTGGGACGTTGATTCAGACGGAGCGATAAAGTTGTTTACCAAGCATTGGTTCGGAGAGAATCGCAAACTCGCGGTGATTTGAATATATAAAACCTTTAACCGTGAATTCTTTGCTGTTAGGTAATCCGGTGAGAATACAAAATGTTCAACATTGGCAGTTTCCACACGCCGTTTATGCTGCACTGTGCGGCTAACAATTGATGGGTAACTAGGCGGAAATTTCTCAGTCAATAAATTGCGCTCTGCTAACGAATAACCGTAACTACGCGAAGGAATGACGCGATTTACTTGAAGTTAATATGACACTATAGCGTAGTGTATGGACGATACAGCTACATGAATCATTGCAAATGGAAGGTTCATTTGAAGCGATATTCCTGAAAAGAAGCCATGGAACATACCAGGAACTATTCTTTCAGAAAATGCATGTGATTAGTACATTCTGCATACATGTAATGAGCATGCGTAGTGTCCAATCTCCTCTGTGATAATATATATATATATATACATATATATATATTTATATATATATGCATTTTTATATATACACATCTATGTATATGTCAATACATATATATATATATATATATATATATATATTATATATATATATATGCAGGGAGACAGATATATATATACACATCCATATATATTTCTATACATTTATATACATATATATATATATATATATATATATATATATATATAAATATATAGAGATATATATATATATATAGATATATCTATATATATATATATATATATATATATATATATATATAGATATCTATCTATATATATCTCTCTATATATATATATATATATATATATATATATCTATATATATATATATCTATATATCTATATATATATATATATATATATATCTCTATACTCTGGGTTGCAGGCATAGGTGTTTTAACAGATATTGTTACATATTGTGTATTTGCTCGTTTTACTTCACCATTAAGTTCATATTGTTACAGCTCACAATGAAATTCAGTTGTCTGGTATGGTGGATGAAAAATGCATGACCATTGGTTTTCTCTGATGGCTCTTGCATCGGAATCAATGTGCGTCATTTTTAATCAGTCAGAAAATGTCCCTAGCATATGATGTATTGAAGCGCAGATATTTTATCAAGTAAGCTCTTGGAACATTACAGTGATTGATGATTTGGCAGTGAATAGTTTATTTCCATCACAACGGTAGATACAAACAAGCTTGACTGATGCTCACTTGACTAATGACTAGTCCAACCAAATACGTTGCTAGTGGCCCTCAATTTGTCCGCTAAGAGGGTTCACTCCCGATAAACTACGTGGAACCGCCCTCTGTGTGCCAGCGCGTGTTTTCTCATGACGTCTATGCTAAAACCACATGCATCAATGAACAGCCCGAGGCGATTTTTTGTTTGCTGCTTGAGTCTAGCTTGAAACGATAGAAACGCTCACCACATAAGTCAATTACGGTGAACCCTCTATCGCAGCTATTAGCTCCGCGCTTATAGCGCGTAGGGTGACATCTAATCTTAAAAAAACCTATAACGACTGTGATCAATTCTTCCAAAGTAATATTATACTGCATATAAAACGTACAGTAATAACATAGTATTTTTCAGGATGACTATGTACCTACTCTCGTCGGCATGCGTTATTTGATCAAACGCCAAATGGAAATATACATTGGTCGCGTACAAAATGTTCGATTAAAAGTACATGGTAAATATCCTTTCGTATCACGAAACAATTATTAATCTATAAATTGAAATGTGGCAAAGCAATGCTGGATTTTTGCAGATTGTTCTCGAGCGCCGAAAATCCCTATTTCAATGCGTATGGAATATAATTCCTGGATTTGTTTGCACTTGATATTGCTTTATCCTCTCTCCGTTGTGACAAGTGGTGTGATGAAAAAGAAAAATTCGGCTCTCATTATTTCCGATCCAAGTCACGGCGATGATAAGTGATTTATATCCAGGCACTGTTTATCTGTGCACGGTTTATTGGTTTCATCGCAAGAGCGAACAGTTTACACGGTTCCATGACAGCGCCAAATTCTCGGCAGCCAAGCACCGGAGCCATAATTAATTGTGTACTATACATCGAATCTCTTTCCCTTTATTATATTAACAATATAATTCCGATGCTGAGCATCTACAAGCTGTGCCAGGTATAGATGTATCTAGCTTATATCAAACTCGTAAGTGGATGACAGGCATATTGAATGTTTATTTATTAATCTGCATAAATGGCCTAAATAGTGTTGCTCACAAAATGTTATTGCTATTCAATTGCGTTGAGCAGCAAAAGTTTCACACGGACCTTGACACATCCATTCCTGAAAGCTCGCATATCATTGAGCTCTTACGATATGTTCTAACGCGTAATTATTTCGAGTCTTATGTTGGCGGTGATTATCGACTAATGCGTTGATGACTGAACGCTTTGCGGCATCAATAGGAACTCTGATAGTTTCGCATATTCGGGAACTGAACGACTCCTTTGTCATTAACAATTCGAGGCACCTAACAACACATTTTAAAACAGCTAAGAAGTCTCTCCATTTTACCGTCACTCAAAATCTGTTATTCCCTACAACTATGTTAGCTTACGGCATTTCATCAGAATAATGGACTTGTTCTTTTAATGATTTTTTCATAGTTTTGTATTTTATATGAATTAAGCTTTGATAGTATACAAAAATTCGTCTATGTCACAGTCCATCAACCACGTTCTTATACACATTCACCTATTGACCAAAACAAGATATGCTTATGCCCGCAACATAGCCTATCTATAAGTTGCAGGACTGTACTAGCTCCATTATACATAACATAATGCTTGAGTAATCGCGTGAAGATATATGATTGTTGCATTTTTTAAAGATTTATTACTAGACCTGACATTTTATGAACAGTTATCTTTCAGCGCAATTTTGTGAACAGGCTAGTTACGTGGTACAGGTGTACTTTTGTGGGTAATCACATCTACACGCCGACTTATTCTCTGTTATATGGCTTTTGAAAGGTTTTAGTGCGTCCATATGCGTCTGTGAGGGTTGTTAATATGGCTTCATATGCCTAATTATTCAATGCGCCAATAGTGATACACTACTTTGGTTGTTCTTCTTTTGAATGGTCACGTTTATCATCTTTACCAATTGCGCAAAAATACCCATTCCATCGTGGCAATAATATCAACATCATGTCTTGTCAATAGCTAAACGAATTATGTTGTCAATGTCTCTGTACAATGACTACAAACATTTCATCATTGGCAAAACTTCCGTCGCGGCATGTAGCAAAGCCATTTTCAATTGACTTCGATTGGTTTACTTTATGGCAGGCGCAATGTAAAGCTCAATTAATATTGTCTCCACTCGTTCCGGCCATAAAACCATAATGAACATCATGTACAAAGCACACAGACACAACAATATCGATTCGGTAATTTTATATTTACAATAGGAAATGAAATGTATATATCTTATGGTTCAATAGCTCAACTAACGCTTTATCCTTTGTAGTTCACTCATATTCTGGAACAAATGTAATACTATTCAGTACGAAAGCAGGCTTTATGGTCAGTTTTTTTAGCACGTATAGCTGAATCACAGACTATTATTAACTGCACACTGTGTGATGATTTCCCGTTTCCACTCTGATTGATGATGAAATGGACTTATGCCTACGACAATAATGTGACCACTGATTTGGTACCAATTGAGCAACCCTGATATCATCATGCTGTTTGACATGACAGGTGTATATCAAACACTTGTGATGCACGATCCATGTCTTCCTTCTGCCTAAATCTTGCATTTTAAGTACTATTGGTTTAAATTGCAGCAGCATGTACTTTTTTATGTTATTTTATAATAGCTGCTAGCGTCGTATAAATGGCATTCTTTGATGACAATCATCGTAAGAGGGCACGCCAATACTCGCAGCATCAGAAAGAGGTCAGTGTAACATCGCTTATTGCCAAGCCAATATAATGTGCTCTGCTCACAAATGTCTTCCAATAACTGCGGGGAAGCAATTAACCTGAGTCCTTAATACAATTTAATAATGCGAGGTAATATTGGATAGACACAAGCATGTTTTATTGACTAATGCCGAGATGCGCAAAAAGACAACTATGCATAAGTTGAGAAGCTCTTGGTGTGTATTGCTAAAACATAGCAGAC
>CM067356.1:34199935-34214935 GCA_034190875.2 Urechis unicinctus
CAATATCCGTATCCAAGCCCTCATATTCGTTGCTATACCACCCAAACTTATCGCCCAGTAAATGACCCAGTTCCTTAATGTATCTCATGTAAGAATTCTATGTAGTTTAGTACTTACTCGCAAAATGTGGCTATTTCACTTAAGCAAGATCCTAATATGTTGAATAATCTCGGAGAACTGTACAGAGCAACTAACCACTACCCAGTTCCCGGTTCTTTTAACACAAACATATCAATTATATATTTCAGTATGATTATTCGCATAGAAAACATATATCAGGTTGCGATTATGTTTTCTGCCCATACAAACATTACTGCACAATGACTTTCTATAATGATCGATGGTGTGATAAAATGTCAACTAATTATCGTCCACTCAGGCTGGCAAGGTAATATTTGACAAGTATGTGTAACTTCCTGGCCATATTTGTAGAACTATAAGTAGAATATGATAGGCCGTTTCCCAGTGACCTGGAAGTAGTTCTTCCCGTACCCCGTCTTGTTGCTATGGCGCGCCACCCGTAACAAGCTTTTCCTTAGCGACGCTGTATGAACAGTTTGGAGCGTACCGTATATGCTGTTTTGAGTATATTTTTGCCGAATAATAAACGATCATATCGAACCAGAATGCCCAAGAAACATTGTTGCTGGGGAAGGTGCAACTCAGACAGCTTATATAAAGATCGTGAAAGAATGAATGGCGTGTCTTTCATTCCGTTTCCAAAGCCACACTCCAATCCAGAGAAATGCAGAGAGTGGGCCAGGGCATGTGGACGGGAGAATTTTGGACCAGAGAAGGTTAACGAGGGCACCTATATTTGTACCAAGCATTCTTTGTTATGGCAAAACATACGTTGATTACAGCACTTAAACACCCCTGTAGCTAGCCCTTTTTTCATCAGACCGCGCCCCGTCTCTGGTATATTTACGACATCTAAGGGCATATACCCTAATAACACGATGCGGCAGATTCTCGCGCATCCCTCCTAAAAAGGTGCAAACTACACAACAGAGAATGCGACGGATGGCTCGATTGATGTTTATACGGTCTCAGTGCAGCGTAATGGTAAAGTTTCATACCTTGGCCAATAGCTGTGTGCTTGGAAACGGAACATGTAACCAAGACTAATGTCCGTTGCATGGCATGTGATTATGGTATCACCAGCGTATGTGCGCGTACAGGTCTAATGGATTCTATCTAATTTGTTAAGTAACTAAAAACCTTCATGACCTCACGAGTAATTTTCTTCCTATTCTTACCATATGCAGTGACGAGGCACGCTAGATACCCTGCTTAGTGATGCTGGTATAATATAAAGACACATGGAGTTTGAAGCATTGCACCACGATTAAATTTCGTCGTATGCTAATTTAGGCATTATTTGATTGATGCGATCACAATGGTGAACATTGGCAGTCATCGTTTCAATGGCAAGATTTCATTCGCCTGGAACATGGTATTGGCAGGTAGTAGTAGACGGGATAGAAATTTATAAATGTTACATCACAGTTTAATGGGAACAAACGTTATGGCGGATGTAGGGGAGTCATTGATCTATACATATTATCGGCTACACAGATAGCGTGCATTATGTACCAGCATGTACAGTTTAAATATCGGATGTTCTCTCATCTAACTCTAATGCGGTTAAAATACCTATAAACATCATTGTTAACCTGTGAGTTAACGTCTTAGCCACTTGAATCATGTGACATGGAGTAGCGCTTGCCTTTGGTTATTCAATACCAATACATGGTAGGCACAAATGAAAGGACGTGAATAGAACGCACTCATAAAGCTCTAGGATAAATGCATCTTTGTCCTCAACGATACGACATATAATTACATGTCTACCATCAGGTAGTTGATGCCGATTATCATTAATTCTATCATTCACAGGCAGACACATCTTATGAAAAGCTTTAAGTATTGTGATATATGTCATCAATGTTTGAAACCTATGCCACTGCATCTACTGTGGGTCATTAAAATACAACACAAATGGCAACGAGTCAACATCAACTCGTGCCTTTGAGGTTTATATATTTGGTACAACAAAGTATGCATGTTTTTATTTGCCGGCTAGAGAGATTCAACGATAAAAGTAGAGCCGTATTTGCATAACTGATGCGACTGACAGTAGTAGCTTTATTTTCACGATTATTAATTTCATTAGAGCATAACATTCATGTCGCAGTTTGCACTATGGAAAAGCGATCTTTTGATGTCATGTGTCATGTACGCGAGATTACGATCCTACATGTCATTTTACTGTATTACCATACACAAATCACAACAGCCGCTTCATTGTAGCTCATTTGTCAAATTCGATTACATCGTCAGGTGTCATCACCATTGTTTAGGCTGTTCCTTCAGAAAATATCTGCTCCGCATTGGCAGCTTCATAGTGATACAATTGATTTAATACATAAGCGTTATTCGCAGACAAAAGCTGAAAACAGATTATATTATGTTGAATGGGCATAATTGACAATAACAATTCGCGTTTGGTAGAGGTAGTATATTCTGTTACTCTCGAAGAAACAACAGTTCCTGGTATGTTGCATGCCACACTTTGTGCGTATCGCTTATAAATGCACCTTCCATTTGTGAAATTTACTTCACTGTATCTGTCTTATACTAGCTTCATTCAGTAAGGAAATAACAGTATGCTTAATTACGCAGACTGAAACATTTTCGCTTAATTACCCATTATATTGATACCGGTACAGTTAAGCCTAAACGGCGTGAGGAAATTGCTAATATCACAATAACCACATGCTGTGACGTAGTGTATAATCAGCGGAATAGCCCACGTGGCGCGCATAATGATAACGCGGCTAATCCCGTGCTGCGGTCGATTAAGCAACGACAATACTGACTGGCACGACGATATTAGTAACAATTGGCTGGTGGCAGTTGAGATACCACATGCCAATATAAAAATAACCACATAAAATACCTTGAATTGTTCTTTGATTGTCTACAGCTCGCTCAATCTAACAATACCTTAACCAGTTTACGCATTCAGCAGCTGAGCACTCATCGTTTGACACATAATTAACGATTTCCTTGGTAGAGGGTTCGTGACGTTCAACTTTTACTCTATCTACGATACCCATTGGTTTATCTCAGTTGGTACATCACTTGGTTATAGTTATCCAGTGTGTCGACCGATGGATAAGTTGTTAACGGATTGGATGAAAAAGATTGGTTTAGCAAATTATGACGTAACATGAAAAGCATTCAGTATTATCGGCATCCAGCGAATACTAGGTCTAACAAAATCTGCTGCTAAATCCGATTCCAAATGTGTCCTAGCCGTAAAATATGCTCGTAAATGTTTAATAAATCAAATACTTTAACGCATTTGCTAACAATAAACGACACATGCCGTCGATAATGTTAGAGTCCTTTGCAATTGAAAACATGTAAGCATCTGAAAAGATGATAGAATATTGTCAGTGACTTCGGTGTAGCTCAAACAAACCATTAAGCATGGTAGATGATAACGCGCTAAGAGGATGCATAAATTGTGAATGCTTTCACCTTACAATATTATAAATTGCAATAATCACTACTGACAACTCCATGTTCAGTACGCTAGCCATACCAAATAGTTTCTGGGTTGAGGAAATCACCGAAGTGACTAGCTGCACTTTTTGGGTTTTGACAGCCTACGCTGGAACTCTGGACCAGCTCGTTTTGTGGAATAAGTACAAAGATTTTGGTATAATTACAGACCAGCTGCCTGCGCCAAACGTATCAAAACTAAATCATTGATTTTGACATTTAATTTTAGACAGTTTGTGCGCTAAGAATATGACATGATATATCGTTTAAGGATGGCACAGATTCACGACAATGAGTGGCAAATAACTTTCATGTGCGAACCTCCGTTTTACTGATCACAGCATTAGTCAACCACATGTTAGCTCGATTTACGTTGCTGCCAAAATGTTTTAACATTATGTCAGCATCGATTATTTGCGGTTATAAGCATTCAATATGTTTATCATCTACTTAACTGTTCAATATGAGCAAAATATCTGCATCTGACCCATCAGTTAATAACTGATCGGTCAGTTGACCACATTAACGGAATAATGTTGCTAATATAATATGGGTGTAAGAAATTCGACGTTTATTACACTATTCTTTCACGAGCGCTGCATTGATTGAAGTTAGCCTCAAGATGATCACTGATTTCTTAAATAACACTTAGAAAATAATGTCATGCAAAAACGCATTAAGGTGCACTAAGGACTATAGACCATTGGGTGATATTGAGTTGCTTCGGTGACCCTTTATCTGGCTGCCGAGTTCGTAGCGCGATCACGAGATGTAATTCTTTCATCATTGTTGTGGCTTGGATCGGAAGCATTTTTTATCACATCACTTACCATGTACAAAAGTAGAGTGTGTTCTAGTTGCATATCAGCAAGAGAATAAAAGAAATGATCATGGTCGTGATTTACCTTCCCCTCAATTTGGTACGCATCATATATATATATATATATATATATATATATATATATATATATATATAGAGATATATATAGATATAGAGATATATATATATATATATATATATATTATAAATATATAGTAGATACATATATATATATAGAATATCTATAGGTACTCATATATATATATATATATAGACATATATCTAGATAAATATATATATATATATATATATATAGATAAGATATAATCTAGATATAGTTTATATCTCTATCTATATCTATATCTATATCTCTATCTCTCTCTATATATATCTCTATCTCTCTATCTATATCTATATATATCTCTCTATATATATATATATATATTTCTATCTATATTAACATACACTTGCTCTCCCCACGATACATGTTCTGCGCTAAACTGTCCCGCTTTCTGCCCCCACAAAAATAAGCCATGCATACAATTTATCTATCAGCCTATGACTCTGCATAAGTTATATCACGGCTTATAGGGTCAGTTTATGACGATTGCTACAAAAGTCGCGGGAAGCATTTCTACTATTATTTAACTGAGATGTTAACCAAACACTTCATATAAATACCAAAATTTTCGCATCAAGCATTGGGGAATAATTGGCTATATTCCACTTTAACATTCCGTATTTATATGTTCATAAAATGCTTGAATCATTCCAATATCTTGCAATTAATGTTGATAAATGGGTACCTTCTAAACTACATTATCCAATTGTGCCTTCATAGAACGCTGTATTCATCAGTATCTTTCTAATCATTATTATCTATGTCCATGTCGTCTATACATCACAATTTGAGGAAACTTTGGTACACGGCATGCAAAACTGATTGAATGTCCTTTCATTGAAAGTTTTCAGCGAATGTTCATCAAACCCTCTTGTCAGCTAAATGATTATATCGCTTAGGTTTAAAATAATTAGCTTAATATATAATTATTATCACTTACTTCCAATTTCACACTTCTCAGCTTAGTATCGATCCGAAAGCATTGTAGTAGTCATGCTATGTTACTTTCGCGGGCTTTTTGTGGTTAAATGTGGTTAAATGTATAATTAGATGAGAAACATACAATCTGTTAGTGGGTACCTTCTGTCTCCATTAAACATTTATCTGGCAATGATATTCTTCAACAAATCATTCCCAAATGAATCTAACAAAACACAGAATCTGGTTACGTCATGTGATATATTATTCGTGATGATTATATATTGTCTAGTTAATATCAGTTATAAATGTCCTTAGTTGTGCCTCTGCACGATTTATACAGTAAAACCCCATGAATAAAAGGATATTCATATGCTTAGTTTTTGCATAATACAGGTATAGCAAGAGAGGCCTGCATGAGGATCGTACATCGCCAAATAGGATTGAATACAGGTTACTTGAGTCCATAACTCCAATTTAAACATACTGATACAATGATGCGAAGTACAACATTGAACGACATTGCCGATTCACAGAATCGGCAAATTAAGACACTATCAACCTAATAATCTCACAGAAGCAGTATTCTTCTCTATTGCATGCAGGTCATACATAATTACAAATACGTTATGAACACGGAATACATGCATCATTAAGACGACACGTCAATATTAGTCTTAAACGTTGTCCGCAAGTGAGGGGTAAGGTTCGGTGTCTGAATTTCTCTCCGAATGCTTTTGTTCCTGTAGTTGACGATCCGTTAGCTCTATGAGCATTTCGTTTTCTCAAAACGGACAATGGCACCAGTTCCTATCGCTAAAGCATCCCGGTCATCCTCATTTATCACAATCGCCTATGGGCGAGCTGGTAAGAGCGACGATTAACCCGTAACGTTGTACATGCATCAAAAGAATACGGGGTAAAGGAATTATTTGACGCGCTACGCTGAAAGGCATGCTTTTGATGAAAGTGCCTGCCATCAAGCAGGATGCGCCGATCTAAAGAAACAGTGTGACATACGCCAACCACACGAAGTTATACACGCTTTCACATATACCCTGATACACACGCACACACGCTCACATACATATATATATTGTAGCATATCTGTTGTTAAATATGAATATAATATATACACACACACACACTCATTCATATATACATATGTATTTATATATATATATATATATATATATATATATATAAATATATATATATATATATATATATATATATATATATATATATATATATATATATATATATATATATATATATATATGTATATACATACCATGCCATAACTAAATTATAGCATAATTCACGAGTGAAGAGGAATATAAGCATCATAAATCATATATTTTGATTTATTCCGCACAATGTTTAACTCGATAAATACTCGTAACAGTCGGTTGATGTCCAAAAATAGAAAATGGCATTATAATCAGCCATTCATTGCGAGATCAACAATCATATTATTACCCTTGATTGACTCAAGTATTGGGAATCTATTCGAAACAATTAAAGGGTTTGATAAATAGTTGAATTAACCCGATACTAAAAGAAACTTCGCTCATATGTGCACATAGAACCCTTAGTTAAAAGCGTTCGATGATATTGTTAATTGCGATGATTTTAGTCGGAAACATCCAGAGACGGATAATCTGATTTGAAAACCATTTGATATTACCAAATAATTGTACTTTGTCTTGCTTATCATATATACATCCTCCATTTCGTTACAAAACTGCAAACTCGTTTTGATGTAATGCGCGTTTCATATGTTAGTATGATCATCATTCATATACACTGGGACGGTATGCCAACCACTTGCGTCAACTGGTGCATATCCCATTTTTACATGTTGCCGCATCTGTTAACCCCCAAAAATAGTTCCTTTGCTTCATTCAATCGAAATGATGCATTAAGGACATTGGTTAATTGCATCTTTCGTTCGCTTAGTTGAAGACATTCGGGACCAGGGCATATTGACTGGAATGTTTTGGCTTAAGTACACACCGCAATGATGGAGACGGAATGATGCAGCGAGAGGATGCTGCCTATATTTAACTAACCTTGATCTGATGATGCGATCGCCATTAGGCTCTTATTTTTATACGGCACTAACGACCATCATACAATAATTATAATCCGCATGCCGTTCTTCGGAAGAGAGTACATATATCTTAGATAAATCAGAAAATAATGTTTTGGCAATTATTATGTCCAAGCATATTAATACAATCAAGTAATATGATAATTAACCTGGATAAATTAATATCATAGAATCTTCTAGCTCTTGTGGTAAACAGCATGTTAGGTGGCATCGCACATTGCTGATATAATGCAAAAGAAATACCAAAGAATCCCTCTAGGAGTTAAACAAATCATTCTAACTGATAGCACCCTCATACAAGCATGTACAAGATCATATACACCCGTTCATGTCTTATAACAGTGTCATCACTGTCATTCATCTGTCGGGTAATGAGAGCTATCTATATTAACAATGTTTGTAGTTAATTTGTGTTCCACAAGCGCACATTCGACTATGATATTATTTATCGGCGCCATGATGAATAGGATTATTTAAAGCAGTAGAACTTACAATTACAGACGTTAATAGGACCAAGGCTGAAGTGTAATGAATGGTTTACTTAATTATGCTTCAAGTCAGATAGGGCTTGTGCTTAGCAAATGTAAAGTATAAAAGCCATCCAACATGATAAGAGACTGATCTGTTTCATCTTCCATTACTTCCATCAAATTGAAAACATTAAAAAGGAGAAGTGGTTCAAAAATAGCCATTGTACAAAGTTCAACTAATATTCGGCATCCATTCTGTTCATACAATGCATCGATGCGCAAACATTCGTCAAGCTGAGAACAAATGGTTACATCCATACCAACAATCAATCAAAAGGTACAATGGGGGTATCACGGAACGTGCAGGTAGTCTTTTTACATGTTATCAGCTTTTATATAGCACTGAGATTTGCATACTATTCAATCTCAACCAATCGGTTTCAATGCGTTTGCATAACCACTTTTAATAGATGCTGCAGTACCAACTTTTGAAATTGTCGTACAAACGACTGAATTGCTTTTATAATGTCGTATCAGAACCGTTACAATATTTTCTAATGGTCGAATGTCATTTATAGTCACAGTATAGATGGAAATATAATGTTCTGAGTCACTGCCAAATGTACAAAATCGAAACATAAGACAAATGAAACTAGCAGTTTATTACACTCTGGGAGAACAGATTTAAACTACGTGGCTGAGTGCATCAAATTGTTGCCATCATATGAATTTTTCACCATAAACCGCCAATACCTATTAAGACACCATGAAGGCTGGAATGGATCATCGTTCTTCGACGTGCTTCATGTTCTCTGCTCTACAATAGCAGTGCTGCAACCATAACGTTTTAGCAGAAGTCTTGCATTGCGAAATATGTGCTTTGGATCATTGGCCAGCAAATTCCCTTTCGGAGCTCTGACAATTATACCTTTACCACCAGTGAAGAATCTATCAAGCATTTCTATTCGAGGTTAAATCACATCTAAAAAAACTGCTATGCTGTACTTGGAACAATATCAATAAGTTCCCATAATGAACGAATAGTAAGTTTAGGAACGACTGCGCGTGCATAAGCACATTTGAGGTTCATGCTGAACACTTAGCGGAACCGATTTCTGCCTAGACGATATATTTGCCACAGCTATCTCAATTTCTGTGGTATTTTCCGAAGCACCCTCAAGCTTGACACGCAGAGAGCACGCTGCCTGATGCCCATTTCGGTTTGGAAACGGAAATAAATTGAACAAAACCATATCGCTAGAATGTCAAGGTTTAAAACACTTGTAGATGCAATGCATCGTTTCTGATATTTAAAGAATGGTTTCATGGGGCACTTCCTTCTGCTCTGTCCAAAGGGGAGACCACCAGAATACAGTCATCAACGAGTTAAGTAAAATATTTCTCAGGTGCCAATAAAATAATTGTAATGGCTCTTGATTACAAAACATGGATTAATAATTTTGCACATGGATGAGGATGCTATTGAAGAAAAAAAATCGATGCCTAACAATGTTCATACTATACTAGCATGAAAAGCTGACAGCATGTGACCGAAATACTGGGGAGTGACACCAAAGCTGTATAAAGTCATATGCTGAGGTCTATAGCACATCTAGTATTCCTCGTTTGGCTTTAGATTGCAATGGAATGAGTAAAACTAAGTTTATCTGTGTTACTATCTAATAAAGTAAATAAAATGGATATCTATATTGTAATGGGGATTAGGTGCAGAAGCATGTCTAAATACACAAACCTGAACCAAATGCTACAGACCACTTTGCAATACATTATGACACTAGGGCTTGTTGATCTAGCTCTTATGACGGAAGCATTAATCTGTCCACATTTCTACCTATATATTAATCCACCATCACTATCATTACAATGAACGCTAATTTCTCATAATTCATCACACCACTTATGACAACGGGAGGGTAAAGCAATATCCTGCGACAAATGTAAAAAATCAAGGTTTTATATTTCATTCGCATAGGATACTCGACACTCGATGATTATCGGCCCATTACTAACAAATCATAGTTACACTTATACTTATGTCGCACTTATGGTTTAGAACACTTAGGCGGTGTTTACCATATACATTAAGGCCAACCAAATAGCCCTTGATGTCATTACATTACCCCCACTACCAGTCGCTAATGTTATCATCTTGCATGATAAATCTGACTAAAATGCTTTGTCTTGCCATCAAGGTAACTTTTGAAAATGCATTGAAAACAGTTAGTTTTTATAAGACAATGGCATAAAGTAACCTATGATGCAAGTCCAGTTCTTGGAATGCATTGGTGCCACTTATTGGTAAAGTGCCTTGAAAAACCAACAGAATGCTAGTTTTTGCATGGTGCGTGTATAGGGAAAAGTTAGGTGGCAATGATATATTCAAGATGCAGGATAACTTCATCTTGTTTATCAAATTCGTATATTAGATATCTACCTAATAATTGGAATTCACATCAACATAAGACGAATTTAACCTCATTAAAGCCTTGTAAAAGCATATTATTTTCTGATAAAACAACAAATAATCTACGGTTATATGTTTTTTATATACAAATCACGGTGAGTGTCGATTCTCTCCGAACCTATATGCATGGAAAACAACTTCATCGTTCAGTCTGATACAACGCCACAACGCTTCACCTATTAGTCCATCTGTAAGATTATGTGTCTGTGCATGTTACTAGTGATTTGCATTCCCTGTTATGCCAAAACATACGTTGACTAAGTAACTAAGTACCCTTGTACTTTGCCCACTTTATCAGACCGCGTCCCGTCTCTTTGGTATTTTTACGACATCTAACGACATATACCCTAATAACACAATGCGGCAGGTACTCGCGCATCCCTCAAAAAAAGGTGCAAAACTACACAGCAGAGAATGCAAAGGATGTCTCGGTTGATGTTTATACGGTCTCAGTGCAGCGGAATGGTGACGTTTTATACCTTAGCCCATAGCTGGGTACTTGATAACGGAACGTATAACCAAGATAAATGGCCATTGCATGGCATGTGATTATGGCATCACCAGTATGAGTGCTCGCACAGGTCTATTGTATTCTGTCTAATTTGTTAAGTAACTTAAAACATTCATGACCTCACGAGTAATTTTTAGTCCTATTCTTGCCACGTTCAGTGACTAGGTACGTTATAAACCTTAGTGGTTCTGGCATCAAATAAAAAAAGCACATTGAGATTGAAGCATTGCACCACGATTAAATTTCATTGTATGTTACTATTGGCATAATTTGATTGATGCGATCCCAATTGCGAACATTAGCAGACATGTATTCAATGGCAAAATTTGCCTGGAACATGGTATTGGCAGTCAGTCACAACGATCGTAGTAGATGGGATAGAAAAGGCAATTTATAAATGTTACATCACCGTTTAATGGGAACAAACATTACGGCGGGTATAAGAGAGTCATTAAACTACCCGTATTATCAGCTGCATTATGCACAGGAAGCGTGCATCATATACCACCAGTTGGTTATTTGTATCTACTGTCCAGTTATCGAGTGTTCTCTCGCCTTACTCCTATGGGGTTAAATACACATACACATCGTAGTTAATCTAGTAATCGCGATTACGAAAATCACGTAAATAGTTTGTGAAGATAGCCCTTTCTTACTAGCATCTGCGTGTATAGACAACGTCGTGCTCTGATACTTTCAGGGAAATCCCAGCAAGATGGAATGATCTTCATATTTAGTATTCCTAGAATACATAGTGCAATTGCAGTATGGCCGCTAGATTGTACTTATTCGAAGAGTTTGACATATCCATATATGCAAGGTTTGAAAAACCATGTGAATGTGATGAAGCGACATAGACAACACGTGATAACTACAGTCAGTGTAATAGTGAAAGCCACGACGAGACAGGTTGCGAAGAGGCACACTATCACCAGGAACGAGGACGTGTGATACACGATGGAGTCACACGAAGCTGCTGTTGTGTGTTGCGGTTCATGATTCATCATACCATGTACAAAATGCTCAAAATGCATTATGGACACGCATTATATGTTTACCATTACAATGAATCTAAACTTACTTCAAACACACATGCACTTGAACGCTTTCAACTACCTGGAAGCTCTAAGTTAAGGTCTCATTCGCTTGAATGACACATACCGACAAAACGGAACAACGTGTAGCCAACGAAATTTATACTAAATAGAATTGGTGCGCCGTAACATCAATCAGCAATATTGCGATTTTTGATTCTAGAACGCATTTATCAGTTTTTTATCAGCTTTATCAGTTTTGACTACAAATGACTATTTGCCTACAAATCATGAATGAGTATCCTTACACACGGCTGGCTGCAGAAGTAACCACATTCGACAATTTACTATCAAGATTATCGCCTTAGGAACAACCAGGGTAAATGGCAGGTAAATAAACAGATTTATGAATCAATTTGGAATGATATCATCAAACACAATTCGCCAAGTGATCGTACTCCCGAAGACGCAGTATAAACCGAAACTCGCAATTATCCCAAGCAACCACAGTGCAGGACCATATGGAATCTATTAAGTCGATATTTTGATTGCTATATATACCTTTACTGTGAATGCTAGCAACACAACCCATGGTTAAGAAGAAATATTCACGCTTTATTCAATATCATGCCAATAATTCAGATATTGCAGGAATTGAAATATTTGTATGTATTTACTTGATATCAGATAAATCGTGTTCAATGCCCAGCAAATCCCATGAACCCATGAACCGTTCATCCCCACATTATCTGCGTCAGTTCTAGGGCTATATGACCATAGGGGCTCATGCATGATTGTGTTGGGATGTCACAAATGTATGGAGACGAGATCCCCGAGAGACAGCATGATAAATACGAATATTGTGCATATTCAGAATGCAAGGCAATACGGCATGCCCCTCATTAAAGTAGTTCTGGCATTTAGGCGATTATGATAAGCTGCAAACAGCGTATTTGGCGTACATAGTAGGTTAAAACAGATGCCATGCAGAATTGAGGGTAAACACATATGTATTTACAATCACTAAAGCGAATGTGTTTACGTATGTATTACCAATGGCCATCATTATTTATGCTAATCTTGTTCTTAATTGAACATTTACGTACTCTACAACGCAAGACCATGCTATTTTACCCGTTTGGTTAATGTATTACTCGCACGATGTTGAACACGCTGTCTCCGTGGTTGTAAATGGAAACACAGACAGATTTACGGACCTAACTTCAAGGTACCTGCATAAACAATAATTGTGATACATAAATTTAAACTATAGTGCTACATTCAACGGAAAAAGAGATAAAACTGTTACGATACTAAAATATCTTGTATCATCAAATAAATCATTTCATCGTCAAATTCATCAATCATAATTTCATTGTTTTTATCGCGAAACAATGTATTTAAGATACAGACCAAAGCATTCTGTTCATCTGTTAACGACACTTTCTTGATAATTTGTGTGATATTGAACCCCACCTCATTATGTACATTAATGTTGTATTTGTGTCTAAGATAAGCAATATTGCGACCCAAAGGTGAAAGGGCATTAGAACAAGCATGTTTGATCACATACTTAACTACTGCATTGTCACTGTGATTCATTTGAACAATCATTTTCAGCGTTTTTATGCATAAGGAAACGCTAATGTGTAGTTGGCCACTTAATGGTCCCAGTACCCAAGTATGCGAAGCAATTGGAAGGTTGAGTATTCGCCTAACAGCCTTATTCCACTGAACACATATTTTTCAATAACCATCAGAATCAATGGTCCATAACTGGGAGCCATAAAAACTGCAGCAATAGGAACTGAATAATTTACACAATGTGTTTTTATGCAACTCTCCAAAGTTCCCCATCATTTTGTTAAAAGCAACATTAAACATAGAACATTTTGATGTGCAATCATTATAATCATTCAACTTGTTATCAATGACGTTCCCCAAGTGTTTATTAGTTGTAGCCCATTCAATAGTAGAGCCATACAATATCACCTTATCAAATTCATTTATTGCCCTGCCATATTTTATGCATTTTGTTTTCAAAGGATTAAAAACTACATTATATTCATCAGCAAATCGTTCACATATTTTCAACATATTGTTCAGTGCAATGAGTCTTGGACTAAGTAAGGTAATGTCATCAGCATAACCAAACGCACCAACATATTCACTGCCTATATGACAGCCTAGTCCAGACTTTTTTAACCTTTGTATCAGCTCATCAATGTACACAGTAAATAATATCGGTGATATGACACCACCTTGCTTAACACCGTTTGATACATGACACTTTTTGATAAGCATGCATTCCATTCAACAGATATAGTCTGTCTCGAATAGCTATCCATACAAAACCTTACTATAAGCGGAGGCACTTTACGCTGCAATAGCAATTTGAATAATTCTCCATAATGTACCCTGTCAAAGGCTTTACTAGCATCTAACAGACAACTAAAAACATCACTATTTCTTTGTGTATAATAACTAATTGTTTCTTTATATACAGTCGTGCAAAGGATTGTAGAATGTCCCTTTTTGAAGCCAAATTGAAGATCAGACGTACATAAAACATTGCCATACTGTTTAAGAATTATCATATCTAAAACTTTGCCAATTGAACTACATAATGCAATCCCTCTGTAATTATCACTACAATTTAATAATGATCGCATATCTTTTGGTATCGAAACAATCGTTGAATTTAATAAATTATCAGCAGTATGGCCATGTGAAATCATAGCATTGAATAGTTTACATAAGAGACCAGCAAGTTTGGGCGTCCCGCTAATCAAATGGTCAGAATAAAGCTCACGATTGCCATCGCTTTTGTTACTCTTTCAGGTCTAGCATTTTAACACCGTTACTTATTCTTACTGCATTAAATGGGGTCTCAAAATGTTTGTCAGAGTGATCCATTGTACACAATCGTTTGAGGGTCACAATATGTGAAAC
>CM067356.1:34219935-34238750 GCA_034190875.2 Urechis unicinctus
AATACCTATTAAGACACCATGAAAGCTGGCTTGGATCATCGTTCTTCGACGTGCTTCATGTTCTCTACAGCAGTGAGCAATAGCAGCAATGCTAAATATGTGCTTTGGATCACTGGCCAGCAAATTCCCTTTCGGAGCTCTGACAATTATACCATTACCACCAGTGAAGAAGCCATCAAGCATTGATTTTCGATGTTAAATCACATCTAAAAAACTGCTATGCTGTACTTGGAACAATATCAATAAGTTCACATAATGAACGAATAGTAAGTTTTCGAACGACTGCGCGCGCATAAGCATATTTGAGGTTCATGCTGAACACTTAGCGGAACCGATTTCTGCCTAGACGATATATTTGCCACAGTTATCTCACTTTCTGTGGTATTTTCCGAAGCACCCTCAAGCTTGACACGCAGAGAGCACGCTGCCTGATGCCCATTTCGGTTTGAAACCGGAAATAAATTGAACAAAACCATATCGCTAGAATGGCAAGGTTAAAACACTTGTAGATGCAATGCATCGTTTCTGATATTTAAATAATGGTTTCGTGGGCATTTCTGCACTTCCTTACTCTCTGTCTAGTACAAAGGGGAGACCACGGACAGAATACAGTCATCAACGAGTTAAATAAAATATTTCTCAGGTGCCAATAAAATAATTGTAATGGCTCTTGATTACAAAACATGGATTAATAATTTTGCACATGGACGAGGATGCTATTGAGAAAAAAAAATCGATGCCTAACAATGTTCATACTATACTAGCATGAAAAGCTGACAGAGTGTGAAGGGTATACTGGGGAGTGACACCAAAGCTGTATAAAGTCATATGCTGAGTTCTATAGCACATCTAGTATTCTTCGTTTGGCTTTAGATTATAATGGAATGAGTAAAACTAAGTTTATCTGTGTTACTATCTAATAAAGGGAATAAAATGGATATCTATATTCTAATGTGGATTAGGTGCAGAAGCATGCCTAAATACACAAACCTGAAGCAAATGCTACAGACCACTTTGCAATACATTATGACACTAGGGCTTGTTGATCTAGCTCTTATGACGGAAGCATTAACCTGTCCACATTTCTGCCTATATTTTAATCCACCATCACCATCATAACAATGAACGCTAATTTCTCATAATTCATCACACCATTTATGACAACGGGAGGGTAAAGCAATATCAAGCGGCAAATGTAAAAAACAAGGAATTATATTACATTCGCATAGGATACTCGACACTCGATGATTATCGGCCCATTACTAACAAATCATAGTTACACTTATACTGACGTCGCACTTATTGTTTAGAACACTTAGGCGGTGTTTAACATATACATTAAGTCCTATCAAATAGCACTTGATGTCATTACATTACCCCCACTACCAGTCGCTAATGTTATCATCTTGCATGATAAATCTGACTAAAATGCATGGCTTGCCATCAAGGTAACTTTTTGAAAATGCATTGAAAACAGTTAGTTTTTATAAGACAATGGCATAAAGTAGCCTATGATGCCAGTCCAGTTCACAAGCAAGATGAGGTGTTCGTGGAACGCATTGGTGCCACTTATTGGTAAAGTGCCTTGAAAAACTAACAGAATGCTAGTTTTTGCATGGTGCGTGTATAGGGAAAAGTTAAGTGGCAATGATATATTCAAGATGCAGGACAACTTCATCTTGATTATCAAATTCGTACATTAGATATCTACCTAACAATTGGAATTCACATCAACATAAGACGAATTTACCCTCATTAAAGCCTTGTAAATGCATATTATTTTCTGGTAAAACAAAAAAGAATCTAAGGTTATATGTTTTATATATACAAATCACTGTGAGTGTCGAGTCTCTCCGCACCTATGCTTGGAAAACAACTTCATCGTTTAGTCTGATACAACGCCACAACGCTTCACCTATTAGTCCATCGGTAAGATTATGTATCTGTGCATGTTACTAGTGATATGCATTCCCTGCTATGCCAAAAATACGTTGACTAAGTAAATAAGTACCCTTGTACTTTGCTCACTTTATCAGACCGCGTCCCGTCTCTTTGGTATTTTTACGACATCTAACGACATATACCCTTATAACTCAATGCGGCAGGTACTCGCGCATCCCTCCAAAAAGGTGCAAACTACACAACAGAGAATGCAAAGGGTGTCTCGGTTGATGTTTATACGGTCTCAGTGCAGCGGAATGGTGACGTTTTATACCTTAGCTCATAGCTGGGTACTTGAAAACGGAACGTATAACCAAGATAAATGGCCATTGCATGGCATGTGATTATGGCATCACCAGTATGAGTGCTCGCACAGGTCTAATGTATTCAGTCTAATTTGATAAGTAACTTAAAACATTTATGACCTCACGAGTAATTTTTAGTCCTATTCTTGCCACGTTAAGTGATCAGGTACGTTATAAACCTTAGTGGTTCTGGCATCAAATAAAAAAAGCACATTGAGATTAAAGCGTTGCACCACGATGAAATTCATTGTATGTTACTATTGGCATAATTTGATTGATGCGATCCCAATTGCGAACATTAGCAGACATGTTTTCAATGGCAAAATTGCCTGGAACATGGTATAGGCAGGCAGTCACAACGATCGTAGTAGATGGGATAGAAAAGGCAATTTATAAACGTTACATCACCGTTTAATGGGAACAAACATTACGGCGGGTATAAGAGAGTCATTAAACTACCCGTATTATCAGCTGCATTATGCACAGGAAGCGCGCATCATATACCAGCAGTTGGTTATTTGCATCTACTGTCCAGTTATCAGGTGTTCTCTCGTCTTACTCCTATGGGGTTAAATACACATACACATCGTAGTTAATCGAGTAATCGCGATTACGAAAATCACGTAAATAATTTGTGAAGATAGCCCTTTCTTGCTAGTATCGGCGTTTATAGACAACGAATCAGCTTCATATTTAGTATTCCTAGAATACATAGAGCAATTGCAGCATGGCCGCTAAATTGTACTTATTCGAAGAGTTTGACATATCCATATATGTAAGGTTTGCAAAAATGTGAATGTGATGAAGCGACATAGAAAGCACGTGATAACTACGGCCAGTGTAACAGTGAAAGCCACAACGAGACAGGTTGCGAAGAGGCACACTATCACCATGAACGACGTCGTGTTATACACGATGGAGCCACACGAAGCTGCTGTTGGTGTTGCGGTTCATAATTCATCATACCATGTACAAAATGCTCAAATACATTACGGACACGTATTATATGTTTACCATTACAATGAATCTAAACTTACTACAAACACACATACACTTGAACGCTTTCAACACTACCCTGGTAGCTCTAAGTTAAGGTCCCATTCGCTTGAATGACACATACCGACATAACGAACAACGTGTAGCCAACGAAATATATACTCAATAGATTTGGTGCGCCGTAACAACAATAGCAATATTGCGATTTCTGATTCTAAGGACGCATTCAGCTTTATCAGTTTTGACTACAAATGACTGTCTGTCTACAAATCATAAATGCGCATCCTTAACACATGGCTGGCTGCAGAAGTACCAACATTCGATAATTTATTATCAAGATTATCGCCCTAAAAACAACCAGAGTAAGTGAATGGTAAATAAACAGATTTATGAATCAAATTGGAATGATATCAGCAAACACAATTCGCCAAGTGATCGTACTCCCAACACGAAGATGCAGTATAAACCGAAACTTGCAATTACCCCAAGCAACCACAGCGAAGAACCATATGGAATCTATTAAGTCGATATTTCGATTGCTATATGTACCTTAACTCTGAATGCCAGCAACTCCACCCATGGTTCAGAAGAAATATTCACCCTTTGTTCAATATCATGGCAATAATTCAGATATTGCAGGAATTGCAATATTTGTATGTATTTATCTGATATCAGATAAATCGTGTTCAATGCCCAGCAGATCCCATGAACCCATGAACCGTTCAACCCCACATTATCTGCGTCAGTTCTAGGGCTATTTGACCATAGGGGCTCATGCATGATTGTGTTGGATGTCACAAATGTATGGAGACGAGATCCCCGCGAGACAGGATGATAAAACTTGGCAAATGAGATATGTCATGCCATTCATTTAGGCACGCGTGAGGTTTTTTGGGGCCTCTGATTGGTCATTGCTACGTACCCAGAGACATGCCAATCATCACAATGTCTATTGCTTAATTGTATGGCAGCAGGGCACATGAGATTGCCGAGACAAGATACAAGATGATGGATACGAATATTTTGCATATTCAGAATGCAAGGCAATACGGCATCCCCTTATTGAAGTAGTTCTGGCATTTAGGCGATTATGATAAGCTGCTAACAACGTATAGGGCGTACATTGTCGGTTAAAACAGATGCTTTGCAGAAATGAGGGTAAACACCTTTTGAACATATGTATTTACAATCACTAAAGCGAATGTGTTTACGTATGTATAACCAATGGCTATCATTGTTTATGCTCATCTTGTTCTTAATTGAACATTTACGTACTCTACACGCAGGACCATGCTATTTTATCCGTTTGTTCAATGTATGACTCGCACTATGTTGAACACGCTGTCTCCGTGGTTGTAAATAGAAACACAGACAGATTGACGGACCTAAAATATTTACTTCACAACCCATGACAATTATGATGATTATATTAAAATCAGTTGGGGAATTTCGAGTCATATTACCATCACGTAAAAAGGTTTCCATGAGCGTAGTTGTCGGGTGCACTTATTCAACCGACAATTTTTCTGCCGGTGCATGATGGCGGCTCATGTGAGATGAAGTAGCGCTTGCCTTTGATGATGGAATATCAATTTATTGTAGGCATAAATGATGGGATTTAAATAGAACGCACTTATAAAGCTCTAGGATAAATGCATCTTTGTCATCAACAATCCGACATCAAATAAAATTTCAACCATCAAAGACTGGCAGCGTAGTTGATGCAGACTATCATTAATGCTATCGTATTCACAGGCGGACACATCTTATTAAAAGCTTTAAGTATTGTTGTATATGCCATCAATGTTTGAGTGGTCATTACGATGCAACACAAATGGCAGCGAGCCCGCATCAACCTTTGCCTTTGAGGTTTATATATTTGATTAAACAAAGTATGCATGTTTTTATGCGCCGGATAGAGCGATTCGTCGAAAAAAATAGAGCCGCATTTGCATAACCGATCCGACTGACAGTTGTAACCTTATTTGCACGATCATTAATTTCATCAGCGCATAACATTTATAGCGCATTTTGCACTGTGGGAATACGATATTTTGATGTCATGTGCCACTTTGTTCGATCGTGTTGCCTGCAATTCTAATACCAAAAATAGCATGATTAGTTCGGGCATGACGTTTGTGAGGTTAGTAGATCAAATATGTTCCTACGACTTATCGAAACGTCGAGTAAATCAACAAGTTATAGCACATTTACATTATCTATCTATTCCATTATATTAACAAACCCATTTAGTTGTTTAGTTGATGTCCACCTGCCCGTTCGACTGGAAAGGTATACCTTGAAAATCAACATTCAAAGGCATCATAATTTGCAGCATTTGACAGGCACATATTTAGAAAAATGATTTACCTAAAAACCGGATAAGTCTGCTGGTAATGGCCAATAAACGAAAGTGCCGCATTCCGTTATTATGATGAAGGTCAATAGTTGCCTATGTTTGCATTGGCTTGTTTAGGTGCAAAGTTGTAATTACAAAGTGTCAATTCTTACGCGTCAATGCAGAGTTCACGTTGATGCGTCAATTGTTCAGGGGAAAACCTCGAAGTCGAACTTGATCTATGTTGTGCTAATGTTTCATTGTCATGATTATGTACATGACAATCAGACAGCCGCTGGCTAAATTGTGGGTGCAATAACGAAAACCGAATAGATGATCGCGCGTAAACACACAGTACTAACAAGCTGATGCTATTTGGAGCTTAGTTGAACATTGATCCATATTTTCCGCCACCATTTCTTGCCAAACCCGTGGCTAAATAATTCGTCAAGGGTAGGCCTGGGTGAGGAATGCAAGAGGAATACTCGCCAGCATAGGACCCAATAGTACTTGTCTAATAAAGCGAGCATTTTACTCACATACTTGGTATTTTATGAGCGTGATCACAAACTACAGCCCTTTGACGCTAACGGCCAACGCTACACCAGGCAGTAAATGATGCTAAATCTGCCCAATGATGATGATACATATAGAGTGTGAAGATGGAACGGAGCTGTTTAGTCGCAATGCTGTTTTTAACTCACTTGATGTGACTGAACTGTTATTGAGTGTCGACATAATATCACGCATTATTAATCTATATGACACCCAATTTACGCGTCTGATATGTGTGTGAATATTTCACAAATAATAGAACAAAAATAACTAGGCGAGTGAACTTTACGTGCAGCTGAAGAATAAGTATCTATCCTGCATATAGATGTTGAATTTATTATAGGATGTAGTAGAAAATATGCCTCGCCTTAGTAACATCGTCAACAATTCAATGATAACAATGCTAACCTGAACACATGATATATTCCAATGGTATGGGTTGTATTGCGATATGGGATTTACGTTCATCACAATCTGATGGGAAAATAATAAGCGACAACATAAGGCCATATGACATGTTGGGCAATTGTATTAAATGAAACTCAAGAGTGTTACTTATTGACTGCCACTTTGTGCAAATTTGCTAATGTCTCTAATATATCTCTTATTTATTAGCTCTCAACTAATAGTTAATATCATTGACATACCGGCACTTTTGTTCTTCTGTCTAATGTAGGGCTTAATAATGAATTCCTACATATTACATCAGACTAATGGCAATAAAATACGCATGATTTGGCAAATGGATGTGGTAGATGTTGGTTGAAAGAACCCCTTTGAGGTGTTGGTAAGAAGGCAGTAAATCAATAAATTACATTAATCAAACAAGATCAGCATCGATTACAGAGACAGTATCGTTATCTTGGTGAATACCTTCACTTTAATTGGATCACTGGTAAATAATAAGCAGATCCCATGGAATTACGCCGTTTTGTGAGGTATTTAGCCAAACTAGTATTAATCGTTTGGCTTAAGATATGATTCCATTGATCTATCCAGTCTAATGAATCATGCAAGTTTTTTTTGCGCCTGGTGTAATGTTAGGTACCATCTGAAATGATTGTAGCATTTCGTCAACAGCACTAACCCGATAATTTATCTAGGAGGGAAGAGAACGTTCAATGTGCCTCGCACTTATTCACGAGTTTAACAAGCTTACTGTATCCATACCCGACACAGCAGTTGGAAATGTAACATACCAATGGATAAATATTGTTAATATGATACGGGTGATAGAAATTCGACCCATATAAAACCCCTGTATCACAAGCACTGCATTGATCGAAGTTAGCCTCCAGGATAATCATTATTGCTCTTAATCCCCCTTTGCCAATATAATGTATACTATTACTCACAGGAGTGCACTTAAGCCAGCAGATCACTTGAAACGACGTAATGGATGCTGGTTTCGCTGTCGGTTTTGTGACCTTTAAAGGTTGCCGTGAGACAATGTATACTACTCCCCCTGGTGATGAAAGCAATAAACCGTGCATATTGGTGCCTAGATATAAATCCCCCAGCACCATTGGGGCTTGGATTGTAAATAATGACCGCTTATTTCTCATATTGTTTCCCACCACTTTTCACACCGCGAGGTTAAAGCAAAACAAGGCAATACATGTACACATTAAGGAATGCTGTCATCCTGCATATGATTAAAATGCGCTTGCTAGCCACAGAGGTTACACATGATAGTGGTTTAAAACAGCTAGTTTGTGTATGATAATTACAATAGTAAAATTTAATGCATCGGTCAAATTCACTTACATTAAGCGGCGGAGTTATATTTTTGTGCAAAGCTTGCATATTCATCAATTTCTTGAAATTACTAACACTATCCCAATCTTTGTGCGATGCTCCTGTCAGGAATAGTTTATTTGCACAAATGTGGTCGAGATACAGCAATGGTCGTGGCTCAAAAGACAACAATGATCACTCGTAATTTTGACAACATTGGTCCACATTGTTTTGCAATGGGCAAATCTTAAAATTGTCATTTTATCATACATCATAGTAGAAAAGCAACATATACTGATTTGCTCATTAGAGCAGACAATTATGTGTTGTTTATCGCATAGTCACTTGGTTGATACGGGGGAAGAATACGAGAACACGTGACCATGCGATATCATACTTATCGCGATGGCACCCACACGCGAAAATCTAGCACTCGATGCTGTCTCCTTATAATGATAATTAGTTATTTAAGGTATCGTCCTGGGACAGCTATGGGATATCTCGAAGTTTTTTCTTTTTTCGACGCCTGTGATTTTGTGACGGATTTTAGCGTTCCTGGTACCAAATGGGAAGTAACACTGCTCGGAAGGTGTTACAGTTTCGCACCTCAGCATGATTCCGGGGAGATGGGATCTGTTGAGTCTATTAGCTCATTTGGGACCTTACTCAAGACTTTATCACCAATCTAACAAGAGGATGAGAAAATATCAGGAAATGAAATGGAACATTCGAATCAATATCAGCTTATTTGCTAAATATATGTTTGTTAGCTAGCCATGCTATGCATGCCGCATTCAACTCTACGTCTATATATTGCTTGAACGATGAATGACATCGGCCAGGCATGACAAGATGCAAGTAGCAACGTGAGGACAGGGACAGGGAAATAACTTTCTTTACCGTGAGGTGCCGCAGCTAAATATGATATGTTTGATATCCTTGGTTATGCCCTACCCATGCTAAATGCACGAGCTCTTCTGATGCCTTCCACCAAAGACTTATCAAGCAGCAAAACGCATTACCCCTTTTCACATATCGAGTATTTGTCCACTTACGCACTATTATGGGTAGAACTATGGTGCGTTTTGTGTCATAACTGGTGACAAACATGACACGCTAGAAATATAGTTATTGCAAGAGGTACTTGAAATACAACGCACACTCGGCCAGCACATAAATAGCATCACACATAGCTGCGTGAATTGGAAATCCTCTTGCAAACCATCTAGTCAAAATATTTAGCGTATCATTGGAAGCGTAATAGCTCCCTATGAAGTTTGTCATTGCTTTCTAACACAATGCTGATGCTCATTCGATAGTTGCAAGGTTGCTACCCCATTTATATTGCTAGTCATAGATGGTTGTCGAAGCTAGCTTGGAATCAAGTTAAACAAACCACACAATGTTAAAGTGATATTAAATACCGTGGCAGTACGTTAAATTCATTTATAATTGGAAAACATGTTGACATGATATCTATTTGGGTTAAAATACTGCGTGATTTCTGTGTTTAGTGATGCACTGAGTTATGGTTCCAACCCCTTTTGTATCAATGACTACCAGGCATATCCATTTATTGGTGCATTGACACCCTCTCAAGAATGATAACATTTAATATTCCATTCGTTTAGAATCAATCTAGGTTCTGTAACAGCCGTCATTGGGTTAATTGTTCGATAATCACAGAATCACTGGGATTAAGGGCAAGCTACTAGTGCACAGTATATTGCAGGCTATATATCACCTCCTTTGTTGAAATAATACATTGCCTGTATTTTCATTCATTTAACCACTGTGTTTATAGTTCTAACAACAAATACTAACCAGACTAAGATGCTTGTGGAGGTCATGCGCTTCTGATGAGATGACTTGCTGGTGTAGATAGGGGCTGACATGGTTTGTACAACATTGGCCATTTTGACAGTTGGTGACAAACACCGAAGGAAGAACAACAATGATACAACAAACCAGGTTCTTTATTATTCATATAAAGCTGGAGCTTACACATATAGATAGGCATCGACAAAATTCGAGTAAAAGCCTTTGATGCATGATTGCTCAAACCCAATGCTATCAATAACATTTTAGTACTCATCAACTTTGTCTAGCATGTCATTGTCAATGAAGTTGTAATGTGAAGCACATGACAATCACAACCAGGCCAAATGTGAAATTCAACAGACGAATGCTCCATGAAATTTTTACTCTATTGACATAATGTTGATCAAAGCATAAATAGGTAAGGAAGAAATGGCACAACAAACATAATTCCTTGGGGGGTCATTATGCGTTGCTATTCACGTATTACGGGATCAAATCATCCATCAATGAATGGTATTATCGGTGATTAGATAAATAAAACGAATGCATTCAGTTGCTGAGAATCAAAACCACACCTTCAAATGTTTGCAAGTATGGGAGTTGAACTTAATGATATATCTCTCTATGAGCATTGAAAGTAATCTTCACATGCCATATGTGTTTCTAAGAACCAGCCATGTGGTACCAAATACTGATCGAATACCATGCTGCACGACATACAGCTATAATTGGAGGCTCATTTATTTACGCGAATTGCTTTTAGCGAGTGCCTAAAAACAGCAAGTTGATTGATGATGGCGCCAGTGGGATTATAGCGAGATGGTCGGAATTCACACCGAAAAGCCTGATATGGCACAGTTGATTTGCTTCACCTAAGCACCGTCTTAACAGCACAGAGAGATAGTCTCTTGCTTTCGTTGCCATTCAGAGCACTCAGAGACGAAGATATTATTCAAATCTGATGTTTACACAAAATGGACGTCTTCAGTTTCAGATGATATCAGAGTTGCGTCAATGTGAAAAATAAGCATCATGTGTCGAAGAACACAATCCATGCCAGGTTTTCACTGACGATCATTACTTTAAGGCTACAATGACGTTGCATGTTTCAACAATCACAAAGAAGCATATTATAGTATAGGTAAAGTAGCACAATATTATTTGAACCTCAGTCAATTGCTGCCGAGGCTGCATTACCTGTGTTTTTAAGTCCCTGATTCCAGTTTGCTTTAATGTAGCTGAAAGAGCCAAGTGATTCACTTACCGTCACTTTGATGGAAAAAGTCTAAAATGGTACATGTTTTACAACGCCTAAATGAGTTATCCTACCCTCGTTGCCCAGGAAACGGTTAATTATGATTGATATCTGCGACTCTCTAAGTATATTCAAGACCCGATGTAGGTAACTATCTCTTTTACACACTCTTTCACCCCCTAAACACACGCACGATAGACCTTTAATTTTTCTTTGCTTGTCTATAGCAATCATTAGCGAATTGTTGCACTCAACAGCTTAACACTCCAAGTGTGAATATTCAGTCCTGGCTTCTTGAAATTACCATATATCTTTGAAGAATATGATCGAGATCCTTGAACTCATTACAATATGTTTAGGCAAGAAAAGTGCAGACCAATCTTCCACATTTTACGTATTGCGCATGTGCGTTCTGGCATGATAAAGTTAATGAGAGAAAGATAATAGTTTATTTATAAACAAAATAGTTTATGTTTTATCCGGCAGCTCAGCGTGATATTTTGGCTGTAAGACATGATAATGGCGATGTGGATTATGACGATGATAATGATGATGATGATGATGATGAATCATGATTTCATAATGCTTTGAGGAGTACCTAATCCATAACACTTAATAGAGCATATCGTGATATCGTACTTATTGTCACGTTTATAATCAACACGAAACACCTATAATCCATCTGCTTACATATATATATATATATATATATATATATATATATATATATATATATATATATATATATATATATATAGATATTATATATATATATATATATATATACATATACATATATATATATATATATATATATATCTATAAATTTACATATGTATATATAAAAATATATATATATATAAAATATATATATATATTTATATATATATACATATACATATATATATATACACACATATATATATATTTGCATTACAGTAGCTATCAATACTTTAGTGATAGATATTAGAGTTCACTCACCATGAGCTTCTTCAGAAATATGTAAAGGAGTATTTTGAGAGTAAGATGAACGGTTATAGATCAAAACTTGATCATTTTTTCGTAAGTAACAATTATGTTGATTTAATCGAGGAATATAATGTCTTGAAATAAGAAATAATTTATCAGACCATCTCCATGTAATTTTAAGTCTGAATCTGAGAGATGCAGGGTTATCTTGTACAACTAGCACCGCTTCAGATGATGTTTAAGAAACTGTCCTGGCAGAACGACATAAACAATTACAGAACGCAATTGGACAAGTTGAAGAATGAGATTGAATCGCCTACTGGTGCGATGTCTTTTAAGAATTCTTTATGCAAGGCTCACTATGAACAAATTGAACAGTATTACAATGAAATCATTAATTCTTGTAAATCTGCCTGTCGGGCTAGTATATCACCTACATATGCGCGAGTAAAGCATAAAGTAAACATGTGAAAGAATGCAGAGAGAATTCCATATTTTGGCACGCGTTACGGAAGAACTATGGTTCTCCTAGGCTTGGTGTTGTCGCTGATATAAGACGTAGAACTAAGTACCATTACGCTATACGATCGGCGTAGAAGCTTGAATATGTCTGTAGGGCGAGTAAGTTGGCCGAACAATTAGCAAATGACAAGGGGAGAGATTTTCGGTATGAGGTAAATAGAGTTGCTCAGGGTAAGATCTGCTCAGCGATATTGATTGTATTGAAAATAAAATTGAATACTGATATGAATAAGAATTGTATGTCACATACATGTTATCATAATCATAATGCTACACCTGCTGATATTGATCAAGCTGTTAGTGGCTCAAGGAAAGGCAAAAGGGACAGTAACAATGTAGTATCTAATCGAGGGAACACCGATGTTAAGAATACATGCTGCAATGTTGTATGCAGCTATTTGGCGCCATGAAGAGTTTCCTGAGGATCTTGCCCTTAGCACAATGATACAGATACGTAAAAATTAACGCAAATCGTTGAATAGATCAGACAATTATAGAGGTGTAGCTCTTAGTAGCTATTGAAAGCTCTTTGATCGTGTACTGTTGAATAGTAACAGTAATGTTGTGATGTGCTCAGAATCTCAATTTGGATTTAAAAAAGAACTTTCGACCACCCAAAGTACAGTATGGAATAGTACAATATTATCTTAACAGTGGCGGTTCTGTTCACGTTTTGTTGTAGGATGACAGCAAAGCCTTTGACAGAGTCGAGAATGTCAAACTGTTTCAAGTGTTGAGATGTAAAAGAGTGTGTCCACTTGTGGCCAGAATTTTAGCAAAGATGTATTTGCAGTAGAAAATCAGAGTGAAATGAAAAGATAAAACGAGTATTTTAGCCAGTTATGTTTGTAAATCATATTTATGAACTGTTTCTAAGACTTCGTAAAGCCGGTGTAGGGTGTTACATCGGAAATACGTATTGTGGTGCTATAGGATATGCAGATGATAACAATTTGTTAGCTCCAGATCGGCTGTCACTTAAGATCTTATTTGCATAATGTCTGGAATTCACCCATTATGGCTTATTATTCAAAATAGACAAGAGTAAATATATTGCATTTGCGAGTAAGATTAATTGGTCTGGCTATGTACGATTTTACAATCATAGACTCAAGTTCGAAAAGATGTCCATCTTGGAAACATGATAGGATTCGCGATAGATAAGGAAAGAATAAAGGTTGCTTTGGCAGATTTCTACCGATATTTACATTTGTTTGTGAGCAGAGTCTATTATGCATCGGTATCAGTAAATATAAATTGTTTAAACCGTATTGCATGTCTGTCTATGTCAGTCAGTAATGGGACTTTTCACCAGGAGACTGTCAATTGTTTTACGTTGGTTGGCGTGAGGTCATTCGTCGGCTCGTGGGTCTGAACTCAATAACCCACAGTCGTTTATTGCACTGCATTTGTGATGATGTTACAGTTGAGACACAACGGCATGGATGATTTATGACATTTTTGCACAGTACCATAAGTTCTCCAAATATGTATTCCAAATTATGTGCCAGACTTGCGCTTTATGGCAGTCGATCAAATGCATGCAATAGTGTTACAAACATATGTGCAAGGCTGATATAAATTAGTTTCAAATTGAAAATGTTTCATTGTCTACTGTTTCAAAAAAGTGTAAATGAGACGACGAATTTCATGTCGGACGATTCTTTACCTATTGCTGGTGCTATATCAGATGTAATGCAACTGGCACAAAATACCTGCATTCCAGACATGCTTAAGCGCGATTTACTCTTGATAACAAATCACATGCGCTTAATGTAAGATTAATTTGTTTTCTGTATTGTGCGATTTGTCGATGTGAGTATAATAAACCTTGTTTACGAAAATAAAAATCATTATCAAAATCTTTATTATTATTATTATTTACCACTCTCCGTTTGGATTAAATCTTTTACAATGTGTGTCGAAGATGAGGTTAAGGATATATTTTGAACGGTAAAATGTCAGACGTCATGAATAAAATAGGAATCGCGTCGGAAGCAATAATCATCATCATAACGAGATCGGCTTCTAAATAATGAAGTTCCATCAGTACAAAATCAACATAGCACTCGTAATAAAACCATATGATTCGTACTTGAAGCAGTGAAGCATTGGGTGCAAATTCTCAAATAGCTTCAAACAGGAAGCGTTGCGCACACATCACTGTATGGACAAAATTTAAATGTGCGTTATGGTATGTTGTTGATTTGGTATTCCATCGACGTAACTCACAAGCACTCATGTCGGCCTAGGAACACTGATTTCACCTTACTGTGACTGCCGTCTTTGAACGTAAATAAGGATTTTGATTATGAATGATTTACGCCTCACGCATATTTTAGTGTAGCAATAGCTCATGTTGGAATAATGTTCCATCAATGGATTGTAGGGTACATTTATGGCTGTCGATAAGATTACATAACACTCTTATCAACCATCTTTGTTACGTCAAATAGCAGCATGGATGGAGTTCTTGAATAGGCTCAACGATATTCGACATCAGATTAAGGAGCGTCCAGGCAGTTCGTGAGAACCAAGGAGGGAAGACAATATCCGTGTCCGAGCCCTCATAAGTCGTTACTTTGTAATCCAAACATATCTTAATGACCAATTTACATAATGCATCTCATTTCAAGAATTAGGTAAGTACTTCCTCGCTGAATGTGGCTATTTCACTGGAAACAGAACAAAAATTTGACGATAATCTACGTGAACTGTACAAAACATCGGACCCCTACCGAGCTCATGGTTATTTTAACACAAATATTTCAATTATATGCTTCAGTTCGATTATCCGCATAGAAAAGCCTTATCAGGTTGTACCATTAACAACGATCTATATGGGTTTTCTGTTTCATGATATTCTCCTTGTCCAAAGTGATGATTTCTTGTGCCTATGCTTGCATTACTGCATTGTAGTTGAAAGCACAATGTGGTTGACTTCCCTAAATTCTAATGAACATGGCCTTAAAGTAGCATGCTAATCGAACATTAAAGTAATAATAATGTTCAGTGTACCCCAACATTAACAAAAACACTCATTTTAACAGACCTTCCCGTATGCGTTAAGACGCAAATGACCACTTCTTAAAACATCGAGTTTTACGGCGTTCACAGCTGAGAGATGGAATCAAAATTAGTTATGCCCTTTCATATCTTATATCGTTGTCAGTTACATACAAATATATCTATGGCCGAATCGAAAGTATAAACTCTTCAAAGACAAAGACTTATTGTCTAAAAACGCCCCAAACCGTACATAAAAAATTAGCTAGGCACCAAAAGAAAAAGAGAAAGCGCTAGTTGAGATAAATGTTCAATGAGTGATGCTGCCACTTGCATATCCTTTATTTGTGCACTAACATTGGGACATGTTTGTGAGGCAGGATATGGGTATCCCTATGGAATTTCTCAAAATGACCGTGTTTTCTTTATGACATTGATATTTGTAGGACGATAAAATTACTGATCGCATTAAAAATGTTCTCAAACTTCGCACAAATCTTGGTACATGTATAGTCTTCATTAGTCATAAAAACTAGCAAATATTACCGACTTAAGTTTTGAGCTACAGTCCAAATACTATACAAAAATGGCACTTTTCGTCTCTGCATCATGTTTTTAGGATGAAAAATATAGTAGGACACCCGCGGACATTTGGGCACATCAAAATCCGAATTTACATTTATCACCTTTATGAGTCCCACCGATAGGCCTGGTATCCTTTCAGAAAAGTTATTTTCACTCTAATATCAACATTCTGCATATGCAGTGACTATGCTCTAGCCAAGTTACTGAATGTTATTCTGTACTGGTGCAATCATCTTTATATGGCACTAAATACCGCCCCAGTGACCTCTAAATAGCGCCTAATATCGGCGATGATTTGCCAAACCCGATCCCGTCTCTGAAGTTGCTTATCACCACCCGACAGTGCACTCGCTATACCGCGATAAATGTTGTGCGCCAAACGATGCAGCGTTCTGCATCACAAAGCTTAGCCTTGCATATTGCATACAAATGATCTATCAACCAATGACACTGCTTTAGTGGTTTTCCGGCTGAAAGCGTCATCTTATAACTAAAAAAGAATATGGCAGTGGACATGCCATCAATAGTACTAAACAACTGCTGTAAAAGGCGTCAAATTTGGTCACGGGTAGCGTTTCTACTCGCATAATTATTGAGCTGATATGTTAACCAAACACTTCCCTATCAATATGGGTTTTCTTTCATTTTGAGCATCGGGGAATAATTGGCTATTTTAAACTTCAACATTCGTATTTATGTGTTCATAAAATTGTGCCCGGACAACTTCAATCATTCCAATATCTTGCAATTATTGTTAATAAATGGGTACCTTCTGAACTCCAGTACCAGGTTGTGCCTTCATGGAACACCGTATTCATCAGTATCTCCCTACTCCCTCCCCCTCTTTATTACCACAAAATCCAAGTACAATTATAGCAAGAGAGGCCTACATGATGACCATATATCGCCCAATAGGTTTAAATACCCGAAACTTGCGTCCACAACCTCTATTTAAACATATTGATACAATGATGCGAAGAACCACATTGAAAGTCTCAATTACCTGGCATATTAAGACACTATCAGCCTATTAATTATCTCACATCAGAAGTATTTCCCGTTATTGCATACAGTTCATACATCATTTCAAATATGTTATGAACACTGAACACCTGTTTCATTAATACGATTCGACAATCTTAGGCCGAAACGGCGTCCACAAGTGAGTGGTAACGTTCGGTGTCTGAATCTCTCTCTGGAGGCTTCTGCTCCTGCAGTTGAAGCTCTCTGATCATTTAATTTTCTCAAAGCAGGCGATGGCACCAGTGCCTGTCGCAAAATCATCCCTGTCAGTCTCATTTATCACAATCGCCACGTGGGCGAGCTGGTAAGAGCGACGAGCAACTCATAAAATTGTACATACATCAAACGGATGCTGGGCTGAGTAATGGGTTGACACTCTGCGCTGACGGGTATGATATTGATCAATGTGCCTGCAATCCAGGCGGATGTGCCGATTAAGAGACAATACGAAAACCATGCAAAACTGCACACACGCAATGACAGTGCGCATCTGCATAAGATGATTATTCTTCACGGAACAACAATACTGCTCTTAGTGTTGTACATTTACAAAGCATGGTTGCCTCTGCTCTACGTTTTTTTAACATATGCTAGATATAAGAAATTTATTCGTTCAGTCTGGCGAAAGGCCTAATAGTTTTAGTCGGGAAGTTCATCTGTTAGCTAATCCCTTCTTGTTGGCAATGTTTTTTTTATTATTTAACATGGGATGATACACAAAGAACCCCAATATCTTCTACTTACCTTATATATCTGACCGCATCCCATCTCTTTCCATTGTTTACGACATCTGTAGGGACACTATTGTTTACATCCTAATAAAGCGATACGACCTGTTCCCTCGCCTCCCTTGAAGAACTTAGCGACTAATGCACGATAGAGAACGAGAAGGATGGTTCCGCCGACGTTTTTACGCCCTCATTACAGCGTAATTGTAAAGTTTCATTTCTGCGCCTACACTGAGATACTAGCAATGGGAAAGTGTAATCAAAACTGATGACCATTTAATTGTATGTGGTAAATGAATAACCAGTGTGTGTATTTGTGCACTAATGGTATATTTTGTCTTTTCATGACCTCAAGGCGCACCGTGACCAGGTGCTCTATATATGTTGCCTAGTGGTTATGTTCTCAAAGAAAAACTCAATAAGAATGACGCCTTGAAGCCATTAGGTTAATTGCTTGACAGTGAAGGCAAATAAGCTATTTGGGTTGTGAAATTTATTGGCAGGCAGTCAAAATGATCGTAGAAGATGAGATACAAAAGGCAATATGTACATGTCACATCACCGTTTAATGGAAAAAATGTATGCTATGGTTTAAGGGGTCGAGTCTTTTTTGGGGGGGGGGGGGCGAAGGGTTGCCGTAATGTCCATCAGTATATAAGTAAGGCTATGGCTGAGAGAGATGCTTTATGCTGAGAAATACATATTATGCCATGACGCGGTGAAGGTTTGATATCATTCATACAAATGATGCAGTAACTCATTGATGAACTGTGAATGCAATACGTGACAGCTGAAGCCATTGTAACAATGAATCATAAAGCCTGATCAACACCGGTTGAGATATCACACCATCACACGCTCAAGCCACAAGAAGGTGCTGCTGTTTTATTGTCCTGAAATAGGCGAACTGACAACCCCCATCCTCATAATCATTTGCCCCCTCAGATACGATGTGCAAACTCGGAGAGCAGCCCGTTCAACTTTTATACATAATATACGCTTACTTCTCCTATTCACGAATGACCCATATGTCG
>CM067356.1:34243429-34350929 GCA_034190875.2 Urechis unicinctus
TGCTTCTTGTATTTCCTGTTGTCTACTTTTGAAAGCTTTACATACACTCTTGACTGACTTCCTGGCATCACTGGATATCTGTGATTTTCTTCCTGGGACTTCGATTGGTTACGTTATAACTGAACCGAATATACACTTTGGCAGCTAATGTCGTCAGGTTCGGATTCTCTCTCATAAATCTGTCAAGGTGACCTAATACTATTTCACTGAATTCATTGTGTGTTGGTAGATCAGCTACTTTTCTTCGTATATCAGGTGAAAGATAACTCCATATTCCACCGTCAAGGTGATCAACAAAAATCTGTTTCAAAAGACGTGCCATTGCGGGTAGCATAACTTGCTGTACAACTTCCATTTCATCTTGCTACCAGTGTGGTTAATACATTTTTTTTTTATTGATTTCCTTTCATGATCTCGTATGAGGTCATCCCCCGAAATGTAGTAACTCCCACGCCGTTCCACGTGTCAAGTTTGGTCTCTCCCCACCGTAAACAGCGTCCTAATTAATCGAATGCTATCATTCTTGGGACCAATGCTGGGTTCTTTATATAATTAATCACTTCTGTGGAGGTAACCAGTTCTTTGGTAACAACATCCAAAACTCGTGCGTATAAGTCAAAGGGAGGGAAATCCGTTTCCTCCAATTTGACTAAGCCCACTGTTAATATTTGTTCTAGCACAACAGCCTCTTCAGGCGTCAATATATTGTGAACGCAGCTGCACGTATATTTCAGCCACTTTGTCACAGGGTATTTTAAACCAGTCGAATTTGCTCTCTGCGACACAAATAAATAGATAAATAATCATGTTCATATCACGATATATGTATAAATATATGTGGAAGGATCATCCGACATCTGTTTTAGAACTTTTTCCGGAACTGAGTTTGTGCTTTCAGAGCCTTGATTTGTTTCCTTTTTTGGCCAGCTGTCTGCAGGTGGTCAAGGTAATCAGGCAGGGTAGAGGATTGGGAACCAGCTGTCGCAGGTGGTGGTTGCTTACTCTGCCATAAGCCCCAGTGCATTATGCCTGCTGTTTACTGCTCCTGACAGTTTGGGCTTCCTCTGCTGCTTGCATTTACAACAGCAGCTCAGAGTGCTTCTTGTATTTCCTGTTGTCTACTTTTGAAAGCTTTACATACACTCTTGACTGACTTCCTGGCATCACTGGATATCTGTGATTTTTTTCCTGGGACTTCGATTGGTTACGTTATAACTGAACCGAATATACACTTTGGCAGCTAATGTCGTCGGGGTTCGGATTCTCTCTCATAAATCTGTCAAGGTGACCTAATACTATTTCACTGAATTCATTGTGTTTTGGTAGATCAGCTACTTTTCTTCGTATATCAGGTGAAAGATAACTCCATATTCCACCGTCAAGGTGATCAACAAAAATCTGTTTCAAAAGACGTGCCATTGCGGGTAGCATAACTTGCTGTACAACTTCCATTTCATCTTGCTACCAGTGTTGTTAATACATTTTTTTTTTATTGATTTCCTTTCATTATCTCGTATGAGGTCATCCCCCGAAATGTAGTAACTCCCAAGCCGTTCCACGTGTCAAGTTTGGTCTCTCCCCACCGTAAACAGCGTCCTAATTAATCGAATGCTATCATTCGTGGGACCAATGCTGGGTTCTTTATATAATTAATCACTTCTGTGGAGGTAACCAGTTCTTTGGTAACAACATCCAAAACTCGTGCGTATAAGTCAAAGGGAGGGAAATCCGTTTCCTCCAATTTGACTAAGCCCACTGTTAATATTTGTTCTAGCACAACAGCCTCTTCAGGCGTCAATATATTGTGAACGCAGCTGCACGTATATTTCAGCCACTTTGTCACAGGGTATTTTAAACCAGTCGAATTTGCTCTCTGCGACACAAATAAATAGATAAATAATCATGTTCATATCACGATATATGTATAAATATATGTGGAAGGATCATCCGACATCTGTTTTAGAACTTTTTCCGGAACTGAGTTTGTGCTTTCAGAGCCTTGATTTGTTCCTTTTTTGGCCAGCTGTCTGCAGGTGGTCAAGGTAATCAGGCATTGGTTGCTTACTCTGCCATAAGCCCCAGTGCATTATGCCTGCTGTTTACTGCTCCTGACAGTTTGGGCTTCCTCTGCTGCTTGCATTTACAACAGCAGCTCAGAGTGCTTCTGTATTTCCTGTTGTCTACTTTTGAAAGCTTTACATACACTCTTGACTGACTTCCTGGCATCACTGGATATCTGTGATTTTCTTCCTGGGACTTCGATTGGTTACGTTATAACTGAACCGAATATACACTTTGGCAGCTAATGTCGTCGGGTTCGGATTCTCTCTCATAAATCTGTCAAGGTGACCTAATACTATTTCACTGAATTCATTGTGTGTTGGTAGATCAGCTACTTTTCTTCGTATATCAGGTGAAAGATAACTCCATATTCCACCGTCAAGGTGATCAACAAAAATCTGTTTCAAAAGACGTGCCATTGCGGGTAGCATAACTTGCTGTACAACTTCCATTTCATCTTGCTACCAGTGTGGTTAATACATTTTTTTTTTATTGATTTCTTTCATTATTTCGTATGAGGTCATCCCCCGAAATGTAGTAACTCCCACGCCGTTCCACGTGTCAAATTTGGTCTCTCCCCACCGTAAACAGCGTCCTAATAAATCGAATGCTATCATTCGTGGGACCAATGCTGGGTTCTTTATATAATTAATCACTTCTGTGGAGGTAACCAGTTCTTTGGTAACAACATCCAAAACTCGTGCGTATAAGTCAAAGGGAGGGAAATCCGTTTCCTCCAATTTGACTAAGCCCACTGTTAATATTTGTTCTAGCACAACAGCCTCTTCAGGCGTCAATATATTGTGAACGCAGCTGCACGTATATTTCGGCCACTTTGTCACAGGGTATTTTAAACCAGTCAAATTTGCTCTCTGCGACACAAATAAATAGATAAATAATCATGTTCATATCACGATATATGTATAAATATATGTGGAAGGATCATCCGACATCTGTTTTAGAACTTTTTCCGGAACTGAGTTTGTGCTTTCAGAGCCTTGATTTGTTCCTTTTTTGGCCAGCTGTCTGCAGGTGGTCAAGGTAATCAGGCATTGGTTGCTTACTCTGCCATAAGCCCCAGTGCATTATGCCTGCTGTTTACTGCTCCTGACAGTTTGGGCTTCCTCTGCTGCTTGCATTTACAACAGCAGCTCAGAGTGCTTCTTGTATTTCCTGTTGTCTACTTTTGAAAGCTTTACATACACTCTTGACTGACTTCCTGGCATCACTGGATATCTGTGATTTTCTTCCTGGGACTTCGATTGGTTACGTTATAACTGAACCGAATATACACTTTGGCAGCTAATGTCGTCGGGTTCGGATTCTCTCTCATAAATCTGTCAAGGTGACCTAATACTATTTCACTGAATTCATTGTGTGTTGGTAGATCAGCTACTTTTCTTCGTATATCAGGTGAAAGATAACTCCATATTCCACCGTCAAGGTGATCAACAAAATCTGTTTCAAAAGACGTGCCATTGCGGGTAGCATAACTTGCTGTACAACTTCCATTTCATCTTGCTACCAGTGTGGTTAATACATTTTTTTTTTGATTTCCTTTCATTATCTCGTATGAGGTCATCCCCCGAAATGTAGTAACTCCCACGCCGTTCCACGTGTCAAGTTTGGTCTCTCCCCACCGTAAACAGCGTCCTAATAAATCGAATGCTATCATTCGTGGGACCAATGCTGGGTTCTTTATATAATTAATCACTTCTGTGGAGGTAACCAGTTCTTTGGTAACAACATCCAAAACTCGTGCGTATAAGTCAAAGGGAGGGAAATCCGTTTCCTCCAATTTGACTAAGCCCACTGTTAATATTTGTTCTAGCACAACAGCCTCTTCAGGCGTCAATATATTGTGAACGCAGCTGCACGTATATTTCAGCCACTTTGTCACAGGGTATTTTAAACCAGTCAAATTTGCTCTCTGCGACACAAATAAATAGATAAATAATCATGTTCATATCACGATATATGTATAAATATATGTGGAAGGATCATCCGACATCTGTTTTAGAACTTTTTCCGGAACTGAGTTTGTGCTTTCAGAGCCTTGATTTGTTCCTTTTTTGGCCAGCTGTCTGCAGGTGGTCAAGGTAATCAGGCATTGGTTGCTTACTCTGCCATAAGCCCCAGTGCATTATGCCTGCTGTTTACTGCTCCTGACAGTTTGGGCTTCCTCTGCTGCTTGCATTTACAACAGCAGCTCAGAGTGCTTCTTGTATTTCCTGTTGTCTACTTTTGAAAGCTTTACATACACTCTTGACTGACTTCCTGGCATCACTGGATATCTGTGATTTTCTTCCTGGGACTTCGATTGGTTACGTTATAACTGAACCGAATATACACTTTGGCAGCTAATGTCGTCGGGTTCGGATTCTCTCTCATAAATCTGTCAAGGTGACCTAATACTATTTCACTGAATTCATTGTGTGTTGGTAGATCAGCTACTTTTCTTCGTATATCAGGTGAAAGATAACTCCATATTCCACCGTCAAGGTGATCAACAAAAATCTGTTTCAAAAGACGTGCCATTGCGGGTAGCATAACTTGCTGTACAACTTCCATTTCATCTTGCTACCAGTGTGGTTAATACATTTTTTTTTATTGATTTCCTTTCATTATTTCGTATGAGGTCATCCCCCGAAATGTAGTAACTCCCACGCCGTTCCACGTGTCAAGTTTGGTCTCTCCCCACCGTAAACAGCGTCCTAATAAATCGAATGCTATCATTCGTGGGACCAATGCTGGGTTCTTTATATAATTAATCACTTCTGTGGAGGTAACCAGTTCTTTGGTAACAACATCCAAAACTCGTGCGTATAAGTCAAAGGGAGGGAAATCCGTTTCCTCCAATTTGACTAAGCCCACTGTTAATATTTGTTCTAGCACAACAGCCTCTTCAGGCGTCAATATATTGTGAACGCAGCTGCACGTATATTTCGGCCACTTTGTCACAGGGTATTTTAAACCAGTCAAATTTGCTCTCTGCGACACAAATAAATAGATAAATAATCATGTTCATATCACGATATATGTATAAATATATGTGGAAGGATCATCCGACATCTGTTTTAGAACTTTTTCCGGAACTGAGTTTGTGCTTTCAGAGCCTTGATTTGTTCCTTTTTTGGCCAGCTGTCTGCAGGTGGTCAAGGTAATCAGGCATTGGTTGCTTACTCTGCCATAAGCCCCAGTGCATTATGCCTGCTGTTTACTGCTCCTGACAGTTTGGGCTTCCTCTGCTGCTTGCATTTACAACAGCAGCTCAGAGTGCTTCTTGTATTTCCTGTTGTCTACTTTTGAAAGCTTTACATACACTCTTGACTGACTTCCTGGCATCACTGGATATCTGTGATTTTCTTCCTGGGACTTCGATTGGTTACGTTATAACTGAACCGAATATACACTTTGGCAGCTAATGTCGTCGGGTTCGGATTCTCTCTCATAAATCTGTCAAGGTGACCTAATACTATTTCACTGAATTCATTGTGTGTTGGTAGATCAGCTACTTTTCTTCGTATATCAGGTGAAAGATAACTCCATATTCCACCGTCAAGGTGATCAACAAAAATCTGTTTCAAAAGACGTGCCATTGCGGGTAGCATAACTTGCTGTACAACTTCCATTTCATCTTGCTACCAGTGTGGTTAATACATTTTTTTTTTTATTGATTTCCTTTCATTATCTCGTATGAGGTCATCCCCCGAAATGTAGTAACTCCCACGCCGTTCCACGTGTCAAGTTTGGTCTCTCCCCACCGTAAACAGCGTCCTAATAAATCGAATGCTATCATTCGTGGGACCAATGCTGGGTTCTTTATATAATTAATCACTTCTGTGGAGGTAACCAGTTCTTTGGTAACAACATCCAAAACTCGTGCGTATAAGTCAAAGGGAGGGAAATCCGTTTCCTCCAATTTGACTAAGCCCACTGTTAATATTTGTTCTAGCACAACAGCCTCTTCAGGCGTCAATATATTGTGAACGCAGCTGCACGTATATTTCAGCCACTTTGTCACAGGGTATTTTAAACCAGTCAAATTTGCTCTCTGCGACACAAATAAATAGATAAATAATCATGTTCATATCACGATATATGTATAAATATATGTGGAAGGATCATCCGACATCTGTTTTAGAACTTTTTCCGGAACTGAGTTTGTGCTTTCAGAGCCTTGATTTGTTCCTTTTTTGGCCAGCTGTCTGCAGGTGGTCAAGGTAATCAGGCATTGGTTGCTTACTCTGCCATAAGCCCCAGTGCATTATGCCTGCTGTTTACTGCTCCTGACAGTTTGGGCTTCCTCTTCTGCTTGCATTTACAACAGCAGCTCAGAGTGCTTCTTGTATTTCCTGTTGTCTACTTTTGAAAGCTTTACATACACTCTTGACTGACTTCCTGGCATCACTGGATATCTGTGATTTTTTTCCTGGGACTTCGATTGGTTACGTTATAACTGAACCGAATATACACTTTGGCAGCTAATGTCGTCGGGTTCGGATTCTCTCTCATAAATCTGTCAAGGTGACCTAATACTATTTCACTGAATTCATTGTGTGTTGGTAGATCAGCTACTTTTCTTCGTATATCAGGTGAAAGATAACTCCATATTCCACCGTCAAGGTGATCTACAAAAATCTGTTTCAAAAGACGTGCCATTGCGGGTAGCATAACTTGCAGTACAACTTCCATTTCATCTTGCTCCCGTGGTGCAAGTTGTTTGTGGAAAATAACATTGTCTTCTGTCTGCACATCAGCAAATGGGAGCCTTGTTGTCCCAGCCATGAAATCTTTGGTGTTGGTGTCGTTAAACTCTATGCTTACCTTACCTTACCACTTGGTACCTTTTAACCTGATTTTTTTGTAGCAATACTTTTAAATAACTGTCTTTGCCGACAGGATATGTTTTATTGTTCAACCCCTTGCTTAGCAGTTTTCTGCGTGATCAAAACAATAGTATGTTTTTCTACACAAACTGACCATCCCGTCACCACGCAATTCGTCTTTAAACAATTTGAGTGTTGGTTTGAAAAATGTTTGATGCTCGAGACAGCATGGTTGATGAACCCAAACCTGACCATAGCACCTAGCTTTCACTCTAGATTCATGGCTAGTCACTGTTGGTAACCATTGATTCCAATTACAGAAATATGCCTTTTAATGTTTAATTTTGGTTTGGCAACCTCTTCCAAACATCATTGAAGCCCACATACATATAATCACAATACAAAGAATATGAAAAGTGTGACAGGGAGGAACAACTATTCTTGGGGAATTTAGTTGAAATATATAACGAACATTTATCTGAAATGCAATGATCCTCGCCAGTACACACCTTTTATTTGTTTTGCTGGCACATTATTACAAGTAATAAATTTTTTGGTTGGTACCATTATAACTGGAGCTTTTTGAATTTGAAGAGGATAAGTTGAAAAGGTTTAGCATCTGAATGCCTCACCTTAACTTCATGCTGACTTGCTTGGTTTTGAGAATGGCTTTCATCTGAGCCATACTATACAAATTTGGTTTCTTGAAAGTGATACCATCAGTCGTTTGTGGGGGATGATAATATTGAAAATGTGTTCAATACTAAGTGGTTAAATGCATCCCATTCCCACATATCATCATGTTGGAACATTTCATGGCTGAACTGCCTGACTTATTCTGAGTGCTCTTGAATGAACATGGTGGCCATTCTTTCACCAAGAAGTACAGTCCCTTTATTTGGCTTAGCAACAATCACCATGGCTTTGCAGCCCAGATCTTCCAGTTTTTCTGACTATATGATAAGTTGAAAAGGTTTAGCATCTGAATGCCTCACCTTAACTTCATGCTGACTTGCTTGGTTTTGAGAATGGCTTTCATCTGAGCCATACTATACAAATTTGGTTTCTTGAAAGTGATGCCATCAGACGTTTGTTGGGGTGATAATATTGAAAATGTGTTCAATACTAAGTGGTTTAATGCATCCCATTACCACATATTATCATGTTGGACTTATTCAGAGTGCTTTTGAATGAACATGGTGGCCATTCTTTCACCAAGAAGTACAGTCCCTGTAACCCCCTGTGGGTTCGGGGGTAGAATAGACCCACTGTATCCTCCTGCATGTCGTAAGAGGCGACTAATAGGGGGGCAACCTGTTGGCCGTGGGTTGCGACTCGTGTCGGTGGAAGATGGGATCCTGGTGGTTGAGTGGAGCGGTCCTTGCGAGGGCTATATCTGCAACACACCACTTTGGCCCGGATTTCACCTAGACGAGAGGCTGGAATGGCCTGGTCCAGTCAATCGGCTTGTGGTGACATGCCATGGGATATTTGTTTTCATTACTTATTGCTTTTTCATTCCACCTCTTGTCATTCATTCTTATCCACATGGTTTTTTCCCTTTTCTTTTTCATTTATCCCTGGCGGCTGCTTAACAGGTCAATTGAGTTGATGTGTGAACAGCTCTTTGAGCTGTTTGCTATTTGATTTGAGTATTGCACTGGTGTATCCCTGGCGTCATGTGTGCTGGTTGAGCCGCACACCGCTGACGCCCCCATGTTGGGCTCCATGGTGGGGGGTGGGGAGCACCAGTGAAGAAAATTTTATCATAATATCATGGCTCATAAACAAACTCAAGAAAGATTATCTTCTAAACGGACTAGACCCAATGAAACGGACACGGACTCTGACTCGGACAAAGATCTTTGCTCCTCATGGCCAAGATTCTTGGTTTTAACTTCTACTAATCCAGAGAGACCCTTGACATCTCTAAGTCCTTTTGCAATTAGTAAAGGGATTGAGGGGTTGGCTGGTGTCGCCAAAAACATTAGGAAAATACAGTCTGGCAGCTTGCTTGTTGAAGTTGATCGACCCAGCCTCGCGAGTTGCCTACTGAAATCAGTACTTCTCGCGGGCATTCCGATACAAGTCACCCCTCACCGAACCCTCAACACCAAAAGAGGAGTAATTCGATGTTTTGATTTGAAAGAATGCGAGGTCTCTGAAATTATTAACGAGTTAAAACCACAAAGGGTAATCGATGCAAAAAAAAAAATCACAGTGAACCGCAATGGGACTCGACAAGCCACGGGGACGGTTATCCTGACCTTTGACAGCTCTGAATTGCCTAAAGCTGTCAAGGTCGGATACTTGAATGTCTCCGTGGACCCCTACATCCAAAATCCCTTGCGCTGCTTCAAGTGCCAACGTTACGGACATGGTAATTCAACCTGCAAAAGAACTGCAGCATGTGCGAAGTGTGGACAGGAGGACCATAAGGAAGATGACTGCCGGCAGACCACCAAATGTATTAATTGCTCAGGGGACCACCCAGCATTCTCTAGGTTGTGTCCTACATGGATCAAGGAAAAACAAATCCAAACGATCCGACACACCAGAGACATCTCGTTCCCTGAGGCACGAAAGATAGTGGAGGCACATCAGGGCACCAAACCCTCTTATGCTAGCGCTGTCAAAAAGGCCACAGTGTCAGTCGACACCCAGACCGACTACACGTGGCCAAATGGCAGCGCCCAGCCAAAAATGGTGACCATTGATGTGCCAAAACCTGCTACTACTACCAAGAAGGCAAAAGATATGTCAACACAGTGCAGTCCTCCTGTCCATCCTACTGTTTACAAAAAAACCCGCTGAGACTAGTAAAAAAAAATGAAACAGTAATAACTAAAGTAAAAACTCATAATCATAGACCTCCTAAGGGATCTAAGGATCCCATAAAATTGCATGATAAATACGGCAGCCTAGAGGAGATGGACATTGACAGTGTCCGTCTTCCCTCTAAACCCACATCTGCCCCTAACAGCCCAAGGCGGAAGCCTCGGGCTTCAACCAATCCCCCCAATGTCACCTAGCATCATCCAATGGAACTGTCGAGGATTTCGGTCCAACTATGACGAACTCAAATTTCTTTTGTATGACCATCAACCTATTGCTGTTAGCCTTCAGGAAACTTTCTTGAAGGAGACTGATCAAATGTCAATGAGAGGGTATACCATGTATAATAAAACAACTTTATCACAAAGAGACGCAAGAGCTGTGGGAGGGGCATCTGTGCTTGTTAAAGACGGTGTCCCCCATGAACCCATTCCTCTTGACACGCCTCTTCAGGCTATAGCCATTAGAATTACCCTCCACAAAACCATCACTTTGTGCTCTCTGTACCTACCACCAAGCTACAAGATTTTACAGAGAGACATTGATCATTTGATCAGTCAACTTCCGTCCCCACTTTTGCTGCTTGGCGATTTCAATGCCCACAGCGATTTATGGGGATGTGAGGACACCAACGACAGTGGTCAAAAAATAGAAAATTTCATCATACAAAATGATCTTGCTATATTAAATAATAAATCTAAAACTTATCTCCATCCTGGAACCGGATCTTTCTCTGCCATAGACCTTAGCCTCTGCTCTCCATCTCTTTTGATGGAATTTGATTGGGAAGTTGGTCAGGACCAGTGTGGAAGTGACCACTTTCCAATATTTTTAAATATCAATAGGCCTATGCCCGCTGAGCGGGTATCCAAATGGAAACTCCATAAGGCCAACTGGCCGAATTTTACTTCTATGTGCAGAGACATTATCAACAAAGATACATTAGAAAATATTGATGAAGATCCGGTATCCTTTTTTACACAATCAATAATTAATATAGCCACACAAAATGTACCGAAATCCTCGACAGATTCTAAACGGATATATAAACCATGGTTTTCTGATGCATGCCGTGACGCTGTCAAAGAGCGCAAACGGGCACTGTACAGGTTCAAAATGCGGCCCACCGAGGCCAACAAAAACCTGTACAAAGTAGCCCGAGCCAAAGCTCGACGCGTCATCAAATACAGCAAGCGTGAGTCTTGGCACAATTTTGTTTCCAAATTAAATAGCAAGACTTCCACGAAAAAGGCATGGGACATGGTTCGTAGGATTAGGGGAAAGGAAAATAACAACACTCTCTCACATCTGGTTAAACCAGATGGTTCCAAAGCCTCCAATTTGAAGGACATTGTCAATACTCTAGGCGATGCCTTCCAAAAGAATTCCTCTGCCAATAATTATAGTACCAAATTTAAAAAATTTAAACATCATCGGGAACGAAACATTCCTAATTTTAATTCAAATAACCATGAAAATTACAACTCTTTTTTTACACTAAAGGAGTTGGAGGATTCGATACATAAATCGAATGACACAGCTAGTGGACCCGATGATGTACACTATCAATTTTTAAAACACCTTCCAGAGGAAACACTTGAAGTACTTTTAGACATTTTTAATGGAATCTGGGAATCTGGAACATTCCCAGATGGTTGGAGAGAGGCTATAGTTATCCCGATACCCAAGCCAGGGAAGGATAACACCATTCCTACGAACTATCGTCCCATTGCCTTAACGAGCTGCATCTGTAAAACGATGGAGAAAATGATAAACAGCCGCCTGGTATGGTTTCTTGAAAGAAACCAACTAATTTCCAGGTACCAGAGCGGTTTCCGTCACACACGTAGCACGACGGATCACCTGGTCCGTCTTGAAAGTTTTATACGTGACGGTTTTGTGAGGGGGGAACATGTGGTGTCGGTCTTCTTCGATATGGAGAAGGCTTATGACACCACATGGAAACATGGAATCCTGTCGGATTTGAGCAATATGGGCCTTAAAGGCCGCATGCCTGTTTTTATCAAAAAATTTCTTGAGAACCGAATTTTTAAAGTCCGTGCTGGCACCACCCTTTCTGATACTTGTGATCAGGAGATGGGGGTCCCACAGGGAAGTATTTTATCCGTTACACTTTTTAATATAAAAATTAATAGTATAGTTAATGTCATCAAGCCAGGTGTGGATTGTTCACTCTACGTGGATGATTTTTTGATTTATTTTAAATCAAAAAATATGAGCACAATTGAGAGGCAGCTTCAACTTAGCCTCAATAACATCCAAAACTGGGCGGATGAAAACGGATTTAAATTCTCTAAATCAAAAACTGTCTGTATGCATTTTTGCAACAAAAGAAATATCCATCCAGACCCAGTTCTCACCCTTGATGGCAATGTTATTCCTGTGGTGGAAGAAACCAAGTTTCTTGGAATAATTTTTGACAGGAAGCTCAATTTTAAAGCTCACATTTCTTACCTCCGTAAGAAATGTTTTAAAGCAATCAATCTTTTAAAGATGTTGTCCAATACTGATTGGGGAGCGGACCGGAAAGTCCTTTTACGGCTTTACCGGTCACTAGTGCGCTCCAAGTTGGACTATGGCTCTTTTATATATGGTGCTGCCCGTCGCTCATATCTAAGAAAATTGGATACTGTCCAAAACCAAGCTCTGAGGCTTTGCCTCGGGGCTTTCAGAACCTCTCCCATTCCCAGTCTACATGTGGAAGCCAACGAGGCACCACTTGGGGTTCGGAGGGAGCAGCTTGCCATTCAGTATGCCTTACGCATAAGGTCCAACCCCAAGAATCCAGCATTTGATGCTGTTTTTAATCCTGGAAATATCCATTTTTATGAGAGTAGGCCGAATGCTATCCCTTCGTTCGGTCTGCGTATCAGAGAATCGCTGGATGGGTCATGCTCTAACTTGAATGCCGTGGCGGTTGAGACTGTGCCAGGGTCTCCCCCATGGCAATTGAAAACCCCAATAGTGGATAAATCGCTGACAACTTACACGAAGGGATCTAACGAGCCTGATTTTTTTACTTCACCAATTTAGAGAGATAAAGGATAAATATTCGGACCGTTCTGCCCTTTACACAGACGGTTCGAAAGAAGACAATAAAATTGGAGCTGCAGCCATTATGGGGAAATGTGTTTTTAACATGAGCCTACCACCTCCACTGTCAATTTTCCACGCTGAGCTTAAAGCTCTTTCCATTGCACTTGGACTTATTGCCCAATCCAGTAAAAAGCGTTTTGTTGTATTTTCCGACTCACTGTCTGCCCTGGAGGCAATCACAGGGAGTAATTTACGTAATGGTTTTATTTTAAATGTTGTGCTTTTATATTCTCAATTGACAGATCGTGGCAAGGATATTTTGTTTGTATGGGTACCAAGCCATGTTGGTATCCCTGGTAATGAAAGGGCAGACAGAGCTGCCAAGGAAGCCCTCAACATGAATGTGACTGAGGTTAAAGTCCCCTTTACAGACTTTAAACCTCAAGTCGTCCAATTTTTTAAACAGAAATGGCAGGACCAGTGGGATGAATCCATCCCAAACAAACTTCACGAAATTCAGCCCTTACTTGGGGAGTGGCCACAGAGCTGCAGAGAGAGCAGAAGAGAGGAGGTTATTCTTGCTCGCGCTCGTATAGGACACACCTATACAACTCATGCCTTTCTATTAAGGGATGAGCCCATCCCTGAATGCATTCCTTGTCAATGTACCTACACCGTCAGCACATTCTCATCGAATGTGCTGATTTGATTTTGATCCGAAATCGCTTCTTCCGGGTTCAAACCCTTTCAGAATTGTTTGAAAGGGTGAATCCATCCAAGATACTTGGATTCATAAGAGAAATTGGACTTTTTTATAGATTTTAGACCATACAATTCTCAAATTATTATATATTATTCAATTAATATAATTCAATTAATACTAATGGGTTTAATTTTTAGTTAGTTTTTAACCCTTGACTCCTTCTTATCCTTTCGTACTCGTATTTACCCCTCCTTAAGTAGGCACCATATAACACACTAGTGTTGGTGTGCCGTTAAACCCTATACTTACCTTACCTTACAGTCCCTGTATCTGGCTTAGCAACAATCACCATGGCTCTCTTTCAGTTGACGGTATTCATCACACCTTTTTTGGATAAGCTCCATCATATTTCGCTCCATCACCATGAAAGGTATCTGAAAAGTACCATAAATAATAATAGTTGATGAATTAGGTATAGTTTGGCTCAATTTGTTGATTGTAAACTGTGTACTGGGTTCTAAATACTAAATATTTTATTAGCAAAGCTACAGCAATTTCACAAATTGTTTTTGTTGTAAAGAATTGTTTGGGCTCTCACTCATGTCTTTAAGGATAAAGAGTTAACTGCCGATGTCAACAAAGCCAAATGGTAAGTTTGTTCTTCATTCATGATCTACACAGCACATCAATGATATCAAATCAAAGAGATTTTTTCTTATTGTGAATACAATCCTTAAACAAGTCACACCAACATCTTTAACCCCCCTGTGGGTCCGGGGGTAGAATAGGCCCACTGTATCTTCCTGCATGTCGTAAGAGGCGACTAATAGGGGGTAACCTGTTGGCCGTGGGTTTCGACTCGTGTCGGTGGAAGATGGGATCCTGGTGGTTGAGTGGAGCGGTCCTTGCGAGGGCTATATCTGCAACACACCACTTTGGCCCGGAATTCGCCTAGACGAGAGGGTGGGTAGGCCTGGCCCATTCCTATCGGCTGGTGGCGTCGTGCCCTGGGACTACCCATCACATGCATTTGGCATCTTCCTTCATGACATTCATTTACTTCATGGATCATTTCTCATTTCATTGGCTTCACTAGTCCCAGAAGGCGGCTGCTTAATCAGGTCAATCGGATTCCATTAGTGGTGTTATGGTGCGCCTCTACGAGCTCAGCACCTTGCCAGTGTCTGGGCTCTATGGGTTACCTATTGTATCACTTTTTATGGGGGACGAGTATATCACCTGTGTAGCCCTGGCATCTTTAAGATGTCCCTTTATTGGACTCCGGGGCGGGTGGGGAGCACAGGTGATGAATTGTTGTATTATTATGTCTTCCTCTCATACTGGCCAAAAACGAAGGCATTTAGATGAAAATGAAACTGAATCTGAGAACTGGCCAAGATTTCTTGTGCTTGAAAGGACCGACGGGAGTTTAGAGAAAGTTTCATTCATTGTTCTATTTAAAGGAATTTGTGGTGTTGCAGGTACTCCCAAAAATCTAAAACTTTTGAGATCTGGGTTTTATCTTGTCGAAACTTTCAAACCAATTCATTCCAAACTTCTTCTTCAGACCACCAAATTAGTGGCCACACAGCTGCAGAGAGAGCCGAAGAGAAGACGTCGTTCTTGCTCACGTTCGTATAGGACACACCTATTGTTGGTGTGCCGTTAAACCACTTACCTTACCTTCACTTCTTGGAGGTAACCAACATCCAAAACTCGTGCGTATAAGTCAAAGGGAGGGAAATCCGTTTCCTCCAATTTGACTAAGCCCACTGTTAATATTTGTTCTAGCACAACAGCCAGCCTCTTCAGGCGTCAATATATTGTGAACGCAGCTGCACGTATATTTCAGCCACTTTGTCACAGGGTATTTTAAACCAGTCAAATTTGCTCTCTGCGACACAAATAAATAGATAAATAATCATGTTCATATCACGATATATGTATAAATATATGTGGAAGGATCATCCGACATCTGTTTTAGAACTTTTTCCGGAACTGAGTTTGTGCTTTCAGAGCCTTGATTTGTTCCTTTTTTGGCCAGCTGTCTGCAGGTGGTCAAGGTAATCAGGCATTGGTTGCTTACTCTGCCATAAGCCCCAGTGCATTATGCCTGCTGTTTACTGCTCCTGACAGTTTGGGCTTCCTCTGCTGCTTGCATTTACAACAGCAGCTCAGAGTGCTTCTTGTATTTCCTGTTGTCTACTTTTGAAAGCTTTACATACACTCTTGACTGACTTCCTGGCATCACTGGATATCTGTGATTTTTTTCCTGGGACTTCGATTGGTTACGTTATAACTGAACCGAATATACACTTTGGCAGCTAATGTCGTCGGGTTCGGATTCTCTCTCATAAATCTGTCAAGGTGACCTAATACTATTTCACTGAATTCATTGTGTTTTGGTAGATCAGCTACTTTTCTTCGTATATCAGGTGAAAGATAACTCCATATTCCACCGTCAAGGTGATCAACAAAAATCTGTTTCAAAAGACGTGCCATTGCGGGTAGCATAACTTGCTGTACAACTTCCATTTCATCTTGCTACCAGTGTGGTTAATACATTTTTTTTTTATTGATTTCCTTTCATTATCTCGTATGAGGTCATCCCCCGAAATGTAGTAACTCCCACGCCGTTCCACGTGTCAAGTTTGGTCTCTCCCCACCGTAAACAGCGTCCTAATAAATCGAATGCTATCATTCGTGGGACCAATGCTGGGTTCTTTATATAATTAATCACTTCTGTGGAGGTAACCAGTTCTTTGGTAACAACATCCAAAACTCGTGCGTATAAGTCAAAGGGAGGGAAATCCGTTTCCTCCAATTTGACTAAGCCCACTGTAATAATATTTGTTCTAGCACAACAGCCTCTTCAGGCGTCAATATATTGTGAACGCAGCTGCACGTATATTTCAGCCACTTTGTCACAGGGTATTTTAAACCAGTCAAATTTGCTCTCTGCGACACAAATAAATAGATAAATAATCATGTTCATATCACGATATATGTATAAATATATGTGGAAGGATCATCCGACATCTGTTTTAGAACTTTTTCCGGAACTGAGTTTGTGCTTTCAGAGCCTTGATTTGTTCCTTTTTTGGCCAGCTGTCTGCAGGTGGTCAAGGTAATCAGGCATTGGTTGCTTACTCTGCCATAAGCCCCAGTGCATTATGCCTGCTGTTTACTGCTCCTGACAGTTTGGGCTTCCTCTGCTGCTTGCATTTACAACAGCAGCTCAGAGTGCTTCTTGTATTTCCTGTTGTCTACTTTTGAAAGCTTTACATACACTCTTGACTGACTTCCTGGCATCACTGGATATCTGTGATTTTTTTCCTGGCTTCGATTGGTTACGTTATAACTGAACCGAATATACACTTTGGCAGCTAATGTCGTCGGGTTCGGATTCTCTCTCATAAATCTGTCAAGGTGACCTAATACTATTTCACTGAATTCATTGTGTGTTGGTAGATCAGCTACTTTTCTTCGTATATCAGGTGAAAGATAACTCCATATTCCACCGTCAAGGTGATCAACAAAAATCTGTTTCAAAAGACGTGCCATTGCGGGTAGCATAACTTGCTGTACAACTTCCATTTCATCTTGCTACCAGTGTGGTTAATACATATTTTTTTTTATTGATTTCCTTTCATTATTTCGTATGAGGTCATCCCCCGAAATGTAGTAACTCCCACGCCGTTCCACGTGTCAAGTTTGGTCTCTCCCCACCGTAAACAGCGTCCTAATAAATCGAATGCTATCATTCGTGGGACCAATGCTGGGTTCTTTATATAATTAATCACTTCTGTGGAGGTAACCAGTTCTTTGGTAACAACATCCAAAACTCGTGCGTATAAGTCAAAGGGAGGGAAATCCGTTTCCTCCAATTTGACTAAGCCCACTGTTAATATTTGTTCTAGCACAACAGCCTCTTCAGGCGTCAATATATTGTGAACGCAGCTGCACGTATATTTCAGCCACTTTGTCACAGGGTATTTTAAACCAGTCAAATTTGCTCTCTGCGACACAAATAAATAGATAAATAATCATGTTCATATCACGATATATGTATAAATATATGTGGAAGGATCATCCGACATCTGTTTTAGAACTTTTTCCGGAACTGAGTTTGTGCTTTCAGAGCCTTGATTTGTTCCTTTTTTGGCCAGCTGTCTGCAGGTGGTCAAGGTAATCAGGCATTGGTTGCTTACTCTGCCATAAGCCCCAGTGCATTATGCCTGCTGTTTACTGCTCCTGACAGTTTGGGCTTCCTCTGCTGCTTGCATTTACAACAGCAGCTCAGAGTGCTTCTTGTATTTCCTGTTGTCTACTTTTGAAAGCTTTACATACACTCTTGACTGACTTCCTGGCATCACTGGATATCTGTGATTTTTTTCCTGGGACTTCGATTGGTTACGTTATAACTGAACCGAATATACACTTTGGCAGCTAATGTCGTCGGGTTCGGATTCTCTCTCATAAATCTGTCAAGGTGACCTAATACTATTTCACTGAATTCATTGTGTTTGGTAGATCAGCTACTTTTTTCTTCGTATAGGTGAAAGATAACTCCATTCCACCGTCAAGGTGATCACAAAAATCTGTTTCAAAAGACGTGCCATTGCGGGTAGCATAACTTGCTGTACAACTTCCATTTCATCTTGCTACCAGTGTGGTTAATACATTTTTTTTTTTATTGATTTCCTTTCATTATCTCGTATGAGGTCATCCCCCGAAATGTAGTAACTCCCACGCCGTTCCACGTGTCAAGTTTGGTCTCTCCCCACCGTAAACAGCGTCCTAATAAATCGAATGCTATCATTCGTGGGACCAATGCTGGGTTCTTTATATAATTAATCACTTCTGTGGAGGTAACCAGTTCTTTGGTAACAACATCCAAAACTCGTGCGTATAAGTCAAAGGGAGGGAAATCCGTTTCCTCCAATTTGACTAAGCCCACTGTTAATATTTGTTCTAGCACAACAGCCTCTTCAGGCGTCAATATATTGTGAACGCAGCTGCACGTATATTTCAGCCACTTTGTCACAGGGTATTTTAAACCAGTCAGTCGAATTTGCTCTCTGCGACACAAATAAATAGATAAATAATCATGTTCATATCACGATATATGTATAAATATATGTGGAAGGATCATCCGACATCTGTTTTAGAACTTTTTCCGGAACTGAGTTAGTGCTTTCAGAGCCTTGATTTGTTCCTTTTTTTGGCCAGCTGTCTGCAGGTGGTCAAGGTAATCAGGCATTGGTTGCTTACTCTGCCATAAGCCCCAGTGCATTATGCCTGCTGTTTACTGCTCCTGACAGTTTGGGCTTCCTCTGCTGCTTGCATGCATTTACAACAGCAGCTCAGAGTGCTTCTTGTATTTCCTGTTGTCTACTTTTGAAAGCTTTACATACACTCTTGACTGACTTCCTGGCATCACTGGATATCTGTGATTTTCTTCCTGGGACTTCGATTGGTTACGTTATAACTGAACCGAATATACACTTTGGCAGCTAATGTCGTCGGGTTCGGATTCTCTCTCATAAATCTGTCAAGGTGACCTAATACTATTTCACTGAATTCATTGTGTGTTGGTAGATCAGCTACTTTTCTTCGTATATCAGGTGAAAGATAACTCCATATTCCACCGTCAAGGTGATCAACAAAAATCTGTTTCAAAAGACGTGCCATTGCGGGTAGCATAACTTGCTGTACAACTTCCATTTCATCTTGCTACCAGTGTGGTTAATACATTTTTTTTTTATTGATTTCCTTTCATTATTTCGTATGAGGTCATCCCCCGAAATGTAGTAACTCCCACGCCGTTCCACGTGTCAAGTTTGGTCTCTCCCCCACCGTAAACAGCGTCCTAATAAATCGAATGCTATCATTCGTGGGACCAATGCTGGGTTCTTTATATAATTAATCACTTCTGTGGAGGTAACCAGTTCTTTGGTAACAACATCCAAAACTCGTGCGTATAAGTCAAAGGGAGGGAAATCCGTTTCCTCCAATTTGACTAAGCCCACTGTTAATATTTGTTCTAGCACAACAGCCTCTTCAGGCGTCAATATATTGTGAACGCAGCTGCACGTATATTTCAGCCACTTTGTCACAGGGTATTTTAAACCAGTCAAATTTGCTCTCTGCGACACAAATAAATAGATAAATAATCATGTTCATATCACGATATATGTATAAATATATGTGGAAGGATCATCCGACATCTGTTTTAGAACTTTTTCCGGAACTGAGTTTGTGCTTTCAGAGCCTTGATTTGATTTTCCTTTTTTGGCCAGCTGTCTGCAGGTGGTCAAGGTAATCAGGCATTGGTTGCTTACTCTGCCATAAGCCCCAGTGCATTATGCCTGCTGTTTACTGCTCCTGACAGTTTGGGCTTCCTCTGCTGCTTGCATTTACAACAGCAGCTCAGAGTGCTTCTTGTATTTCCTGTTGTCTACTTTTGAAAGCTTTACATACACTCTTGACTGACTTCCTGGCATCACTGGATATCTGTGATTTTCTTCCTGGGACTTCGATTGGTTACGTTATAACTGAACCGAATATACACTTTGGCAGCTAATGTCGTCGGGTTCGGATTCTCTCTCATAAATCTGTCAAGGTGACCTAATACTATTTCACTGAATTCATTGTGTGTTGGTAGATCAGCTACTTTTCTTCGTATATCAGGTGAAAGATAACTCCATATTCCACCGTCAAGGTGATCAACAAAAATCTGTTTCAAAAGACGTGCCATTGCGGGTAGCATAACTTGCTGTACAACTTCCATTTCATCTTGCTACCAGTGTGGTTAATACATTTTTTTTTTATTGATTTCCTTTCATTATTTCGTATGAGGTCATCCCCCGAAATGTAGTAACTCCCACGCCGTTCCACGTGTCAAGTTTGGTCTCTCCCCACCGTAAACAGCGTCCTAATAAATCGAATGCTATCATTCGTGGGACCAATGCTGGGTTCTTTATATAATTAATCACTTCTGTGGAGGTAACCAGTTCTTTGGTAACAACATCCAAAACTCGTGCGTATAAGTCAAAGGGAGGGGAAATCCGTTTCCTCCAATTTGACTAAGCCCACTGTTAATATTTGTTCTAGCACAACAGCCTCTTCAGGCGTCAATATATTGTGAACGCAGCTGCACGTATATTTCAGCCACTTTGTCACAGGGTATTTTAAACCCAGTCAAATTTGCTCTCTGCGACACAAATAAATAGATAAATAATCATGTTCATATCACGATATATGTATAAATATATGTGGAAGGATCATCCGACATCTGTTTTAGAACTTTTTCCGGAACTGAGTTTGTGCTTTCAGAGCCTTGATTTGTTCCTTTTTTGGCCAGCTGTCTGCAGGTGCATTCAGTCGCACGTCAAGGTAATCAGGCATTGGTTGCTTACTCTGCCATAAGCCCCAGTGCATTATGCCTGCTGTTTACTGCTCCTGACAGTTTGGGCTTCCTCTGCTGCTTGCATTTACAACAGCAGCTCAGAGTGCTTCTTGTATTTCCTGTTGTCTACTTTTGAAAGCTTTACATACACTCTTGACTGACTTCCTGGCATCACTGGATATCTGTGATTTTTTTCCTGGGACTTCGATTGGTTACGTTATAACTGAACCGAATATACACTTTGGCAGCTAATGTCGTCGGGTTCGGATTCTCTCTCATAAATCTGTCAAGGTGACCTAATACTATTTCACTGAATTCATTGTGTGTTGGTAGATCAGCTACTTTTCTTCGTATATCAGGTGAAAGATAACTCCATATTCCACCGTCAAGGTGATCAACAAAAATCTGTTTCAAAAGACGTGCCATTGCGGGTAGCATAACTTGCTGTACAACTTCCATTTCATCTTGCTCCCGTGGTGCAAGTTGTTTGTGGAAAATAACATTGTCTTCTGTCTGCACATCAGCAAATGGGAGCCTTGTTGTCCCAGCCATGAAATCTTTGGTGTTGGTGTCGTTAAACTCTATGCTTACCTAACCTTACCACTTGGTACCTTTTAACCTGATTTTTTTGTAGCAATACTTTTAAATAACTGTCTTTGCCGACAATATAGTTCAAATTAATATAATTCAATTAATACACTTAAATTAATTCGATTTTTAGTTGGTTGTAAACCTTGACTTCTTATCCTTTCGTACTCGTACATGCCCCTCCTTAAGTAGGCACCATATAACACACTAGTGTTGGTGTGCCGTTAAACCCTATACTTACCTTACCTTGCCGACAGGATATGTTTTATTGTTCAACCCCTTGCTTAGCAGTTTTCTGCGTGATCAAAACAATAGTATGTTTTTCTACACAAACTGACCATCCCGTCACCACGCAATTCTTCTTTAAACAATTTGAGTGTTGGTTTGAAAAATGTTTGATGCTCGAGACAGCATGGTTGATGAACCCAAACCTGACCATAGCACCTAGCTTTCACTCTAGATTCATGGCTAGTCACTGTTGGTAACCATTGATTCCAATTACAGAAATATGCCTTTTAATGTTTAATTTTGGTTTGGCAACCTCTTCCAAACATCATTGAAGCCCACATACATATAATCACAATACAAAGAATATGAAAAGTGTGACAGGGAGGAACAACTATTCTTGGGGAATTTAGTTGAAATATATAACGAACATTTATCTGAAATGCAATGATCCTCGCCAGTACACACCTTTCATTTGTTTTGCTGGCACATTATTACAAGTAATAAATTTTTTGGTTGGTACCATTATAACTGGAGCTTTTTGAATTTGAAGAGGACAAGTTGAAAAGGTTTAGCATCTGAATGCCTCACCTTAACTTCATGCTGACTTGCTTGGTTTTGAGAATGGCTTTCATCTGAGCCATACTATACAAATTTGGTTTCTTGAAAGTGATACCATCAGTCGTTTGTGGGGGATGATAATATTGAAAATGTGTTCAATACTAAGTGGTTAAATGCATCCCATTCCCACATGTTGGAACATTTCATGGCTGAACTGCCTGACTTATTCCGAGTGCTCTTGAATGAACATGGTGGCCATTCTTTCACCAAGAAGTACAGTCCCTTTATTTGGCTTAGCAACAATCACCATGGCTTTGCAGCCCAGATCTTCCAGTTTTTCTGACTATATGATAAGTTGAAAAGGTTTAGCATCTGAATGCCTCACCTTAACTTCATGCTGACTTGCTTGGTTTTGAGAATGGCTTTCATCTGAGCCATACTATACAAATTTGGTTTCTTGAAAGTGATGCCATCAGACGTTTGTTGGGGTGATAATATTGAAAATGTGTTCAATACTAAGTGGTTTAATGCATCCCATTACCACATATTATCATGTTGGACTTATTCAGAGTGCTTTTGAATGAACATGGTGGCCATTCTTTCACCAAGAAGTACAGTCCCTGTATCTGGCTTAGCAACAATCACCATGGCTCTCTTTCAGTTGACGGTATTCATCACACCTTTTTTGGATAAGCTCCATCATTTTTCGCTCCATCACCATGAAAGGTATCTGAAAAGTACCATAAATAATAATAGTTGATGAATTAGGTATAGTTTGGCTCAATTTGTTGATTGTAAACTGTGTACTGGGTTCTAAATACTAAATATTTTATTAGCAAAGCTACAGCAATTTCACAAATTGTTTTTGTTGTAAAGAATTGTTTGGGCTCTCACTCATGTCTTTAAGGATAAAGAGTTAACTGCCGATGTCAACAAAGCCAAATGGTAAGTTTGTTCTTCATTCATGATCTACACAGCACATCAATGATATCAAATCAAAGAGATTTTTTCTTATTGTGAATACAATCCTTAAACAAGTCACACCCACATCTTTAACCCCCCTGTGGGTCCGGGGGTAGAATAGGCCCACTGTATCCTCCTGCATGTCGTAAGAGGCGACTAATAGGGGGCAACCTGTTGGCCGTGGGTTGCGACTCGTGTCGGTGGAAGATGGGATCCTGGTGGTTGAGTGGAGCGGTCCTTGCGAGGGCTATATCTGCAACACACCATTTTGGCCCGGAATTCCCCTAGACGAGAGGGTGGGTAGGCCTGGCCCATTCCTATCGGCTGGTGGTGTCGTACCCTGGGACTACCCATCACATGCATTTGGCATCTTCCTTCATGACATTCATTTACTTCATGGACCATTTCTCATTTCATTGGCTTCACTAGTCCCAGAAGGCGGCTGCTTAATCAGGTCAATCGGATTCCATTAGGGGTGTTATGGTGCGCCTCTACGAGCTCAGCACCTTGCCAGTGTCTGGGCTCTATGGGTTACCTATTGTATCACTTTTTATGGGGGACGAGTATATCACCTGTGTAGCCCTGGCATCTTTAAGATGTCCCTTTATTGGGCTCCGGGGCGGGTGGGGAGCACAGGTGATGAATTGTTGTATTATAATGTCTTCCTCTCATACTGGCCAAAAACGAAGGCATTTAGATGAAAATGAAACTGAATCTGAGAACTGGCCAAGATTTTTTGTGCTTGAAAGGACCGACGGGAGTTTAGAGAAAGTTTCATTCATTGTTCTATTTAAAGGAATTTGTGGTGTTGCAGGTACTCCCAAAAATCTAAAACTTTTGAGATCTGGGCTTTATCTTGTCGAAACTTCCAAACTTCTTCTTCAGACCACCAAATTAGTGGCCACACAGCTGCAGAGAGAGCCGAAGAGAAGAGGTTGTTCTTGCTCGCGCTCGTATAGGACACACCTATACAACTCATGCCTTTCTACTAAGGGATGAGCCCATCCCTGAATGTATTCCTTGTCAATGTGCCTACACCGTCAAGCACATTCTCATCGAATGTGCTGATTTGATTTTGATCCGAAATCGCTTCTTCAAGGGGTTCAAACCCTTTCAGAATTGTTTGAAAGGGTGAATCCATCCAAGATACTTGGATTCATAAGAGAAATTGGACTTTTTTATAGATTTTAGATCATACAATTCTCATTAAATTCAATATAGTTCAAATTAATATAATTCAATTAATACAATTCAATTAATTCAATTTTTAGTTGGTTGTAAACCTTGACTTCTTATCCTTTTGTACTCGTATATACCCCTCCTTAAGTAGGCACCATATAACACACTAGTGTTGGTGTGCCGTTAAACCCTATACTTACCTTACCTTCACTTCTGTGGAGGTAACCAGTTCTTTGGTAACAACATCCAAAACTCGTGCGTATAAGTCAAAGGGAGGGAAATGATTTGACTAAGGAAATTTCTTCTAGCACAACAGCCAGGCGTTTCCTCCAATATTGTGAACGAGCTGCACGTAATTTAGCCATCACATATTTTCATCAAATTTGCTCTCTGCCACGATAAATGATAATAATATAATATCACGATATATGTATGTATCGCCAAGGTACGGAGAGAGATGCAACAACACAAAGTAGCCGCAGCAGAATACCAATTAGAATGCTTATCCAAGGACTTTTATTACAGACCGAGAAAATCGCAACAACAAAGATGGCGATGTAAACAAAGACAAAAACCCCTCGCAAGAGGGCGCTATAACAACTACTGGCGCGACTACTTTTCTTTCGCTTAGACAAATGAAAGAGAGGAATGAAATCCCTTAAACAGAGAACACTACATGATAAAAAGTCAGTTAAAAATGTTCGAGGTCCAAAGAAACAATGGACGGATGTCCAGCCACAAACAGGATACGAGGAACCCAACCGCAAAAGGGGAACATAGAGCCGTCATAGTGATGGACTGCCCTCTGGCCCTGGGGATTATTCTGCCCCATATAAACATACATCAAAACGAGCAAAAACACAATCCAACAGGAGAACGTAGTAATTAGTCCGTAACATAGCCTACTTGGGAGGACGATGCAAGCGCGAAGAGCGTCGTGGTCCAAGGGAGGGTGTGTCCTTTGAAACAACTACTGGCGGTGGTGGGGGCGATTCAAGATGGGCCTCAGGTGGATAAGGCACAGAACAGGGTTCCTCAGGAGCGGTCATAGCAGGTGTTGAAAGCTTGCTTGGTATGTCCGGAGGATCGGGAGGACTGGGTGTCGGGACGGGGTCATGGTCCTCAGTGTCATCCTCGGTGTCTGGGCTGCAGGATGGGGGAGGAACAACGTGGGACGAAGTGGGCACCTTATAGCACTCCGAGCGGTTCACGCGATAAGAAGTACTCCTGAGTTGGTTGCCTACAAACTTCCGAACGTTACACCAAATGCCTTCGATGGAGACAACTAGGTAGCGATTGCGACTGCATGTCTTGTTGCGGTCAGCGTGGAGGTACACGAGGTCACCGATGTCGACGGCGGTGTCCAGAGGGGACATCTTACCAAGGGCCTTAGCATGCTCACTATGAGGGTGATTGGCTGTGCGAAGACGCTGCTGCTCCAAAATAAGATGTTGATCGGTGAAGTGTATCTGGTGGTTAGTGAACTGGTCACGCTGGTACCACATTTCACGAGCTGAGAGTCCACGGGAACGAATGCGTGAATTGAGGCATGAGGTAGCAACAGAAAGGGTCACAGGAGAGATGGCACCACCCATGGGGTCCTGGCGGAGCAACTCATCGATAAGTTCGCGGACAGCCTTTTCCGCCACAGGGTTTTTGTTGATGTTTTTCACCCGCCCAAGTTCGATGGACAGCCTGTGACGTCGGAGGAGCTCGTCATTGACGAGTGATTTGAAGCCAGGCGCTGGATCAGTGCGAATAACTGCCATGGGGCCTAAGGCCTATGCAGAGACAAATCAGTGCATCCCGCAGAGTGTTGTGGCGCTCATCTTCGATGAGGCAAGACGTGGTGAATGAAGTGGCAGTTTCCCGGAGCACGAGGATGAGCTGGCGATTACGCTTAATTACATCGGCAGCGAAGGAGAACCCGAGTGCATCTGGGGGGTCGGACGAAGACTGGAGTTGGATTGTAGATGGGACAGTGCGAAGTGCAGCGCACTGGTGGCATCCGGTTGTAACTGTGTCAATCGACTTGTCCATGTCGAGAGCAAAGAAGTAGCGACGAACGATTGACTTGAGCTGGTGGCTTGATGGATGATCGAGTTGTATGTGCTGCGCTGTAAGTAGGCCATCTAAAATTTGACGGGGCACAACGATGCACTCACGAGTTGGAGCGAGTGGAACATCGCGACGAACGACGATCAGACCATCCTTGGCCAGGGATGCAACCTGAAGATAGCGCTTGAAATCTTTGGCATTAGTGACCATTTTTGAGGGACGTGCCCCCTGCACCAGGTGTGCCCGAGTGCGGCGTAGATCTGGACATTCAGATTGGATTGCAGACCAGGCAGCTCGGCTCGTGAACGGCAACTTTATTTTGCCTGTGAGAATATCCTGTGCCGATACGCGCAATACAACAGACTCTTCACTTCGCTGGACAAATGAGCAAATCTGACAAGGAGTGTTCAAGCAGGCTGGGGCGTTGCGGCTAGCAAAGTCAGGCGGAATGTTGGCGGAGCCAGCGAGGTGGCGTACGGTCGCTTGGTACCGGCTGACAGTAGAGAGAGAATGTGGAGACGCGGGGACTTGAGGAAAACTCACCGAGGCATAACTTCTCGTAAGCCTGTACACAAGGCTTGCTGTCGGTGAGGATGGAAGCAATGCGAGTCGACTGGATGAGATAAGGGCTGAAGTGCTTGGTCGATGCAGCAATGGAAAGGGCTTCAACTTCACAGGGCAGCCACGTGGGTTGGCGGCCGCAGAGTTTGGCGCTGAAGAAACCAGCGAGGCACAGCTTGTCTTGGCGGGTAACGTACAGAGTGGCGCCGATGCAATGGCTCTTAACTGCACCGTCAGTAGCAATCCATAACTGGTCAGTAGGGCGAGGGAGCGTGATTGTGATATATACATCTTACAAAGGCGGCTGCTTAATCAGGTCAATCATTTCCATATACAGTAAAACCTGTCTAATCAGGTCGGTCAAGGGACTTGACCAGAGTGACCTTAATGCACAGGTGACCAGATTGTACAGGTTGTGAAGTTTGTGTTCATTTAGCCTGAAATTCTTTAACTCAGAGTTATTGTATGAACATACATGTTAATGCACTCAAAATCATTGTGTGGTCTTTTTTGTTCATATATATGGCAAATATTTTTATTTTGCTTGCATACTCCTGAAGCAAACATGGGCTGTGTGATGCCAAGTGCAGAGGTGGTAGCGGCGAGAAGGCTGCTGAGCTCAGTGTCATGGGGTGACACCAACTCAGTGGCAACCTCTGTAGAGGGGCAAGCAGGTCGGAGGGGAAGCCAGCGTGGAGGAAACAGTTGGTCACTGTCTCTGGCTTTACCTCCTTTACTGCTCCGGCGATCCAGCGGCAGGCTTCGAGGACATCCACAGATGGTGCGGCGAAGGAGGCGTCTTCTGTAGTGCACCTTGAAATTCTGGATAATGCCTTGATCCAGAGGCTGAAGCTTGGAGGTGGTGTTGGCTGGGAAGAACACTAGCTTTGTGTTAGTGAGGGAGCAGTCTTTTGGGTGGCATGGGGCATTGCCAACAAACATCAACACATGCCTCTGCTGGAGTCTCATTTTCTTGTCAAAGTCTGTAATCCACTCCAAGAACAGACCACTTAACATCCAGGCTTTCTTGTTTGCTCTGTATTTCACAGGCAAGGTAGCTGGGTCCATGTTTCTGAAGCACCGAGGTTTCTGTGACTTGCCAATCACCAGGGGAGTTTGAAATTCCCCAATGGCATTGCAAGTTAGCACAAGAGTAAGTCTCTCTTTCGAATGTTTTCCGCCGTGACAGTCGCTGTCTTTCACAGCTAGGGTCCTGTCAGGAAGGGCTGGAAAAACACCCCTGTCTCATCCATGTTGTAAATGTCCCGTGGGGCATACCCCTCGCATATGGATGGAAGTTTGCGGTGCCAATCTTCTACTGTCTCTGGGCAGACACTGGCACTTTCCCCACACAGCTTGCTAGAGGCTATGTTGTGACGGCGCTTGAAGCTCTCAAGCCAACCGTTCGATGCCTTGAATTCATCTTCTCCGAGTTCCCTGGCGTAGAACCTGGCTTGCTCCTGGATCATGGGACCGCTGACTGGTAGATTCTGCGCTCGCACTCGAATAAACCACTGCCATGTTAGTGTGTTTACATCGTCGTGCTTGCTGCTGAAGAATCGTCGTTTGCCGTCTGGTTCGTTCCTCTCAAACGCATCAGTAAGATCTCGCTGTCTGTGACTGTTGTTCTCCCCTGCCCAGTTTCAGTACACAAATGTGTGACTGGCCGGCAAAACCAGCCGCCGAATGAGCGATATACAAGCCCTCACATTTCAGCAGCGAATTCACGCGTAAAATCTGCGTTCTTCGACCGCATTGCATAGGTAATATTGACCGTTATCCGGAAGGGGCAGGTGACCGGGATAAACAGGTGACCGCTCCTATCTTTTACATGTAAATTCTCAAGGGACTGAAACTGAGCGATTGGTATGTACAGGTGACCGGGTTGTACAGGTGACCGGTAACACAGGTTTGACTGTACCTGTCTTGGCACCATATAACACATGGGTGTCGGTGTGCCGCTAAACGCCATTCTCACCTTACCTCAAATGTTCACATGTATGGTTCTGCTTGCCTTTGACAGCTGAATAAGATATTCCCTGATCTCCAAAGCTCAGCACAATGCATTCCAGGTTTCTTACCATAGTTCTTCCCCCTGTGGGTCCTGGGTTAGAAAAGGCCCACTGTATCCTCCTGCATGTCGTAAGAGGCGACTTATAGGGGGCAACCTGTTGGCCGTGGGTTGCGACTCGTGTCGGTGGACAATGGGATCCAAGTGGTTGAGAAGAGAGGTTCTTTTGAGGGCCATGTCTGCAACACATAACTCTGGCCCGGATTTCACCTTGACGAGTGGCTGGAATGGCCTGGTTCAGTCAATCGGCTGGTGTCGACTTGCCCAAGGATAATCGTTTCTATTTTTAAAGGCAGTTGCTTAATCTGGTCAATGTTATCTATTAACATTTCTTGCCACCATATAACACATGAGTGTTGGTGTGCCATTAAACCCTATACTTACCTTACCTTCATGAAATCCCCGAATATAACACATCGACGTCATGTGCTGAACTAGGCTCAATGTGTTCAGTGTAGCACAGCGGGCCCGGTCCAAAACAGATTGATACCAATGATGAAGCACTCACAAAATGCGGGAGTAATGCTGGCATCAACACATGCAATAAAAATTGGAATTTCAGGACAAAGGGATCCATGTTGTTGAGTGGAGCGGTCCTCTAGTGGGCCATATCTGCAAACCACCACTTTGGCCCGGATTTCACCTGGACGAGAGGCTGGAATGGCCTGGTCAAGTCAATCGGCTGGTGGTGACTTGCCCTAGGATAATAGTTTCCATTTTTATCTTTTCTATCTCCATTTATCTTAGAAGGCGGCTGCTTAATCAGGTCAATCATATCTATTAACCCTTCTTGGCACCATATAACACATGAGTGTTGGTGTGTTACCTTACCTTATATGTTCACATGTATTGTTCTGCTTGCCTTTGACAGCTGAATAAGATATTCCCTGATCTCCCAGCTTAGGACGCTGCATTCCAGGTTTCTTACCATAGTTCTGTAGTTTGCAGTGAATTGGATAGCTGCCACATGGCCTAATACTTTTTGGAACGAGAATAATTCCTCTTGTGCTATGAACTTTGTGTCAGCGTCAGATACAGTTAATCTACATTTATTACCATGCAGCTCTGCTATAATTTTGATCCTTGTTTTCTTTTTGCCACACAAACAATGGTAGTGCGATCCCTTGGAACATGCTGCCATCTGTATGGCTTTCAGACTGTTTAGGAAAACAATATTTGTTTTGGGATTTCATATTGTATTTTGTTGACTTACCTAGAGGCATCTTAGTAAATACATCCATGTTAAATAAAGAACAACAAGGTTTGAGTAGGCAGGTCGTATGTCAATGAACAAATCATAAGAATACACTGGCATTGCGTATAATGGAAGAAAAAGCTAGACATTTTCTGGTTTTTATCTGGTTATAGCACATTATTGAGGAGATCTCGCTCATAGCCTAGGGTTATTCAAACAAAAGAATCACAAGCACATAGCTTTAATACTATTTACATTTTCAGCACACAGCCTTGCTTTACAAGCTTATTGAATAACCAACACTCATTGCCTCATCTATCTTTCTGTGTAAAATAATTGTGTGTGTATGTATTGGGGCTGCTTGCCAGCACACGTGACAGCCTCTCAGGGCTTGACCACTCTTAATCAAGGATCAACTTTCAGCTTAAAGTGTACCAAACATAGTTACCTTGTAAAATAATTGATGAGCTGGGCACATTTAAAGCATACTGGGGGACTGGTTTCAATTATGATACTTAATTGTTATTATGTTGGAACTAGAATCCTGTCAGATAATGTTCTGATCTGTTGTCACTTTTCAAATGTATGTTAAATGATACAAGGTGAAAAGTAGACCCACGCTGATGTATAAACCCCTTATTATAAATATTCATAGATCAGTGTGGGGAAGGTGTTGTGAGATTTTCTCTGACGTTTAGACCTTATAATGTTTATAAGAACATGCAGACAGAAACTTTAAGACACCCACCCTCCTGCCTCCGCCTAACAGAAATAAGGGAGCATGGGGCGTTGAGACGGGACCCTATTGAATCTGCAGAGGTCAGGAGCTATGAATATATCAGGCAAACAGGACTATTCTACAGATTTTAATTCAATTCAAAGAGACAAATATTTCTCAATGTATTGGTGAAAACTCTCCAGGAATGTTGTTGTCTAGGTCCCGAAGTTGAGGATTTCTCTTCGTTTGAACATAACACACCTGTGGACACAAAGTTTTAGCAGCATTAAAGTATGGTCTGCTGCAAATATTTAAAGCAGTATTCATCAAAGGGAGGGGAAATAAATAAGCTGTAAAAGGTAATTTAGTGAAAGTGATGATTTAATCAGTGCTTGAAGCAATTATTCATTAACCATTTTGCCTGGTTTCCTCAGATTCATTACCTTTCGTGACAATTGTTTTTGACGAACGTTGGAGTCACCGGCTTCGGACTTCAGCTTCTTTTTGTTCTACAAAGAAGAATATACAATATTCCGCAGAATATTTAACATCACATTCTGTCCCGTTTCTCCAAGTTTTTCTTTTCGGAGGCGGCGTTTAAGAGCACAGAGAATATGCCACAGACACAAATGGATGGTAACACCAGACATTGCCGTTTCAATGGCTCCGATTTCAGCGAAATCTTTGTCGACCAGCATACACTCAGTTTTATCCTACAAGGCGGCTGCTTAAACAGGTCAATCTTATCTATTAACCTTTCTTGGCACCATATAACACATAAGTGTTGATGTGCCGTTAAACCCTATTCTTACCTTACTATACATTCAGTTTTGGTAGCCGTGACGGAGTTGTTTTGAACAAACCATTCTTGCTGAGACAGCAATCCATGAGCCACTATCTGGCCATGTCCTTCCCCATCCAGCACAACAAGGCTTGTGAGATGCATGTTTTTGTTATTCACCTTGTACGTTGTGCAACACGGGGAAGGATTCAAACATGTCTTTCATAAGAGATGTTTGCATGTACACAGATGTACCTTACCTTACCTTCATGAAGAATGTCTGACATATCCTGAAACAGATTGTCCAGTGCGCTTGAATGTCTTTGGCAGTGATTAGTTTACCCGAAAGGGTAGACAGTTACGAACTGATTTTTTGTAGAATGTATTCCACTGGCCAACATTTGTTTGGCTTGGTGACCTTCTGCCGCTCTAACTTGTCTTTGCTGGGAAAAAAAAGAAATTGATGCAATCAAATACCCCTTTTTAAACATAGGGTCATGTCTTCTGTAGATAATTAATATACATAGCAAGATGTCAATAGGTCTTGCAGCTCTGCTGCTTTTGACAAATTGTTTGATCAAGCATGCTAGTCAGTGGCAGCCCAAAAGTACACATGAACAACTCATATATTCATGGTCAAACTGAAAAATCGGCTCTGTATGACCCTTGACCCCTGGGTTATTATTGAAAAACTGCTCACTGTATCCTCCTGCATGTCGTAAGAGGCGGCTAATAGGGGGCAACCTGTTGGCCGTGGGTTGCGACTCGTGTCGGTGGACAATGGGATCCAAGTGGTTGAGTGGAGTGGTCCTTTTGAGGGCCATATCTGCAGCATACCACTCTGGCCCGGATTTCGCCTAGACCAGAGGCTGGAATGGCCTGGTTCAGTCAATCGGCTGGTGGTGACTTGCCCTAGGATAATCGTTTCCATTTTTGTCTTTTCCATCTCCATTTTCATTTATCCTAGAAGGCGGCTGCTTAATCAGGTCAATCTTATCTATTAACATTTCTTGGCACCATATAACACACTAGTGTTGGTGTGCCGTTAAACCCTATACTTACCTTACCTTACCCTATACTTACCTTACCTTTCAAACTACCAGTCTGATCAGTATGGCGTTTGACCTCTGCCATGAGCCAACGCTGCCTAATGCGGCGTTCACACAGTGCCGATTATGGCTCCCGTTTGAGATCAGACAGCACTACGACACGAAAAGTCGGATTACTATCCTCAATGATCTGGAATGTCCTATCATTGTCTGAACGCAGTCGTATATGTTCGTAACAGAGTCCTACGGATCTGGAATGGTCCGGAGAGGTCGGCCAAGCACTCCCGACAGTTAGGTGCGTCCCGTAACATTCGGGAAACTCAGCCGATTTTGTCTAGTCGGATTACAATCGTGACTATGTCGTGACAGATTCTGCTGTATCGGATCAAAATCGTAACAATGTCCTGTGTTGTCTGGTCAGTGTCCTGTGGAACGGGCATGATCTGGAGAAATTTTGCATTGCCGTTTCTTGCCGATTGAGTCCAGATTGCGTCCAGATCTTGCCGAATGCGAACCGTCTTTGCCGAATCCGTTCCGAACAGTTCTGTAATTAATACGGCTGAGCTGCTCACGTATGGAGTATAACGTGTGTGTGTCATTCATTGACAGTACTTTGACCGGTCCACCATGAATGCTGCTCGTAGGCTGAGACTTCTGCAGCAGGTTGCTCTCATGGAAATGGAAGAAGAAGAAGAAGACCTTCTGTTTGCCAATTATTATTTGAACAGAAGGGCACTGCGACCCGGTAGAAATAGAAGATACTGGGTCAAGCCCTGGATATCCAGAAGGGAGCAGCTCGGCCAGTATGACACATTGATGAGGGAGCTGAGAGAAGAAGATCCAGAAGCTTTCATCAACTACATGAGGCTGCCCATGGAACTATACGATGAAGTCCTGGCTCGGATCACACCCCGTATCACCAAACAAGATACCTGATGGAGGCAAGCCCTTGATCCCGGACTGAAGTTTGCCTGTACCATGAGGCATCTGGCATCCGGCGACAGTTACAGCAGCATAAAGTGGGACTTCAGGGTTCCCAGTAACACCATGTCAATGTTTGTCCCTGAAGTCTGCCAAGCCATCATTGATGAGTACGCTGCAGAGGTAATCGCCTGCCCCACTACCCCAGCGGAGTGGAAGGAAATCGCAAATGAATTTCTCCGCAGATGGAACTTCCCACATGTGTGCGGTGCATTGGACGGAAAGCACGTTGCGTGCAAGTGCCCACCAAATACCGGATCTACCTATCATAACTACGAGGGCTTCTTCTCCATAGTACTGATGGCCCTCGTAGATGCGGACTATAAATTTATTTGGCTTGATGTTGGGCCAGATGGAGCAGCTTCAGACGCACAAATATACAACGAGTGTGAGCTGAAAGAAGTCCTGCAGAACAAGACCAATCCCGATCCTGAGCCACTTCCTAGAGATGATAGAAATGTGCCATACTTCTTTGTTGCTGACAATGCCTTTCAACTGAGAACTGACATGATGAAGCCTTTCCCTTTCCGTAACATGACAGTAGAAGAAAGGATCTTTAACTACAGGCTGTCAAGAGCACGCAGAGTTGTGGAAAATGTCAGGAGTGTGTTGCATGGTAGACAACAGTATTTGAAATCTCTGAGCCAATATGCCAAACGCAATGTGAGAATCATCGTACAGGCTTGTGTCTGTCTCCACAACTTAATGAGAATACGCTACCCAAACATGAACATCAACCAGGTTGATCGTGAAGATGTCGAGGACGCAAGGATCGTACCCGGAGAATGGAGATTGGGCCGAAACATGCTTGACGTTGTCAATGATCAGGGTGCTAACCGTGCAACAATACAGGGCAAGAAGCAGAGACAATATCTCAAACATTATCTTAACTCTGCCGCTGGATATGTACCTTGGCAGATGAGGATGATCAACCCTCGCCGTGAATGAAGACCATATAATAAAATGACAGAACACTATGCTATTATGTGTCACATCTTGTATGTATCATTGGCTTTTAAATATAACAGTTTAACTTGTGACATTACTTATTTTGTAGCAAAATAAAATATTGTTTAATGTTTATTGAAATTTATTTTATTCATGAATGGGTAAATTTATTTGGGAACTCCTAGTTTGGACTACTTTATAATTAAAGGCCACTTGTTTGGCAAAAAGTTAAAGTTAAAATTTAATAGGTTTAATAAAGTTTAAAAGTTAAAATTTCATACAATAACAAACAAATTAAATTTTCTGAAAACAATATATTTTTTATCATGAACAATGTTCATGTCTGATCAATACATTCAATAATAAGAGGTAACATTTTTTCTGTAATATTTATACCTTAAAAGTTTTCTGTAATATTAATACAGATTATTTCAAATCTTACAAGTGTTCTGCAATAATTATACAGATTATAGAGATTACTTTTGAATTATACAAGTTTGCTGTAATATAAATACAGCATATCAGCAAGCAGTTTAAAAATTAAATTTATAATTAAAATGCGACTAGTTGAAATTCAAACTATAATAATGACACAAATTACCAATCAGAAATGTTTTCTATTTCCATAAAACAATTTTGAAATTTAAAACCTCCTTATGAGGTTTTGTCCTTATCATGTCAATCACCAGACACAGGTTTCACAATGATACCAATTTAGGCTAAGTCACTAGGTGATGTGATAGGAGGAAGGTTCACAGGGTCGGACAATGTGATATCCAGCACACTATCATCCTGTTCACCTGAGACCACGGTTGAGGTCGTGACAGGTTTTGGCCGTCTCTGACCAGATGAGGAACTCTGGTGTACGTGAAGTGCAGGTGTACTTGGTCCCTCCGTGGCCCAGGTGCCAGTGTGAGATCCAGCGTGAGATCCAGAGTAGCCTTCGTGATACGCAGCACCATAACCAGCAAACTGCTGCGACTGCATGCTACTAAAATGACAGAAAAAACACAACATTAAGTACAAATGACATCAATAAATATATAAATAATGTTTAATAAATGTCACATTTTATAATTTTAGAAAATGACATTTTATCATTTTAGAAAATGACATTTTATCATTTTAGAAAATGACATTTTCATATACAGATACTATATTTACCTAATTTCTGGCATGCTTCTCGGGCGCTGCTCCTGGGAATACTGCTGAGGGAACTGCCAGAGGTTTTCATGGTTGAGTGTAGGGTCCCAACCCCCAGCACCACTGTTACTCATCATGCTGCCATAGTTGGCTTGCTGGGACATATGAGCACTGGACACAGGCTGGAATGTGGCTTGCTGTCTATATGCTGATGTGGAGGTCTGTGACTGGGTCTGTGACTGAGTCTGTTGCTGAGTCTGCGGCTGGGTAGTTGGTGTTGACAATGTGGAGGACATCTGCAATTTGTCGTTTAGTTCGTCAAACGACACAAGAATCGGGACAATCTTCTTTTTAAAACTGAAAAGACAGAAACGTTAAACAATATACGTTTTAATGCAATACATAATAAACAACATAAATAAAATGGTTATTTGGTCAATTATTTGTGCAATAAATTTAATTAATAAATTTATAGCAAATATTTGGAATATTATATTTACCTGGGTGCAGACTCTCGGCCACAGACTCGAACCAATTGCAAAAGCCAGATCTAGCCGAGTCTAACTTCTTGGGGGATGATATAATAGGGGTGACAGCAGCAGCCATGATCTCAGCTCGGAACTGGGCTGTTGCGTCGGCCCTCTCCTTCATGTGGCTGAAGAAGGCAGCATCATGCTCCTTCATTTTCTGCGCATGTGTCTTCTTCTTGCCGCCCGTGGAGGAAGGAGGCGCCTGCTCTGGGGAAGTAGTCGTGGGAGTTGTTACAGGATCTTCACGTCCATCAAGTACCATATTGATATCGGCAATGTCCTCGTCATGCCTCTGCTGCATGTCCTGCGTTGATTCCTCATATGCAATGGAGGACGCAGCGTCGTCTACAGTCTCAGCAGCAGCAGTAATTTTTCCCTTAAGCTGAAAATACAGAAACAAACATAACAAATAATTGAATTATTGAACACAATAAATTTGAAAATAATGAAATTTAATTACCCATACATGTGTATATGTAAAATTTTAAATGTCAAATAATATTTAAAATTTATCCAAGATGAAAATTTATCCAAACTTAAAATATTTTTACATTTTCAGCTTGGATAAACATTGAATAAATACATTCAGTTATTTGCATAATACTTACACTAACAGGCGTCTTCTTATTTACACGGTGGATGTATAGCTTGAGAAATTTAAGGTTATCCAATATCCACTTCTCACGGTCAGTCAGTTCAGCTCCTGATCCAGAGGGTCGGGCAACCAGTTTACCATACCTTGCACGTACACTGTCGTACCAGGTCAACAGGCATCTAACTGAAAATACAGAAAAGAAAACCAATGTCATTATAAGAAATATATAAATGCTCATAAATCTCATAACTAAATCTCATAAGTAAATCTCGTAACTATCTACATATTTTAAATGCATAAAATCTCATAAATATCTGCACATTTTACATCTATCTAAACATTTAACATGAAACAAAATATCAAAACTAAATCTCATAATTACATAATCTCTGAAATGGAATGAACACAAAAAGCAAGCAATTTAAAATGAATTTCAGCTTACCTTCATATCCTAAATTGTCGGCCTAACGGGATAATCGGGACGAATTCGGCTGGATCGGGACGCCTCCTGAACAATATCTGATTGTTTTCGTGATTAAATAAATGTTTTACAAATTTTAATAAAAGTTTGAATTTCCAGCCACGAATCACAGGATCTTGATCAGACTTTTGACACATTTTAATCGGGAATGGTCCTATCAAGGACGGCAGTAAAAATCCTGAATGTGTGACTTAGGCTTAAGACAGAAGCACCACCTCCAATGTGTGCAGATGGGTGTGACAAGATGAACGACAAGCGACTGAGTCATACCAGAGTGGGTTCCGCATGTATCAAGACAAGCCCTAGGTGAGTGGAGGGTAGAGGAATCCTTGATAGTCTGGTGCTGGGAAGTTATCTCGTATTGTTGTAACAGCGCAGGCTGGTAACGGAACTCTTTATCTTTTGTCCAAGATGTCCCCAGCACCAGCGAACAAACTGTCTGTATGTATATGTAATGCCTGTAAAATATCAATGTTATATTGTTGATTCATCCATGCTCAAATGTTTTTTTGTCATACTGATTTCAATAAGTATAATGAAATTGTTAATAATGACTGCAAGCCTTTGTACAGATGTATGTGTTAGTAAATAATAAAAAAGTAACTTCACCTTTGTACATCAATATCTGACATGTGCTGGTGTTGTTATCTGCTGGAGAAATATGACACTTACAAGGTCCAAGGGTTCATACAGAGTGGTCTGAAACCAGGATGATGGGTTATGCAACCAATTAGAATGGGCTGTTCTCTATGGAGGTCATGACTTAAGGTATCTCTTCACAGGATGCTGATACTTCCACCTCTACCATTGGTTCACAGTGTCCACACAAACACCTGTAACATGATGTAGTGGTGAGGATATTATAATATGTAATTGGTGATGACATAGTGTATGGCAGATATATTTTAGCTGTGTACATTCATTGAAACTCAGATGTAACACTGACCATGATAATAATAACATAACCTTTATTTCCTTAAGTCAAGTTATGCATTAATTTATTGGCCAAGTGATATTCATAAAAGAAAAAGCTGTTGTACTTGCTCTCCTATATATGTTCTAGCTCAGAAATAATTAACATCGACTTTGATGAGGCCTACTTCATATCCAAGTGCATCTCAATTTATTAACTGCTGCACTGAAATTAGTTGTAGTTTGTTTACAATTTTTGTCAAGGTGCTTTTACATTTACCGGGTACAATATGAAATCGTGAGCTTTCTGGTGAGATGTGCATTTTTCATGATCGTCAACGCGTCCTAAAAGTTGTACAGCCAAGTATGAATGTGTTTTTTGGAGGTGCTTGTCACTTTTTATTTTGAGCCGTAGTAACTAACAATGGTTGCATGTCATTACTAACCAATATTTGTTTATCCACGAATACGATGTAAATGGACCAATATTCCACCGACTGGAAAGTATCCTGGCGCAGTGTAGTTTCTGAAATATACAACATGTATTTCCATGTAGTGCATATGTATGCCTAGACTCACGAAGGTGATCTCAGGTTCACCCATTCATTCTGTGTCTTGCATTACGCATTCAACAGATGGGCACGATGAGGAAGAACTGTTTTCGATGCGATCTCTTTATTTACCTTCGAAGCAGGTTTGTTTGTGTTGGTGCAGCAATTGAGAGTTGACCAACGTTGAACAACAGGCATTATGCAACTTGACAGTGATGTATAGAATTCTGGACAAGGATTTATTTCCGTGATAATGAATGATAAGTTAATTGCATATTCTTGATAGATATGTTGTATTGGTTCGAACGAAACATTGGTAATGATCAGCCAACAATCAGCCTCAGTGTTGTGTAAGATCCCTGCATAAAGACATTTGGTTGGCAACGTAGAAACAAAGTACTGTCTGTAAGCTTTGATAGTTCCAGGATTGTCGTGGGGGACACCACTTAAATTCACCTATATACATCGCCAGGTCAGATATAGATGGGACCTTCATTATGAGAGGTTATCTGTGGGTTGTATTCTTTTTTCAAGGTCACAGCCTCAAGTCATGAATGTGTGAATTCTTTATATTTCTGTGGCGCTCAGATTGATGTAATTTGCACCTACCGGCGATCACAGGGTCTTGTATTTCGCATTTGGTTGTCAACGAGTAATAAATGGTATATCACAGCACTAAAACTAGGCTTATGTTATCTGATTTGGTTGACCATGGCCATATTTTCATAAGTCATGCCACATCGTATAGTAATTAACAGCACCGGATGCATAAGCTGCATTGCGCACGTCATGATGTGTGTGGTTAGTCGATACGAACAGTATGATGTACCCAAACTATTCTATTGATAGTGCGTTGAAATCATGATGTCCCACTGATGTTGGCAAGCAAAATTCGGTAGTGAAATCTAGCTTTATCAGCTGAAAGGTCATTACATATTGCTATCTGACGGCCTGTTACCAGTAGTGTCGAATATTTGCGTCTTGTTCAAAATACAGGAAGTATGTGTCACCAATATATTTCAAGCCTTTAATTGACAGCCAATAGTTATCATGCCTCCGAATCATCAAATCACATTTGGTGTGCGTTAAACGTTCGTGGGTCGTGTTTCTCAAAACATGTGACGTCTGCTTAAAAAGACACCAATAATGATACGCTGTCATTCAGTGACGTTTGCTTGGCAAGGCATCTTTATAGGGAGATCAGCTGTTAAACATTCAAATAGTTGCTAAGCTTTCACATGATGCAAGTTATCATCACCAGGGAAACATCTTGGTCATGCAGCAATGTGTAAGCTAGAGAGCTACAAGAATGACTCAATATGGTGGCCATGTTCATATTATGACGAATCGGTGTATCCACGTGACATCCGCACTCTCGCACTGCAATAACGTATTTCACAGAAACAGGCAATCAAACCTATGTCTCAACGAGGTCATTAACCAAGATGTGTCTGTGCATCTGTTTCGATTCTTCGCTAATTATTGCCAATCGATGTCATCAATTGATTAAGTGCCCTACGTTAGCTAAGGCTAAGCCCTTCTGGTGCTGAGGCTATAATGAACGCAAACCGAACGATTATAAACGCGCTTAGTTTGCCTGTCAACCACGTTTACATCTAATGGAAGCTAAATCCAAGTCTCTCTCAACGATTATATATGCATTGATGATAAACGGAAGATTTGACTACGCTATATTAGATTTCATCAAGCAATGTCGTCTGTTGGCTTTGCTGCCGACTTTGCTATAAACGGCTATGGCATAATGCAAACTGTTTCCTCATGTGACGTAAGCAATAAACAGCGGTGGCTTAGAGCGGGAGCATTAACCGCAGAGTGATTAAATGTTATCTAACCTCTCCTCGTAGACGTGACGAATAGGCAAAATGTATCGACACAAAAATCTGGAATTTGCTCCTTGCTAATCTACTAAGGAACACCTCAAAGTTTATCTATTGAAGGTATCCTGCTTGATATTGAATTAAAATGCCTGCGTAAGCTAATGACTGCAATACTGAAGGATTATATAGATAACATTAACAAGTCCAGCTGTGCCGCAAAAGGCAAATGCAGCCGACCAATGTTCCACAGTTTCGACCTCCGCCTTTATCACCCTTTCTACTCGTTTTGATTATGAAAAATGGTCTGCTAAGACGTATTTCATCTGCATCAATCAGAAAACAAGCGCTTATACTCCACGTAAAATTGATATAATATTATTTCATACAAAAATACTAACGGTATCCATGAAAACTAGACAACTAGTAGTTAACAATTCGCAAGAAGCTGAGTTGTTGGCACAACATACCGATACCTGATGCAAGCTATCTTTCATTATTGGCATGTGCTGTTGTCGGTATTTTATGGCGGAGTTCTTCGGAGCTCCTCATAGTCTTTGATGGTATTCAATGAAGCAAATATTGGTAGTTGTTGCCTGGCTTATGGCTGCGTTTATCAATCATCTTCGTTAATCGTTGGCGTTTATGTTTCTAATATTGTATTAACAATAGTGGCATTAATTAAGGACAACTGATGGTCCTTCGCTGAATGTTGTACACACAAATAAATCGCTATTATTGGATTAAGTCATAACAATAGTTTGCAGGTATTTGCGCGTAACCTTTTGATAAAATTGCATTAACGTACTCTGATTGTTGTGACACCCCTTGAGTAAGGTTCCTTCGCTGAGCAATGCAATTTTCTGTTGTATATATAGATATATATATACATATATAGATATATAAATAAATCGCTATTATTGGCAAGCAATGATAAGTCATATGCATTATATATGTATATATATATATATATATATATATATATATCATATATATATATATATATATATATAGATATCATATATATATATATATATATATATATGTATATATATATATATATATATATATATATATATACCTCTAAAATATATATATATTTAAGATAAAACGTTTAAGATAATAAGGGAAGAGATTCCTTCTGTGATTGATTGCATTCCTTCCTTCTTAAATGACACCCTAATAACAAATAGAACGATGGGCTGCCAACAGTCCAAGTGCCATTTCATCGCGCTCAACGTATGTGATTGCCCACACATTGATCGGCCCTTTTGGCTGGAGTACCTTGTTATTAATTGCGTATGTCGAGTTGTTGTATTGGGTAATAATGCTGTGCCGCTGACTTGTATAAGTATTATCACTATCGAAGCGATTGTGTTGCCACTTCTATGTCGTTAAATGTATAACAGCAAATACGAAACTAACCACGTATGGCTTCATGAAACACATATCATATACGGTGAATAATGAGTGCCAATTCAAACCCGCCCCTTGAATAAGCTTTTAGCACAAGGAGGGTGATGTTGCAGGCATCTTAACTTAAGCTATGCAGATATGCAAAATATATCATTGACACCATTAGTGATACACAATTTGAAGACATTATATCACTGCTAAATGCAATGTCTCAGACAGAGGAATGACATTTTCTTCACGCGTTCATCTTGTTGTAGATTACGACCAGAACACTAAAGCTTGATATTGCTACCTGTGAAAATACAACCAAGTTCAAACGGAGCAGCAATGTATCCACAATTATAAGCACCCTAAATACGATTCACGAAGAGATACATGTGAATGATTCCCATTGCGAGAACATCAGTGCGTTAAGTGTAGTACATATCTGCGTTTAAAGCTTTTTGAAATTATTTAATTTTGCAATATTGCTGAAGTTCAGGCTTCACTGTAAACACGAGTCTCGTACATGGGTTCAGCTATCAAATCAGTGTCTTAAGACTTGCATCAGTCAGTGAAACGTGAAAAAAATCCAATCACCGACAGCGGAGCGCGCTGCTCTTTTGCCGATCAAGAACACCGTCTCTGCCTATCTCTCGTGTAATGCTGTCGAGCCAAGAAGTCGACCAGTAAGCTGAGGTGGCATTCCAATCACCAATTGCCAGGCTGTCGGGATTACCTAGTCATCTTAGATTAATAGTTTTGCTATACTTAAAACGTTTGGTGTCCTTGCACAGCAGGACAGGGTTAATAGCAAATACCTCATACGTCATGCATTCGAATCGTACTTGGATGTACGTGAATGATTCGCAAATAGTTCAAAGGTGACACCGTTACATTGTGTTGGTGTTATCAACTGTGCATCGATGAGTCCGCTGCCCTATTTAGCAACCGGGAACAACCTTGTTCGCCTTTCCTTATTTCGTTTACTATTTTGCCCTCTACCTTACAAGATGATATCTGTTTTATGATTTACTAGATTTAAGGTCACATTACTTTTCAAAAATATTCGGTGGCTGAAAGCAAGTTTTTATTGTTACTTTTCTGCTGAATGTAGAGTATGTATTTTAATAATGAATGGCATAGCAGTTCGATCTAAGAGAGGCATTGGTAAGTCGTAATACGTCGTATTAGATAATGCAGGAGGTAGCAGCACACAGGCCGAGCAGACTGAGGCCAGATACCTCACTGAACACAAGAACGCTTCTAGAGGCGTAAAAAGATGCGCCGCATCTTTGAAAATTGCGCACCGTTTCATTGAGACGGTCCATCACCCTCGTCCGCCCGCGAAACGGTACGCAGAACATACAATTACACCTGTCGTGGAACTTTTTGGGGACGTAAGGGGGTAGGGAGAGGGGTGGAGGCTTGTCCTCAAGCGATAATATATTATGCGACTCAAAAATCAACTAGCTATACATGGTGGTCACATTAAAAGTACCTTATTTGACAAACTGATATACGATATGTCTTAGTTTATATCTGGTTGGGTGGATCTTTAAGGATATTTTTTACAGACTATCAACTCATTGCGTCAATAACCGGCATCCTACCGTATGGTATCTATTTACGGCGAGTTTGTTTACCGTGACATATATATATATATATGCTGTATCAACTATGAGGTGCTAGATTGTTATTATTCAAACACTCGAGTATGACGATGCTAATCAACCATTATATTTCGTTTATATACAAAATGTCGTCAGCTGGAACGCACATCTTGCATACATGGCAAGAATCTGCCACGCTCACCTTCTTGGTTAATCGGCCTGTAATATCCATATGCACAATCATTCAATATATTAGCACAACAGAGATGTTTAATGTGGTCACAACAGACCCGGCAATGTGTCAATCAGTCACGATGCATGAGCTGTGGGTTTTGTGGTGTCATAAACGTCATCCAACGTACCTGCCTCCAAACCTGTCATGTCAGCCACTCTGGCTCATTTCACGCATCGGGATTCATATCTTATCGAAGTATTCAGTGGGCGGCCTGTGCCATATGTCGAGAAATTATGCTTGTAGTTTTGCCGTCGTTTGTATATGCGGTCGTACATTTATCCCGATCTAATTGTTATAACACAATTTAAGTGTTTATTTGAAGAGAATATAGTGCCTATAAAAATCGATAACATTTGATGCTGGGTTACATGTATTTGATGATCATATTCATGATTGCGACGAGACTAGATATATGGTTGACTTGGTAAATTAATGTAACCCAGTTGTTTCCTTTGATGTGAGTAATCTTAAATAAAATGTAACCCAGTTGTTTCCTTTGATGTGAGTAATCTTAAATAAGCCAAATGTCATTTGACATGACTTCTGAGAAGATTTCCGCTGAAATATCATCTCCATCACAATTCACTGGTTCTGAAGGGTCATGCCAGTATCCACTTAAGATGGATGATCTCATTTCAAGTTGACTATCTCCAATATATCTCGAAGCCTTATACCTCATTTTATTGGTCTTTCACTGTTTGGTTCCCTGGAAGAATGCCGTGCTGTATTTAGGGCCTCGTAATGATGTCTTGGGAACGATGATGTATGAGCATGTGAAATTCCGGGCGAAGATTTTACTTTAATATTAGAGGGGATTCCCTGCAGGCTGTGAGATAGATGTGCTAAGCTCGATTGCTTGGGAGCTGGGATGAGATTTCTTTTTAAATGAGTCAAATGAAAAATTAGTTTCCTCACCAATAGCTGCAAGGCGATCCCAATAATTATGAGGCACCAAAAGTCCAGCCCTGTGATGCGCTAAGAAGATATCTAGGGTAGGGCGTTGTCCAGACCGGTGTTTGCGCTGGTATGGGATACTTTCTTTTATCTAACAGGACTCGGGAGTAGTCTGAGCTGAGTGGTAGGATGGACGGTTGGATAGAGGGTCGATGAAGTGGGGGATGACTGCCGAAAAGTAGGTCACTATGGAATCGGAGAAGTTAGGGTATATAATGTTTATCACCTGAAGTGGGTTATCTCCCAAGCTATACATTGTATCCAAGAATGATGGGGCGAGAGGGGTGTACACCTTGTCATTGCGTTTATGTGTATGTTGTGCTCACCAATAACATCTTGGTAATGCAACGCCTTTTCAATTTCCAGAATATCTATTTCGAGATAAGACCTGTTAGGTCATGTGGTGATGACATGTCTCGTGTCTGAGTGACCACATGAATACTCAACTTTCCAAAAGGTGCATTGACTGCGAGCATATTTGCCAAACAATATATTAGTGGTTTTTGGTGCTGTTCTGAATTAGTTTGTAGCATTCGTAAAATATGTGATATGAAGACGATGCAAACTCATCCTGTCCCTGTTGAGGTGGATGTTGCCGAACAGAAGACGCAAATATCGGGATGACTTAAGATAAGTATGGATAATTATTCTGGTGATTATGACCAACCACGAACTTAAATGATATCATGGTTGTTGACGTAAGCATCAGCGGAAACAGTACATAACAATTTGATAGTAAAATGCGCTTACATTGCAGTTGGTGGAGGTTAGTGATGTCTTAGGAATACAAACATGATATATTATAAACAATATTGGCTCGTAGCAAATACGCTAGAGAGAAAATATAACACTTACTGTTCTATTTAACTACAGCCCCTTCCGATTATGTTGCTTTTTATATTTGTTATAACTCAATTCAAGAACCAAGTAATTATTTAAACGGACATGCTGTATGTAGCGTGTGATGATTTTAATCAGGCAGTTTATTCATGCACAATACCAATGCTATTTAAATTTGAACAACGTGTAATTGTGCTTTGTAGATATCGTAGGTAGGGCGTGTTGTGGCACCGTTGAATACGCTATTTGAGCGATGAAGATAGCCAACATCAAGTATCGTAGGAGGAAAATTTCAAGAAATCCAATTAATCACATTCTTCTCATATAGTCACTTTTTGGAACAAACAATGAAATATTGTACCCTCAGATTCTGTTATAGCACATTTGATTGCGACAGATGCCTTGTGCACCGAGAAGACACACGTAATGTCATCCAAACGAAATATATATGACAGAGAAGATGCATTTATTCCTAGCATAGAACATAGAGTACATTTATCACAAAGTTAAATACAAAATGCGTATCTTGATGATGACAATGACTGCTGTTTTTTACCATTATCTAGCAACCATAGAGTTTCAGTGTTTTTCCTCTACATACTATTAGCAGTATCAATTGCATCATGCTATGATATCGTGCATCAATAAAACAGGCCGTAATGTTTAATTGCATTTGCCAGTGCAGAGTTTATGTCAGACAAATATTCCATGTTGGGCACACCATCGCCATCAACGCCACGAATGAGAAATATTCAGCTATTGCGAACTTCAGCAGCTTCCTTTGAGTCATCGAACTTTTGGCATGAATCCGATTGGCATGTTATTGCTGACACATCCTATTACTCGGACAGTATGCAGGTATGATTTATTCAGAATGTAGTTTGAGCATCACTGACGATGACACTTCGTGTTTGGTCGGGGTGAACATATTCTGTTACGAATGTTGAATAATTCCCCGTACGGGCCTTGCTCATACGCGCGGTATTGCCATTGCTGTATGAAGGCTAGAACACAATGCTTCCGATTATAACCACCAGCTACGAACGGTACTAGCAATTTGTTTAACATATCCATGTCAATAAACGTCATCGATATATATCTGCCATGTTATTCATTAGTGTGAATGTGCGTGCCTACCTCTGTGATGAAACGATGTAGGCAACACGTGACAACCACAGCCAGTGTAACTGTGATAAAAGCCACTGCAAGACAGGTGGTGAAGAGGCACACTATCACCAGGAACACGGTCGTGTTGTACTTGATTGAGTCACAAGAAGGTTCTGTTGCAGCTGCGGTTTGTGATTCGTCATACCTAGTTCAAATGATATGTATTAAATGAACGCCCAACATGCCATTCACGTTATAGGTTAGTGATACAAATGCCGAATTATCCGGCTCACCATGAGCACGAACAGAACGTTGTGAGCTGCCTACATGATCCATAAATCTGTAAGTTGACGTCGTAGTTGCTTGGCGTTAGACATCCTGATATTGAGAACACTGTGTAGCCAACGACATGGACCACGACCGAATATACAATCCACAATGACATCTATTACTCCAAAAAATTACCATCCATTATTTTCTTCATCACACCCATCTGTAGTTTTGTGATGGCATTGGCAGTTAAATGCATGTAATTGATTGAGCACTAGTGCGTGCTTACGTCCACTACCTATATTAATATTGTCATGCATATAAACTGACAAACTTACCCATATTCGTCGGTTGGCTATCAAGCTCAGGAGGCCAAGAATACCCACTGTTAGTGGCTTTTTTTTACTAACAGCCAGATTAATGTACGTTCAACGATGATGCCAACGATAAATATAAAACAACATTTTTATATACTCAAAAAGTATTTCAGGAAGCAAAGTGTAATATATAAAGACACTTACTACTATCCCAAGCCACCATAGTGCCGGTTCATATGGAAACGGTTTTGTTGGGACTGTGTCTCCCTTTATTGGTACCTCTACTCCGAACGCTATTAACACCACCCCTATATTGTCACAACGTCATGTAATGTAGCCTGGAAAATGGCAATATTGATTGATGGGAAGGATCTTTTGAACACATTATATATTTACCTGATATGACATGAAAAGCATTCAGTATTATTAGCGTCCAGCGAATACGTGGTCCAACAAATGTGCTGTTCAACCCGATACCGTATGTGTCTCTGGCCGATGGACTAGATGGGCACAGGGGCGTATCCATTGTGCTATTGTGATGTCACAAAACATTGAAGGCAGTGAACTTCACACATACGTGTGGTGCCATTTTTAATCGCGTTTGGTAACAATAAATGTCGTTAATGCATTATCCTTAATATTGGAAAATATGCATGCTTATGGTCTGTGACGTCGGTGAATGTTCAATCTTTGCAGAACAAACCCTGTGACAGGGTCGCTGGCAACGCGCTAAGAGGATGGATAAATTGTCAACGCTTTCACCTTTTCCCCATCCTAAATTAAACCAGCTACAATATTTTAAATCACTTACTTGCAAGTAATCTCAACTGATAAACTGTTAATCCATGTCCAACACGCTAGCGATGCCAACTGATATCAGGGTTGGGGAAATCGCCAATATGACCCGCTGCCTAGCTGCCCACAGATAAGGCTGCTTCCGTCGGGCTGAGTGATGCTTGGAATTGACAGCCTACGCTGGAGCCCTGGACCAGCCCGTTTTGTGATTGGCTCTCGGGCGTCCCGCAATGCTACTCGGGCTGGGTGTGGAAAGTGGGTTGCAATTTGCCACAAGACAAACGCTCTGAGATTCAGCAGGTGGACTACGGAACATACCGCATGAAAAATATTCCACCTGATGTATTCAATTTCTGCGACATATTTATGAATATGACGGAAAATCATTTACGCTGGGTAACGAGAGTTTTTTTGTTGTTGATGGCATATGGTTACATTAGCCTTTACCAGCTTTGCTTGCTGTTATCAAAATAGCAATTAGTGTGACGAGAAACAATGCAGGTTGTAGATAAGTCTATGGCAAAGTGCATACAGAAAAGGTTGATCATGATGCTCTTTTTTGACAATCTGCAATTAACAGGAATGGTTAATAAGAGAGTTATTGGCATCGATATACTGTATTCAATGAACTAGCATAAGAGATGCTCATGAAGCAAGATTACAGCAATGTAGTGTATGTAAATGCCACGCGTCTGTTTACACCGATCACTACATTCCGTTCATTTGGATGCAAGTGGTGCATATGTGAAGCCACTATTTACATACTAAGTGCTAGGTCCGATGTGGTGTGTGTATTTAAATCATTACCAAACTAATGACTAAATCTATGCCTCCATCATATTTATTCCGACAATTATGGGTTTAATATGAGTTTTCATCGACTGCAGGTCATTGCTAGATGTTTCAATAGTTTATTTGAAAGAATATATCTCCTCCTCTAAGCAATTACAAATGAAGATGACAATGATAGTTAGTAAATACTGTCTGTATTGTATAAATCAATCTTTTCCTATGCGTTTCAAACATGGGGATTTGAACATACTTCTAACAGAAAAAATATCAGGCGTCCAGAGCAAAGGAACATAAACAAATTCCGAATGGATTTTTTTTTTAATTCTTTTTCATTATACCAAAACAGGCATGAACAACGTATGCTTAATGTTTAAAGCATAAAAACATTTGTTGTGAATTATCATGAAACAGGAAGCATTTCCCATAAATGTTTTTTTATCATTGGTATTTAAGTCCCCTTCAGATAATCTTAATATTTGATTGACGACCTTTATTATGCAACATGACAACATGTATGGACTATCGCCGTCTCAAATATTCTTCACTAAATTAAACATGCGGTTCCTGAGAACAGATAAAGGAAGGAATTGTCTTTGTCTTTGCCCGTATGGGCAATTCCTGTACAATCTATGCTTATCATCACCGTGAAAATGACACCATTCCATTTTCTTAATGCATAACAATTTCCTTCTCCTAAGTGATTGATTCTGTACATGCAAGCATTAAACGACAAAGGCTTCACAAGGTAAACGATAGTGGTGCTATTGTCTGCTATGTTTTAGCAATGCACACAAAGAGCTTCTCAACTGCGGCATTAGTCAACCAAACATTAGTTGAATTGACCTTCATGTGTCTATCCACTTTTTCTTAGTATTATTAAATTTAGTCGAAGTATTAAAGACAGGGGTTAATTGCTTCCCTGCACTTATTGGAAGACAGTTGTTATATTGTTTGGTTAATTAGTGTATATAATCTACCATGTTGATCAAGGCAGAATGAGGCAGCGAGAGGAAATAAGCGATATTACACTGACCTCCTTTTGATGCAGTGTGTATTATTGATTAGTATGTGCAAGCGGTGTGATCCAGTAATGTAGTCGCATTAAGAGATTGGTTTCGCCAAATAGTAATGCTGATTTAGAACACCACCGCTATATAATCATACATTGGTTAGAAAACGATTAGTATGTGCTAATTATGTGGGTTTATTTGCAAGACAATAAGAGCTGAATACTGCGTGTCCACTCTGCTCCGATTTGCGGAGCATGAGCAAGTTACCATCAAGAGTTCCATAATGTAACTAGGACATATGAATGATACTACAGCAATATCGCATAAGATAATGTATAATTTGCTGTGAGTCAACTAGGCTCCAGCGAATTTCCATAGTCGATATAAATTGCTTAATTTGTAACAAGCTCAAATGAATGTTCTATGTTTGAGATTGACGAATAATGACCCTACTTCGACAAAACATGTACATAGAGACCGATGGCACATTTCCTGGTTGCGATTATATTTACAGCACAAGCAGTCAAGTTGTCAAGGCATTTTTATAATACCATGCCACAAATGACAATGTCATTTCCTTCAATATGACGTAGCTAAAAAGGATTGGTATTCATCATTATTGTTCCACATTGCTTCATTGTAATTTAGCCTCGGTATTTAAACCAATAGTACTTAAAGTGCAAGATTTAGGCAGAAGGAAGACAGGAATCCTGCATAATAAGTGTTTGGTATACACCTGTCATGTCAAGCAGCATTATAATATCAGAGTTGTTCAATTGGTACCAAATCAGCGGCAACACTATTCTTTTAGGCATTGGTCCATTTCATCTTCAATCAGAGCGGAAACGGTAAAGCATCACACGGTGTGCAGCTAATATCAAGATGTGATTCTGCTATACGTGCAAATAAAGCTGACCGTAAAACATACATTTGTAGTGGAACGTGCTACATTTTTTCCAGAATATGAGTAAACTGTAACGGATAAAGCGTTGGTTGAACTATTGAACCATAAGATATACACATTCCATCTCCAATGGTAAATAAAATAACCGATTTGATATTGTTTTGCCTGTGTTGTAAATGATGTTCATAATGGTTTAAAAGCCGAAACGAGTGAAGACACTTTTAATTGAACCTAATATTGCGCATGCCATATGCTAAACCATTAGCAGCCAATTGAATGTCTTTGCTGCGTGCCACGACGGCATTCTTTACAACGATACAATAATTAGCAATTCACAAGAAATGACGTTGATAGTATTGCCACAATGCGCAATTGGTAAAGAAAATTAAAAACATAAAACCAAAGTAAGGTATCACTACTGGCACAGTGATAAATGAGGCATATGAAGGCAAATAACCGACCCATACACACGCATATGGAAGCACTTATTCCGTTCAGAGGGCATATAAGAGAGATTAAGACAACAGCGTTAGGTGTAGATGTGATTACCCAGTAAGGTACACGTGTACCACTTTACTAGCCTGATCACGAAAATGGCTCTGACAGAGAGTTGTTCGTGACATTTCAGGTGTAGTAATAATTTTTTACAAAGTGCAACAGTCACATTTCTTCTTGCGATTGTTCAAACATTATGTAATGTATATTCCAGCTAGTACTATCCTGTATCTTAAGGATACGTTGTGTTGCTGGAATAAACATATTTTACTCTGGTCAATAGGTGAATATGTATGGGACGATTTCCCGAATATCATCAACTCAAAATTTATATTAAATGTAAAACCAACTATGAAAAGGTCATAAAAAGAACCAGTACAATATTGGAATGAGGCAGAATGCCGTTCGCTAACATAATTGTAGGAAATAACAGATTTTGAGTGGCAGCGAAATGTAAGCCTTAACTCCTTAGCTGTTTTTCACACACGGGGATATAAATCTATCAAGCTCTGTTGTTTGATGCATCACGTTGTTAACGACTAATAAGTCGTTCATCTATGTTCATAAGTGCATATTTATCAATCTTTCCTGTGTTTTGATTACCATTACACGCTGCACTCTTTTGGTACTTTTCCCACAAAGGGTAGCATGGATCTTTAATTGGATCGATTTTTAAAAAGGTTCCCATATGTTATCATGAATTCCTATTCCGAATCTGTTTGGCATTATTAGTTAACTTATGTATGCTGCTCAAATGCAGACCTTAGCCCTAGTTAGATATGGTGCCGTTCCTGAATATGCGAAACTATCAGCGTTCCTATTGATGCCGTAAAGGGGTTAGTCATCAGTGCATTAGTCGCTAATTACCGCCAACATACGACGTAAAATAATGACGTGTTTAGTGTGCTGGAACAAATCTTAAGAGGTCAATGATGTACGACCATTCCAGTAATGGATGTGTCAAGGCCCGTGTGAATAGATGTCTTGTTTTGCTGCTCTACGCATTTGAAAAGCAATGATGGACACCCAAGATGCCATGGTGATGGGTGGCCAGTACACAAACACCGTATGGACCATAGGTACCCTGCCAATGTTTTATGAGAATTCAATACATTATCCACGTTACAAGCTTTGATCCTTTTGTGGTCCCTCAATTCGCAATAAAGATTAGTTCCTTCAGAAATGTTGTTAACATTTTGTGAACAATACTATTTTGGTCATTTTTGGAGATCAAAAGATGAACATTCGATATGCCTGTCCCACTTACGAGTTTTATATACGCTAAATACATCTTTCCCTGACACAGCAGTTAGATGCTCAGCACCAAAGGAATAATATTGTTTATATAATAAAGGTGCTTGAGATTCGACGTATAGTACACCATAAATTACGGCTCCGGTGCTTGTATATTTGGCTGAAACCAATAAACCATGTACAGATCAACAGTACCTGGATATAAATCACCAATGATCGCCATGGCTTGTATCGAATATAATGAGAGCCGAATGTTTCATACTTTATCTCACCACTTGTCACAACGGAATAAAGCAAACAACCCATTATATTCCATACGCATTGAAACACGGATTTACGTGCTTGAGAAAAATCTGCCCCAAACCAGCATTGCATAGCTACATTTCTTTTGATATCGCATTAATCGTTTCGTGATACGAAGTGGTGTTTACCATGTACATTTAATCGAACATTTCATACGCGACCAATAAATGTTACACTGGTGCGTTTGATCAAATAACACATGTAATCGCGAGTAGGTACAGAGTCAGCCTGCATGCAAAATATTAAATTATTAATAAGATTGAAAACGCTATTGGTCATTTCTTAAATAACAACGAGCACAATCCTTTTCGTTGATGCAAGACAAACTGCTGCTATCTTGCAAGCATGGGCGTATGTTTACATTGCAACACATCAGTATCATGTGCGTGTGTGTTCCAAATAAGTGTACGCAACCCATTTAGTCGCCGAGTTGACATGGTGAAAATGTATCAAATCACATCTTAGCTCGATGCACGAGACACGGTTCATCAAGAACGGCTCCAGACAATTAACGTTACCGTGAATCATGTAGTCTTGAGGGATGACACTTTATCGAAAAGGTATCAAAGAACGACAGAACGTGACATATTATCTTTATAATATTCGTGTAGATACAGATAATACAGATAGTTAATTACTATGCTAAATTAGTACTGTCGCAAGTAGTGTGACAATAATGTTTCACGTGTTGTCTGCTCTTGGTCGGTTATGCATTTGCACATGAAGTGGTTTAGCAAAGCGTGAAGCAAAGTATGCAATTACTGTATATTTAATGTGTACACTATTAGTTTGGAAAAAATTATAATTGTCGTTATAGATTTTGTAAGAAAAACCGTGAGCAAGGAACTAATAGTAGAAACTACGCGCTGGCAGACAGATGGCAGTTTAATGTGGTTTGTCGGTATTGAACCCTCTTGGCGAAGCTGCAAGCTCTTTTCTCTCAGTAACGCACAGTAACAGCACAGCTCGAACAAAACATTATTCCACATTAGAGGATAGTGATGATATCTTTTGAATTAGGTGCTGATAAAGGGCATAATATCATATTGGCCTGATACAAGTCTCGGATTTACAATCAGCATCCTCCTGGTGGAGTACTCTTTGTGTAATAATAGATAAGAGGCAAACACGTGCCGCAAATCACTACGGGGAGCAAATTATGTCAGATCGATTGTTTGCAACTGAAGAAATTTCGTTTTGTTCTATGAACGAGACACTATAATTGTACAATGTGCATAAGGTCCATCTATTGTTTGATGCAACTAACAATCAGCATCTGGAAAATCACATTCAGCTCATCTGTATACAATTGTCATAGTAAAGGAAAAGGCTTATTTTTGATATTGCATATCACCCTCAAAACAAATTCGGTAACTATTAAATGAACATTATAGTAACGATGCAAAAGATATATTGGTGTTGATGTGTTCATCCAAGCAGACAATTCGCAGGCTATAACATCATCAGAATAGACAGGTCAATTGTAGAAGCAGATTATCTCGGGATTACCAACTCTCATTTATAATATTCAAGTCTTAGGTATTTTCTTTGCTTTGAATAACAATGCCTTAGGGTTCTTACTAAATATATTCCCAGACAGAACATACATCTGAATATTGTTATGGGCGATGAGTTCATACACGTCGAATATAGTCATTTTGATCTGGATGTTTGTCCGACTCATAGATTTCTGGTCAATGCTTATCATGATGGCTAATAGGTATGGGATATGTCAAGGATATTAATAATGACAATTAAGCAAAGAGCAGCTAATCACATCTACATTGCAACAGAGTAATCAGATCTGCAGAGTATATTTGTACGGTTAATTATTCAATTGCTAAGTTGTACAGAAATGGATCATCTTAATATGCTCGGTACAGATTGGAAGACTGCATGATGACTAAAAGAAAAGATCATAGCCGTACTATATGGTGCGTCCCGCATTCAACAGTACGTTCATACATAGCATGAGCTATGCATGCTAAATAAGAATGACATCGGCCATGCAGGAAAAGCTGCAAGTAGAATCGTGAGATCTTAGATCGTGGTGACAAACCCTGGACTAGCGAAAGGGAGACAGTTATTATCTCTACTACGAGGTCCGGTAATGTAATCTGACCGGCTTATCTAATAAAACCTATGACCTTGTTACTATTAGCAGGAAAGAAAGAGTGTGCCTAATGAAATAAAGTTTGAGGCTAGCAACAAAATTTCCAACACTATGGTGTCGCGTCTTCGATCTCCGGTGATACGGATTGAATAATCAACAAAACCATTCGCGAATTTTTATATTGACGTGGTTATCCGATCGCAAATTCCAGCCTTTCAGGTATCATATACTTTTAAAAGAGGGGAACATCCGTAATTCCGTCTCTATGGGTTATAATGAATGTATTATAGTCGCACATGATACACAAATCATTATATATTACACGCGATGCTTAATACCATGTTAGGAAATGTAGCGTCTAAATATAACATGATGCACCTTTGTAAAACAAAACTCTGTACCTACCGATCCCTTTATTTTGGATTCATGGGAATCCATCTATTAACCTGTTTGTGGAAGATAAAATTCAGCCACTTTAATGCAGCCCCGCCAATCAAGTGCCAACATTTTGTCTAACGGACCAGCGAGAGCAGCATTTGAGGCTCGGTCATAACAGTGTTGGCAAAATGCAACATTACAGTCATTTGTCTTACTTACCAGGTTGTGTGAAGAAATTGACTGAATAAAGATGTTTTTTTCACAGGCTAGACATGTTGGTTTTGCAAATGGAGAGCAGGAGCTAATGTAAATTGAATGCTCTATGAACAATAATTGACGCTCATTACATTGCTGTATAGTTAACATCATATCTGTAACGACCAGCCATACTGTTTTCGCGATATATATCCAATCAATGAAACCTAGTAAAACCAACCTTACAATATTGCAATTGACTGTTTGTTTATAAATGAAATTCATCTGCGATTATATGCATCCAAGTTAACATCAAACGATAGCTCCAGATAGATTCTTAGCCTCAGGCAAATAATTAAAAGTAAACTGTACGATTAACGCTACTACCGAATGGCACTGATGAGCATCAATCACATGAATTGATTAACTCTTCGATTGATTTAGGATGACGCTAGGTAACCGTTACTTACAATCAACTTTGTAACATAATATATATTGCGATGTGTGTATAACAATGGTTATTCTGAATGGTTAAGGTTTATTTGTTTTGATTATCAACGAATAGCAAAGAATGTTAATTATTTCTTGACACTAGTGCACAGATTATATGTTGCCTGCATTGATGTTCCTTCGTCAACGGTGTTTATGGTTCAAAAGACTACTTATACCCGACTTAGTTGATATTAGTGCATTATGGGATAAAGGCTTCCTACGCAATGTATGAATAACTGGAAATCGATATGGCCTGAACAACATCAGTCTTGTTGATAAGTGGTATCAAATCACAGGTGGAAAGACCACAGTGATACATATGTGTTTTAAAAGTCATGGGAATATTTTAACCTATCCACCAAAAACTGAAATAGCGGTCGGATAACCACGATTTTTCAGGTCACTGTAAATTGTAAGATCATAGCTACAATTATTATATTAAAATTGTGTTGAGAATTATTTTATGTAAAAACAATCAATTAGAGAGCGATGACTTGCCTCGCGAAGATAATACAACAAACGGCATAAATATTGGTGCGGCATTATTTCCTCTGTTCATATACGGTTGGGCAATTTCCATTGCACCTTGTTAGCAAATGCCGTCGATGATAACACGAGCTGATTGCCACTGGCAACGTATTTTGTTGGACTGTCCATTAGTCAAATGATTACCAGTCAAGCTTGTTTGTATCAACCATTGTGATGGAAATAAACCATTCACTGCCTAATCATCATTCACTGCAATGCTCCAAGAGCTCACTTGATACAAAATCTGCACTTCAATACACTATTTGCTACGGACATTTGCTACCTGATTAAATTCGACGTATTTTGAATGCGATGTCTGAGCCAGCAGAGAAAAGTAATGACAATGCATTCCTTGTCAATCATAGCGGAATTGAATATCATTGCGAACCGTAACAATATGACCAATTAAAACGAAAAAATACAAAATTTATAACAATATCTGGTGAAACTAGAACATTTAAATCTGCAACACAGTGCATAAAAGTTGGAGCAGGCTACTGATATCATTTATCTTGGAAAGATGTGAAAAGTCACACACACACAAACACACAAACACACACGCACACACATGTATATATATAAATATATATATATATACATATATATATATATATATATATATATATATATATATATATATATATATATATATATATATATGTATATTCCATTTACATCATGTAGCTGTATCTTTCCTTCACTTATCTACAATGTCGTATTAACTAACATGTATCAAGATAATTTCCGTTAAGATAATAGTGTCGTTCCTTTGCATATTGAAGGTGCAGAGCACAATTTATTGAGAAATTTCCGCATAATTACCCATTAATTGTTACAGAGGAGCACAGTGGAGCTCATGAGACCTTAAAACTATACATTCAACTATATAACTGCGCATACAGGTTCTGTGTGATGATGAATACAGTGCATAAAAATACACATAGAGCATGTTTTACCAAGGTACTTGGCCTCACACATAAGCATATGCATTACATCTTTGAACCCACAAGTAGGTATAGCTCAGATGCACCTATATGCAAACACAATTCCAACAATAATATCTAAATAACAAAAAACTTTCGTGCCACTTTCCGGGTTCTTTAAAAACACATCTCGGTTCACTGAAAGTATTTTGTTCCATTTAAAGTTTAATTGAGGTAGGAAATTATCTTTGATCATTTATTCATCAAAGGTTCAATGGTGCTCTGTCTAAAGTGCGTCACAGAGGTAAGAGTTAGCTGATCAGCGATCGAGGCATTATATGTGCTGAAGAATTGCAACCTTCCTCATCCTCATCACGTTCCTGATATTTGACTTTCAGTTCAGTATTTTGGAGCATTTATTCAGGCAGATTTTTTGCCATGACATTATACCTTAAATCAGCATCCGCTACTACAGGTTCATTTATAAAGCACTGATGATCTTACGATTCAATGTACTAGAAATCGAATATAAAATCACTTTACCTGTGACAAGATACAATTTCCAATAAAAACATCGCAATTAAGCATCTAATCGTTTATCAAATGATATGCACATATTGCAATTTCATCAAAGTTGAATTGCATATTATATTATTGCTATTATAATGTTGAACCAATCGGCGAACTGACATATAATATGAGACAATTTACCTTTGGAACAGACAGTTGACATCGTAGTCATTTTGTATAAATCATAATTACGTTATCAATCAGTTTATACGGATAGTATTGTCGCTCTTGATGAATACAGCATAAACTTAACAGCGATATTCAGAACAACTAAAGTATTTATTGGAAGCTACTTTGTAACACACGATTTGTGAGTGTTCTTGCGTGTCAAAAGTCGAGGCACTGACGCAATGCTCGGCTTATTAATTGCTATGAGTTTGCAGGACTCTTTGAATCGTTGAGAGCAAATGCAATATACAAAGACCGGACATCTCGGTTGTCTACTTTTTTACCATTGACAGTTAGTTAGCCTCTGCAAAAATAGAAACACTCATATTTCACATCTTTATCATGGCAGCTTTGGCGAACAAGACATCTACTTGAGACTTTGCAGAAAGATAATATTCTACGCTAGTGTAGCCATCTGGATATATGTTTAGATAGGTATTGGATCGTGCACACTTTGTAGCTATGAACAAATCGTGCTACGCAGAGAAGTCCCGTTTGTCACTACCTACATCGACAGCACCATTAGCCCCATCGGTATTGGTAATAAAGATGAGTTATGTTTAAAGACCATTTCGTTGGGCTAGGAAGAGTGGCGGCTGCATCTTGTACGTATGACGGGGTAAAAACTGAGTTGGCAAATTGCCAAAAACATCAGCCACGTGCTGTGACATGACGTAGTTTCATCGTTATAGTTGCCACATAAAATGCAACGACCTTGAATGAAGAGAACAATTTCACAGTATCAGGATATTTCTGAGCTAATTATGCCTATTGTTATAGAATCGCTAAGCCGTTGACAGTACTGATGAATGCAACAGAATCACCATCATTAATTACCATCCTCCGATTTTGCTTGTCACAATCTAAATTAGACTCGCTCGCACAAACGTTGCATCCAAACAGCGAACTGTATCAAACGTCATCCTACGTTTCTCACCATTGCAATTGTTTTCTGATTTGTTGACACCAAATCCGTAATGACTATCCTTCTAGGACAGGACTTAAGAAGGTTAATTTGAGCTCGAGTGCTTAATTAATACTCTCTCTGCAAGCGGGTATCAACAAATTCTCAAATATATCCTCATCGATAAATTGACCATATTGCAAACACCATTGAAAATCATGAACAATGCGTGCTGGTCAGACAATAGGCTTATGTTGGCCAATTAATATTGAACATGCTTGATTGAACTGGTATTTCCTACAATATCGATAAGTTGGGTGAGTTTAATGATTACATTCAAGCTTGAGATATCCTACCAAAGATTTAAATTGTTGTTCCTGTATCATCAAGACACCATATTGACCAAAGCATATACCTTGCCATTCCGGTAAACACCATCGAAGAAGAAAATCTCATTTGAATTGTGACTACGTGATGGTCGTTGATATAAATGATAGCATTGTATTTACGGCACATCAAACCGACGATAATATCACAATTGTGTTCTATTTGGATAAATACGACGCTGAACCTCCACCACACATGCGAGTTCATCATCTGACACGTATTCTGTTGCCGCCTGAATTGCCTTAGAATTATGTCATTATACTCGCACCTAATGGTATTGCATGCATTGCAGTAAAGAGCTCACGAGTCACCCACTTGGATGTTGGATGGTGTTGTTTTTTATTGAGGGGTTGGCCTTTGATAGGATAGCCATTATGAAATATGCATAGCTTGCTAAATTATTTTTCGTAATGCCGGCAGTCAGGAAATATGAATGCCTTGGTGTAAGCATCAGAAACATACAACATTTATTGTCCGGTAGCGCATATGCATGCCTAGACTCACGGAGGTGAACACAGGTTAACCCAGTCATTCTGTGTCTTGCATCACGCATTCAACAGATGGTCACGATGAAGAAAAACTGTTTGCGATGAGATCTCTTTATTTAGCATCAAAGCACATTGTTTTGTGTAGGTGCAACAATTGAGAGCTGACCAATGATAAACAAAAGGCATTATGAAACTTGACAGTGAAGAATAGAATTCTCGACAAGGATGTATTTCGGTGAAAATGAATGAGAACTTATTAGCGTATTCTTAATTTGACCGAATTTTATATATTTCTGTGGCGCTCCTACCTGCGATTACAGGGTCTTCTATTTCGCATTTGGTTGTCAACGTGTAATGATTAGTATATCATAGCACTAAAACTTGGCCTATGTTATCTGATTTGGTTGACCATGACCGGATGCAAAAGCTGCATTGCGCACGGCATGATATGTGTTGTTGGTCGATCAGAACAGTATGATGTATCCAAACCATCTCTATCCTTATGCCCGTTTGTTGAAATCATGATGTCCAAGCGTGGCAAGCAAGCAGCATTTGGTTGTGAAACATTGCCATAGCAGCTGAAGCGTCATCATTAAATATTACTATCTTAAAGAAAATGGTCAGCTTGAAAGTTACATTAAGCTACCAGGTAATAAAAGGTCCTGAAATAATACCATGATTGTAATGGTTGTTTGGTGCAAAGATTCTGCTTAAAAGTGCCTTGAAGCCTCAGCATGGCTAGTCAGAGTCAGGTTGTTTGGAAAGACAAATGCATACTGTAATATAGTGGGTTTAATAACTAAGACACGAAGTATGTGAAAAAGATATATTTCAAGCCTTTGATTGACAACCAAAAGTTGTCAGATATCCAAATCATCAAACCACACTACGACAAAGACGCAATATGGTGGCCATGTTTATGCTGTGACAATCAGTATAGGGTATCCATGTGACATCAGCACAGGTCCATGCATCTGTTTCGATTTGTAGTTAATTATTGCCAATCGCTAACATCAATTGATTAAATGTCCTATGTTTAGCTAAGTCTTTTTGTGAGAGTCCTGCAATACTCGCCCATTACGGCTGTTCTAGAGCTGTGGCAACAATGAGCGCAAACCAAACGATAATATCCGCACTTAGTATGCCTGTCAACAACTTTTATATCTAATGTAAGCTAGATCCAAATCTCTCTTAGCGATTAAATATGCATTGATAATAAACGGAATATATGGCTACGATTAGTTTTCATCAAACAACCTAGATACTTACCAATGTCACAAACACATAGCGCATTTTTGTCACAAACAGAACATAAGTGCGCTAAAAGCTACGGACCACTTCATAATACATCGTAGAAATGTCGTCTGTTGGTTTTACTGCCGAGTTTGTGGCATTGCTATAAACAGCCATGGCATAATGCAAACTATTTTCTCTTTTGACGTAAGCAATAGACATCGGTGCGTACATCGTCGTGGGATAGAGCGGGTGCATTAACCACAGAGTGCTAATATGTTATTTAACCTCTCCTCGTAGACCTGAGGAATAGAAGAATATTCATTGACACAAACATTTGGCATTTGCTTCTTGCAAAGTTAATTACAGTTATCCTGCTTGATATTGAATTAATATGACACGTTAGCGTAAGCTTAATGACTGCTATACTGAAGGATTGTATAGTTTACATTAACAAGTTATCCTCGGCGATTAATGATTGCGGAAATTGCTCCAGAGCACTATGAGCTATGTAGAAATGATAACATACAGCCAACTCATGTCAGTAAAAGCGAAAATTGTAATCACTGTTTTTCTGTTTTGTCCTACAAAAAGAATTTCCTACACGTGATTCAAAAGGTTTACCAAAAGAATTATGTGTCACCACCTCGACTGATATATATAATATATATATATATATATATATATATATATATATATATATATATATATATATATATATATATATATATATATATATATATATATATATAATATATATATATATAAAAAAAATATATATATATATATAAAAAATATATATATATATATATATATATATATATATATATATATATATATCTATATATATATATATATATATATATATCTATATATATATATATATATATATATATATATATATATATATATATATATATATATATATATATATATATATATGGACGTTCATGATAATAAGGGAAGTGATTCCCTCTGTGATTGATTGCATTCATCCCTTCCTATATGACACCCTAAAAGATCAGTGGTCTGGCAATACATCTAGTGCCATTGCATCTCATTCAACGTATGTGATTGTCCACACATTGATCGGCCCTCGAGGCTTGAGAACCTTGTAATTAATTGCATATGTCGAGTTGTTGTATGAGATAATAATGCTGTGCCGCCGACTTATATAAGCATTTATCACTATCGAGTTGATTGTGTTGCCATTGCTAAGCCGTTACAAATGTATAACAGCAAACGGGAAATAAACACATTTGGCATATGCAGTGAATGATGAGTGCCGTTTCAACCCCGCCTCTTACGAATACCACGCCAACTACACAAAAATGGGATGGTGCGTATTTCAAATAAGCTGACATGCAGGCATCATAACTTAAGCGATGCAGATATGCAAAATAAATCATTGACACCATGGGTGAGACACAATCTGCATTGTAATGTTTTGAAATTATTTAATTTTGCAGTATTGCTGGAGTTCAAGCGTCACTGTAAACACGATTCTCGCACATGGGTTCAGCTATCAATCAGAATCTCAGCATTTGCATCAGTGAAACGTGAAAAAAATCCAATCATCGACATCGGAGCGCGCTGCTGTTTAGCCGATCAAGAACACATCACATACCGCCTCTGCCTATCTCTAATGTAATGCTTGCGAGCCAAGAAGTCAACCAGTAAGCTGAGGTGACTTTCCAATCACAAATTGCCAGCCTTTCGGGATTACCTCGTCATCTAAGATTAATAGTTTTGCTATACTTAGAACATTGGTGTCCTTGCACAGTCGGACAGGGTTAATAGCAAATACCTCATACGTTAAATGCATTCGAATCGTTAAATGCATTCGAATCGTGCTTGGCCGTATATGGATGATTCGCGATTAGTTCGAAGGTGATACCGTTACATTGTGTTGGTGCTATTAACTGTGCATCGATGCATCCGCTGCCTCATTTAGCAACAGGGAACAGTTGACCTTTACAAAAGGATATTTATTTGGTATAATTTACCACTTTGTAGGTCATATTACTTTCCAAAAATATTCTGTGGCTGAAAGCAGGTCATTATCATTACTTTTCTGCTGAATGTAGAGTACGTATTTCATTGATTAATGACATATTAGTTCGATTTAACGTAGTCATTGGTAAGCCGTAATGCGTCGTGCAGGAGGTAGCCGAGCTGACTGAAGCCATATACCTCACTGAACACAAGAACGCTTCTAGGGGCATAAAACTATGCGTCGCATCTATGCAAATTGCGCATTGTTTCATACGGACGACTCATCACCCTCGCCTGCCCGGGAAACGGCACGCAATACATACAAAAACACCTGTCGTGGACGAACCCCGAGAGTCAACAAACTCCTCACTATACGTCAGGTGTGTCATATATTTAGAAATTATGCTTGAAGTAATGCCATCGTTTGCATGTACGGTCGTACATTTATCCCGACCTTATAGTTATTACTCAATTTAAGTGTTTATTTGAATTCAAAATAAATATTGTGCCTAAAGAATCGATGACATTTAATGCAGCGCCACCTAAATGTGATGGTCTTGTTCATAGCACCGTGACAAAATATGTGTTTGACCTGGTATAAACAATTAACAAAGTTGTATCATTTGAAGTAAGTAAATATCCTATAATTACCATTAGCGTAATCTTTAACAAAGCAAATGTCATTTGATACGATTTCTGACGATATATCAACAACTGATACCGTAAACATATGATAATTTCAACTGGAATATCGTTTCTATTGAAATTCACTGGTTCTGAAGGGTCATCCCAGTTTTGTCCACTTGAGATGGATGATCTCATTTCTAATATATCTCCAATATATTCGGAGCCTTGTAATTCGTTATACTGGTCATTCACTATTTAGTTCCCTGGATGAATGACGTGCTGTATTAAGGGTTTCGTAATGTTGTATCTTAAAATGGGATGTACTGGGAACGAGGATGTTTGACCTCTGGACACAGATTGTACGTTATAGGCTTGTGAGAGAGATGTGCTAGGCTCGATTGCTTGGGAGCTGGGATGCGATTTATTTTTAAATGAGTCATATGAAAAACTTATTCCCTCACCAATAATTGCAAGGCTATCCCCAAGTTTATGAGACACGCATAGTCTGTCCATGTGAGGTGCCAAGAACATATCTAAGGTAGGGCGTTGCCTTGACAGGTTTTCGAGTTGGGTTTGGGATAAGTTAATTTATCCAACAGGACACGAAAGTAGTCTGAGCTGAGCGGTAGTATGGATGGTTTGGCAGAGGGTAGTTGAAGTTGAAGAAGACTGCCGAAACGTAGGTCACTATAAAATCAGAGAAAATAGGGTATATAATATTTATCTGTTGAAGAGGTTTCTCTCCTAAGCTGCACATTGTATCCAAGAGGATCCAATTATGATGGGTTGAGAGGGATGTACACCTTGTCATAGCGTTTATGTGTTTTTTCGTGTAACAGTTTTTTACTTTACGTAAAATGTGTGATAGGAAGACGATGCATACTCATCATATGTCCCTATAGAGGCGGATATTTCCGAACAGAAGACGGAAATATCGGGATACTTACGATGAGTTTGGATGATTATTCTTGATGATTATGACCAACCACAAACTTGAATGATTTCATGGTTGTTAACTTCAGCATCTTTGGAAAAAGTACATACCAATTTTAAGGTAAAATGTGCGATTGGTGGAGCGAAATAATGTCTTAGGAATACAAACATAATATCTTGTAAACAATAATGGCTCGTAGCACACATACTAAAATGAAAATGTAATACTTTATATACTCTTTAACTGCAACGACAACAAAGAACGTATTGCTTATTCTATTTGTAATAACTCGGATAAAGGAGCATGTGATTAATTGAACGGACATGCTGTAAGGTTTGACGATTCTAATCAGGCAGTTTATTCACGTACAATTCCAATGCTATTTCTATTCGAAAAACGTGTAGTTGTGTTTTGCAGCTTTCGTAGATAGAGCGTGTTGTGGTACCGTTGAATACGCCATTTGAGCAATAAAGACTGCCAACAAAAGTGCAATACCAAGAATCCCAAAACCAAATTTTATTAAATCCAATTAATCACATTTTGCTCATATGGCCATTTTTGGGGAAAAAACAAGGAAATGTTCTAGGTATGGTCAGATAATGCTATAAAATAATTGTTTGCGACAGATGCCTGGTGCACCAAGAGGACACACTTAATGTCATCCAAACGAAATATATATGACAGAGAACATGCATTTATGCCTGGCATAGAACATTTATCACAAAGTTAAACACAGAATGCGTATCTTACTGATGACAATGACAGCTGTATTTTACCATTATCTAGCAACCATGGAGTTTCAGGGTTTTCCTACTACATACTATTAGCAGCATCATTTGCATCACACTATGACATCGTAATGTTTAATTGCGTTTGCCAGTGCAGAACTTATGTCAGACAAATATTCCATGTGGGCCACATCACTGCCATCAACGCCACGAATAAGAAATATTTAGCTATTGCGAACAGCAGCCGCTTCCAATGGAGTCATTGATCCGATTGGGATGTTATTGCTGGCACATCCTATTTCTCGGACTGTATGCAGGTATGATTCATTCAGAGTGTAGTTTGAGCATCATTGACGACGACACTTCGTGTTTGGTCGGGGTGAACATATTCTGTTACGAATGTTGAATAATTCCCCGGATGGGTTTTGCTCGTACGAGCGGTATTGCCATTGCTGTATGAAGGCTAGAACATAATGCTTCCGATTATAACCACCAGCTACGAACAGTACTGAGAATTTGTTTAACATTTCCATGTCAATAAACGTCATCGATATATATCTTCCATGTAAGTATGAATATGCGTGCCTACCTTTGTGATGAAGCGATAGAGGCAACACGTGACAACCGCAGCCAGTGTAACTGTGATAAAAGCCACTGCAAGACAGGTGGTGAAGAGGCACACTATCACCAGGAACACGGTCGTGTTGTACTTGATTGAGTCACAAGAAGGTTCTGTTGTAGCTGGGGTTCGTGATTCGTCATGCCTTGTTCAAATGATATGTATTAGATGAACACCCAACATGCATCACGTTATAGGTAAGTACTACAAATGCCGAATTATCCGGCTCACCATAAGCACGAACAGAACGTTGTGAGCTGCCTACATGATCCATAAATCTGTAAGTTGACGTCGTAGTTGCTTGGCGTTAGACTTCCTGATATAGTGAACACTGTGTAGCCAACGACATGGACCACGACCGAATATACAATCCACAATGACATCTATAACTCAACAAAATTTCTTTCCACTATTTTCACCATCACACCCATCTGTAGTTTCGTGATGGTATTGGCAGTTTAAGGCATGTAATTGATTGAGCACTAGTGCGTACTAACATCCACTACCTATATTAATATTCTCATGCATATAAACTGACAAACTTACCCACATTCGTCGGTTGGCTATCAAGCTCAGGAGGCCAAGAATACCCACTGTTAGTGGCTTTTGAATCAACAGCCAGATTAATGTACGTTCAACGATGATGCCAACGATAAATATAAAACAACATTTTATATACTCAAAAAGTATTTCAGGAAGCAAAGTGTAATATATAGAGACACTTACTACTGTCCCAAGCCACCATAGTGCCGGTTCATATGGAAACGGTTTTGTTGGGACTGTGTCTCCCTTTATTGGTACCTCTACTCCGAACGCTATCAACACCACCCCTAAGTTGACATCATAGTTTTTTTGTCACAACGTGGCAATATTGATGAATGGGAAGGAATTTTTTAAACAAATTTTATATCTACCTGACATAACATGAAAGGCATTCAGTATTATTAGCGTCCAGCGAATACGTGGTCCAACAAATGTGCTGTTCAACCCGATACTATATGTGCCTCTGACCGATGGACTAGATGGGCACAGGGGCGTATCCATTGTGCTATTGTGATGTCACAAAACAATGAAGGCAGTGAGATACACAAATAAGTGTGGTGTAATTCTCAATTGCGTTTGGTAACAATAAATGACACATACCGTTGATAATGCTACGGTCCTTAGCATTGGAAAATATGCATGTATATGGTATGTGACGTCAGTGAATGTTCAATCCTTGCGGAACAAATCCTGTGACATGGTCGCTGCCAACGCGCTAAGAGGATTCTTAAACTGTCGACACTTTCACCTTGTCACCATCCTGAATTTAACCAGCTTCAATATTATAAATTGCTCACTTGCAAGTAATCGCAACTGATAAACTCTTAATCCATGTCCAACACGCTAGGGACGCCAACTGATAACTTGGTTTGGGAAATCGCGAATATGACCCGCTGCTTCGCTGTTCACAGATAAGGCTGCTTGCGTCGGGCTGAGTGATGCTTGGAGTTGACAGCCTACGCTGGAGCATGGACCAGCCCGTTTTGTGATTGGCTCTCGGGCGTCCGGCAATGCTGCTCGGGTTGGGTGTGGAAAGTCGGTTGCGATTTGTCACAAGACCTGCGCTCTGAGTTCAGCCGGTGGACTACGGAACATACCACTGCATGAAAGATATTCCACATGATATATTTGATTATTGCAACACATTTATGAATTTGATGAAAATCTTTTACGCTGGGTGACGAGAGTTTTTTTGTTGTTGATGGCATATGATTACATTCGTCTTTACCATCTTTGCTCGCTGTAATCAGAATAGCAATTAGTGTGATGAGAAACAATCTAGGTTGTACATGTTACAAGTACTACATTCAGAAAAGGTTTATAGCGATGCTCTATATCGACAAACTGAAATTGACAGGAGCCGTTGATAAGAGAGTGATTGACATCCATATACTGTATTCAATGAACTAGCATTAGAGATGCTCATGCGACAAGGAACGAGGCAGCAACACTCTATCTTAAGCACGAACGCAGCTATGCACTGTATGTGAACGCCATGCGTCCGTTTACACCGATCACTACATTCCTTTCATTTGGAGTTAGTGGTGCACATGTGGTGCCCTGTGAAATCATTACCAAACTAATTACTAAATCTATGCCCCCTTATTTATTCCGACAATTATGTCTTTGATAAGAGTTGTCATCGACAGCAAGCAATTGCAAGGTGTTTCAATGGTTTATTTGAAAGAAGATGAATGCTACTTTAGAATGTTAGTTTTAGTGCCGTCGTTAATACAATGACTACAACAACTATATACACAGTCATTGCATCAATACTGTCAATTTATGTGCAAATCACAACAACATCCCCATTTATCTCCTTCTCTAAGCAATTACAAATGAAGATGACAATGACAGTTAGTAAAAGTTGTCCGCATTGTATAAATCAGTATTTTCCAATGTAGTTTTAAAGATAGGGATTTGAACATATTTTAATGGCAAATTCTCAGTGAAACATTTGTTGTGAATTCTCAAATAACCTGAAACAGGAAGCGTTTCTCTCTAACAGTTAGCAACACATACAGCATTGCATAGGCAAAGCTTTAATGTGCGTTGTTGTCTGTTTTTTATGTTATGTCCCATCTACTTAGTTCACATGCATTCGTATCAGCCGAAAATTTTTACCTACAATGTGAGCTAAGCTCCATTTCACTGAGTAGCTGAATTAACTGAGGACTGACTCTTCAGTTTTGCAATTGGCGCGTCATTTATGGTTAATGAATACTAGAATTGTTGCCGATGTGCTACATCATGACTGTAAACGTGATGTGGGTTTGATTACTGGCCATCGAAGATTGGTGGCTTCATCAATGGGAGCCGATAACGCCAGTGCAGTCTTATGCAGTTCCGTGATTTGATGTCATATGACTCGCATAATAAATTGCAAAATATTGTCGCAAATTGATTTATCTACATCACTCATTTGTGCGATTTGAATCAGTTTTCCTGGTGTAATGACCCAAAGCTTGATTGAATTCGTTATTGAGTGCATGTGATAGTGGTATAAAGAACTAACAATATTTTCGCGTGCCTAAACTGTTCGTTTAGATTTTACTGATCTATGTTGGGTATAGATTATGAGGCAAAACGTGCAAGTGAAGGGGAGTGAAGATATTTCTACAATGCACGAAACGATGGTTCTGGCATGTAGCATGACTTCTATCGCTCGACTTATACTCTTATAAATTCCGTGCTCATTGGCAATTATGTATACGACGCTGAGATTGCCATGTCATCAGGATATGTGAAAGATTTACGTACTTAGGTACATTAATACGGGTTCGGTGTTGGTAGGGGTTGGGGTGGGTATCGGTCTTCAATTAGTTATCATTTGATCATTTACGCCAGGCCAATGTGCAGTAACATGGCACGAACGCAGAATAAGACTTAAATGTCTGGTATTCCGTCTTATATAGGTTGTTTATCAGCGTGCTTTAGCGATAAAATGTCTGTGTCATTGATGTTAAAGTCTCCTACGGGGAACTTTAATCTTTGATTGACAACCTTTATTATGCGAAATGACAACATGTATGGAGTATGGCCGTGTCAAACAGGCTTCACGACATAAAACCGTAGATTAGGAAGTGGCCACGCAGTTTATGAGAACAAATTGCTTGCCATCCTGCTCTGTGGACTGGAAATAATGCCCATGCAGTACGGTTTTCTCATCACTTGTAAGGGGATTTGCGATACATATACAATGCACGAAACAATGTTTCTGGCATGTTGCAGCGCAATGTATACTGTCATAATGTTCTTGCTCATTAGCAATTTTGTGTAAAATATCTACGCATTCGTTGTGGTAAGGGTGTGCTTGGGGCAGGGTCTTTTATCATTTACGCCAGTCCAAACGGGCAGTAGCATTGCACAAACATGACCTATATGTCTGGTATGACCTATATGTCTGGTATTTGTCGCATATATGTTGTTTATCATTGATGTTAAATTCCCCTTCAGAGAAACGTAAATCTTTTATTGACAACATTTATTATGCGACATGACTACATGTCAGTCCCCGAGAACAGAGAAAGGGAGGCACTTTCCCTACATTTGCCCGTATGGTTTATTCCTGTACAATCCTCTTTTATCGCCGCGTAAATGACACCATTCCATTTCAATAATGCATAATGATTTTCTTCTCCAAAGTGATTGCTTCCGCCCGTGCAAGCAATAAACAAATTATGCTTCCAACGGTGTAATTATTGATCAAATAATTTTAGATCGGCTCCTTATATTCCCGATATCCCTACTTTTGAGCTACTAAATATGTTGATGTCAAACCAATAGGAAATTATATTAAAATCAACTAGTCGTTGCAAGATCATTAATAGCATAATGGGTGATCTATTCCCTCAAAAATATTGCCTATAATAAATAGCTAATTTATCCTGAAGCCAAAACAAATAACATTAATATTTATCTGCACATAGCCTTCTGTACACAAAACGTTAGTGATATCGGCTGGTATGTTTTATCAATACACACCATGAGCTTCTCAACTTATGCATAGTTTTTTTTTGCGCATTCCTGAGTCTATCAAATATTACCTCGCATTATTAAATTGTCTTTATGTATTAGGGACACAGGTTAATTGCTCCCCCGCGGTTATTGGAAGACATTTGTGAGTATTGTTGTTTCCCTCACACGGTGATTGTCATCAAAGAATTCCACCTATACGATGCTAGCAGCTATTATAAAATAACCTACCTACCGAAAGGAGTACATAAATCCAATAGAATTCATACAAAAGCAATCTGTGGCTTCTATTAAGTGCTTGACATGAGCAAGAGGTGTGATCCAGTTGTCACATTGATAGTGTCAGGTTTTCGCCAAAGAGCAAAGCTGATTTAGAAAGCCACCACTACATCACCAAAATGTCGGGTCTAGTAATAAATTTTTAAAAAGTGCAACAATCGTATATCTTCATGCGATTACTCAAGCATAATGTTATGTATATTGGAGCTAGTACTGTCCTGCAACTTATAGATTCGCTATATTGCGGGCATAACCATATTTTGTTTTGGACAATAGTTGAATGTGTATAAGAACGTGGTTTATGGACTGTGACATAGACGATTTTCTGTATACCATCAAAGCAAAATTCATAAAAAATACAAAACTATGAAAAAGTCATAAAAAGAACCAGTACATTATTCAGATGAAGCGGAATGCCGTAAGCTAACACAATTGTAGGAAATAACAGATTTTGAGTGGCTGCAAAATGTAAAAATGTTTTTCACTCACTGGGATATAATTTTACTAAAATGTGTTGTTGGGTGCATCGAATTGTTAATGACAAAGGTGTCGTTCATGTATGTTCAAAAGATCATATTTATCAATCGTTCCTGTGTTTGGATGATCATTACGTACCGCGCTCTTTGGGTTCTTTCCACCAAAGGAGAGCACGGATGTGGAAGTGAATAACGGTGCTTGTAAATTTGGCTGCTGAGATTTTGGCGCTGTGATGAGACCGTGTAAACTGTTCGCTCTTGTGATGAAACTAGTAAACCGTGTACAGATAAACAGTGCCTGGATATAAATCACTTATCATCGCCGTGACTTGGATCGGAAATAATGAGAGCCGAATTTTTCTTATTTTATCACCCTACTTTTCACAACGGAGAGAGGATAAAGCAATATCAAGTGCCCCAAAAATCTAGGAATTATATACCATACGCATTGAAATAGGGATTTTCGGCGCTCGAGAACAATCTGCCAAAATCCTCATTGCTTAGCAACATTTCAATTTCTATCGTACAAATTGTTTCGTGATACGAAATGAAGTTTACCATGTACTTTTAATCTAACATTTTGTACGCGACCAATGTGTATTTCCATTTGGCGTTTGATCAAATAACACATGCTGTCGAGAGTAGGTACATAGTCATCCTACTTGAACAATACTATGCTATTACTGTATGTTTTACACGCAGTATGGAAGAATCGATAATAGTCGTTATAGTTTTTTTTAGATACGATGCCACCCTACGCGCTATAAGCGCTGAGCTAATAGCTACGATAGAGGGCTAAACCTAATTGACTTATGTTGTGTGCATTTCTATCGTTTCAAGCTCGACTCTAACAGCAAATAAAAAAACACCTCGGACTGTTCATTGATGCAATGGAATTTACATGTGGTTTAAGGATTGATGTCATGACAAACCACAAGCTGGCAAACAGATGGCGAGGGCCAAATTGAGGGCCACTAGTTACGTATTTGGTTGGAATGGTCATTAGTCAAGTTGGTACAAGTCAAGCTTACTTGATAAAATATCTGCGCTTCAATACATCATATACTAGGGACATTTTCTGACTGATTAAACGGACGCATGTTGAATGCGATATGAGAGTTATCAGAGAAAACAAATGGCAATATGAACCGAATGGCCAAGAAAAAGGAGCAAATACACAATATATAACAGTATATGTTGAAACTAGAACACATATGCCTGCACACAGAGAGTATATATATATATATATATATATATATATATATATATATATATATATATATATATATATATATATATATATATATATATATATATATATATATATATATATATATATATATATATATATATATACATATATGCGCTATCCCCACCAAATATCTATTTATATTTTAAGTTCGACCGTATTGGTACAATTCACCGACTATTTTGGCCCATACTTACATTTTGGTTGACGATCATGGGGCCAAAATAGTCAGCGTCATCTTTAGGACTGCGCTTCCCCACCAAAGTGTAACTTTGTTTGCTACTATCCGCCTTGTTTGGCTTCTATTTTTTTTCGGGGTAATTATCCACTTTGTTTGGCGTTAAATCCATTTCCGTGAATTTTTTGGCCCCAACGACCATTTTGGCCATGTTGAATAATCGGTCATTATATGGCTTTGTTCGATGTATATTTGCTTCAAACTTACATTCATGATTTGTGTGACCTTTAACTTCAATGAACAATTCTTTGTTTTAAATTATCTCTTCAAATGAAAAACATACAAATTTTGAATGAATATATACGTCAGCAGTTTAACGAATAACGGGCGGCACACGCTCAAATATCTTTACTGACGGATATTAAAAAAATGGCGATTTTACTGAGAAATCCGGGGTTGTAAGTATTTGTCAACTCATTCAAAGAGTTTTTTTCTCAATATCTATCCGTCTGAAAATTTTTAATTTAGATAAATAAGAACAAATGCAGCACTTAAGCTGGAAATTGGAGACGCAGTTCAGCATTCAAAACTTTTAGAGAATCTCACTGAAATGAGATACCGGTTTCTCGATCTGTGATGTGTTAAGTTTCAAGTAATAAATGAAATCATAAAGTATCAACCGACTGTTTTTAACAAGGGAATAATTAGCCAAATTGTTTTGTGTTATCAGTTTGCCTACGTCGTCAAATCCAATTGTCCCCACGAACGGAACCGCGGGCTTAAGTTGAAGGTATATTTTGGGATTGTAACAATTCCAGCTTTCCATACCGCGTGGTATTTCCGGTACACGAGCGAATATAAACAAACGCGATCGGTCAGCCACGACCATCGCTGTACATGGCCAAAAGAAGCCGAACAGCTTTAAATTTGGAATCAACAACAACAACAACAACAGCCACGACCATTTTACACGCTCTCCTTCCATTTGATTCTTATTTGGTCAGTATTATTCCACCGTTTATTTATTGAATATCATTCATGTATCAATAAACGTTATTGTTAAGGGAAAAAATTCATGTATGACAAATTATGAAATACCGTACAGTAGTTAGCGAGCTTCACCGGGCTGTTCCGGACGTGAGCTCTGCCGCTCGCAGTCACACTTACCGACCACAATTCCAACAACCAACAAACCCTAGATACCACGTTATTTTTACTTGATGCCTGCAGCTTGATTGATCAGAGCTACTTATTACCATTGATTTTCTTTAAAAATTGCATTTCCAAGCGTACATTTAGCGTGTTGGACATCATTCAGCGAGCGGTATTTGCACCATCTCGGCATCTTTCAGATGTAAACAATGCCATTTCGCCCACTGTCAGCCTGGTATTTTGGTTTGTGGTATCTGCTGATCTTGACAGCGGACATGCGCTCCGGTATCATAGTACCCCAGACGCTCCAATAGTCTTATTGAGTAAGTTAGGGGACCAGCATCATCGATCCCACTCGTCTTCCGACTTCATGCCCTGTAACTTACAATGTTGTGTGGTGGACTTAGCCCGGTTAACAGACCTAACAACTACCTGTTAGGTCTGGCGTTTGGCCTATTCAAAATGTGGTTGACAACCAAAGATTGATCTCACTGACTTTCATAGTTAAACAAATACAAAGATGAACCATATCTGGTTATTCTTAAACATCTTACGGTGCTCACTGAAAAATCCAGATCGTCATCAATCTACATTTTATGCACAAATTAATCAAAAACATATCGCAAACATTAACGCTGCTCCTGTTATCGCCATTTTTGTCTCGGATAACAAAGTACGTTATGACGAAAATGCTTCGTTTTCACATAGACTTAAGCAGACGCAGTTGTGGACGATATTCCGCTTCGAATTTGTTTTCCACTGATATTTACAAGTGCTATGTATTACAGCTTTCCTACAACTTCAGCGAACAAGGTAATCAACAATTGAATCGAACACAATGACATCCGTATGGCTATTTCAAATAGATAAAAAGTAGGTCGAAGAAATATTTTCATGATTGACCTGTCCACCACATTTGGCTTGGCATGAGGTACGCCTCTACTGCAGACATAGAGGCCTACTGTAGGTCTAGTGGTGGACTATGACACTAGCCACTAGGATAGCTAGTCTCATAGTCCATCATTCCAAAATCTTAGTTGTAGTGCGGTGTGGTAGGTTGGGAGGTGGGGGGGGGGGGTGTTGTACTATTTTGTTTTCAAAGGCTGTAGATTGATATTTTGCATTGTACATCATTGAATTATATACTTCCATCAGTAATGTTACCCTTAACCTACATTTTAAAGTACTTTTATTGGACATGATTATAGCATGATCTGCTAATATTATATATCATTCCAATACACTAAAACATGAGTTCTTTATTACATTCCTATAAGTTTGATTATATGTTACATGATAGTTCAGTCATGGACAGTGTCAAACTTCTGCCATCTTTAGTCAGGAAAGTGATCCTTTTGATTTCAATAGAAGCTTTCAAAAAAAATGTTCAATGCTTGTAATCCAATTCTTTAATAGAACAATCACCTCATTTGAATCTATCAAATGTAGGCTATTAATGCCATGATCATTGGTAAGTTAGTCTTAAAATCTGTGCATCTGGTCTAGTTTTGATGGTGGTATTAAGCATATTTGAAACCCCAAATCACATGAGGCCGTTTTAGGACAGTGCAGTTCCCAAGATGTAACAAACTGACTGGTTATGCATGACTTGGATGGACGTGTTGCATGCCACTTATAAGGTAATATTTATGGACCATTAGGCAGGAACCATTAATAGTTATGCTCCTCAGCACAGTTTTGCTCTGTCAATCTGTCTGCTTGTAAACAATTTTTTAATAATACAAGCCATTGTTATATTGATTGTCACTTACAAACAAAATATCAGCCCTTTGTGACCTTATTATTGAAAAATAATCTCTTAGCTATGTTAACCAAATAGGGAATACCAGTCTCAAATTAATCATGAACCACTCTTATATTTCTTATGTTTTGTTCCTGAGAGATTTACATAATGGGGAATAATTCTTGATGGCACATTTTCTTATAATACAAGCTAGCAACTCCTCAATGACCAAATCTTCCTGCATAACCTTTGACCCCTGGATTATTATTGAATAATATCCTGTGCCTATAAACCCAATGGGGTATTAAAAGTTTTGATGTCACATTTTGTTATAAATTAAGCTAGCGATCTCAAATCCTACAAAGGGCCTTCTCATGTCAGTATCTCTTAGCTAACTAGAAATCAGATCTGTATGGTCCTTGACCGCAGCCAAAATGTTAGGATTATTATCAATTATACTGGTCAAGTGAAAAATGGGGTTTATCATGTCCCTATATCCTGGCAAACTTTAACTTATAGCTTTATGGCTTTTGACCTCTGACCTGCTAAATTAAAGCAAATTAAAATTTCTTGTTCCAGGAAAAATGTTATTAATAGCTCTTGGGTGTTTGGGTGAATCATTTCTAAGAAACTTAAATTATTTGGCTTAAATGCTAAAACTATTTGCAAAACTACTTGGCGATGGACTATTGATGCCAGACAAGTGGGTTTGGGGGTTATTGTTCAGCCCTGGTGTATCATTGAATACAATGTTATGCTATAAAAGCTATGATTAAATGCTGTCATAACTTGTTAATACAAATGGTGCCAAAAGAAGCAGAGTTCAATGGCCTTCTGTCTTTATTGTAAGGCAGTTAGATTGACTAAGTGTTTGCAATGACATTTTGCCTAGCAGCACTCATGATATGGTATAAACTGCTTTACCTACTGTTCTGGGTTTAATATTATGGACCCAGCATCTCAATTGAATCATATTGGAGATTCATATCCGCTGTGTTGGTTTATCAGCCCGCTTTAGGAAATTTATTTGTTCAAGATGGGCAACAGTATCAGCTGTCCAAACATCACAATTATGCTCATCTATCTCTGCAAGATACCTCCTCATATCAAAGGGAGCAGTGTTTTGCTTTAGGGCCACTAGGCTCCTGCTTAGTGAAAAGAAATATTCTTTAGTCTTATCATTTCATGACATTTGGTGATTTGAGATAAATGAATAGTTAAAGATAAAAATAGTGAGGAGGTCATGTGGCTTCATCCACATTACTGACAGTAATGTAGATGAAGCCACATGACCTCCTCACTATTCTACATAATGAGTTACATTTGAAATATTAAGGTTCATGTGCTAAACCACCATGAAAATTTATTTTCTTCTGCATGCATGTATATGGTACAACTTTGTCAATATTGTGGCTTCACCAGTTTTAGTGGCTTAACCAATATTGTGGCTTCACCAATACTGTGGCTTCACCAATATTGTGGCTTCATCAATATTATGGCTTCACCAATATTGTGGCTTCATCAATATTGTGGCTTCACCAATAACATAGCTTCACCCATACTGTGGCTTCACCAATATTTTGGCTTCACCAATGTTGTGGCTTCATCAATGTTATCCCTTCATCAATATTTTGGCTTCACCAATGTTGTGGCTTCACCAGTGTTGTGGCTTTACCAATATTGTGGCTTCACCAATCACCAAACAATGTTGTGGCTTTCACCTATATACTGTGGCTTCACCAATATTGTGGCTTCACCAATGTATTTGTGGCTTCATCACCAATGTTTGTCAATGTTGTCGCTTCATCATTTTTTGGGATTCACCAATGTTGTGGCTTCACCAGTGTTTTGGCTTAACAATATTGTGGCTTCACCAATACTGTGGTTTCACCAATGTTGTGGCTTCATCACTTTTGTGGCTTCACCAATGTTGTGGCCTCACCAGTGTTGTAGCTTAACCAATGTTTTGGCTTCACCAATGTTGTGGTTTCATCAATATTATCCTTTCATCCAAATTTTGGCTTCACCAATGTTGTGGCTTCACCAGTGTTATGGCTTTACTTTTATTGTGGTCTCACTACTAACGTGGCTTCACCAATACTGTGGCTTCACCAATGTTGTGGCTTCACCAATGTTGTTGGTTTAACAAATATTGTGGCTTCACCACTACTGTGGCTTTCACCAGACTGTGGCTTCACCACTGTGCTTTGTGTTGTAGCTTCACCACCAGTGTTGTGGCTTAACCAATACTGTAGCTTCATCATGATTGTGGCTTCATCAATATTTTGGCTTCACCAATGTTGTGCCTAAAACAATACTGTGGCTTCACCAATATTGTGGCCTCACCAATACTGGTTTTATGAATATTTTGGCTTCACCAATGTTGTGGCTATACCAGTGTTGTGACTTCACCAATATTGTGGCTTCATCAATATTGTGGCTTCACCAATACTGTGGCTTCACCAATGTTGTGGCTTCACCACTTTTGTGGCTTCACCAATGTTGTGGCCTCACCAGTGTTGTAGCTTAACCAATGTTTTGGCTTCACCAATGTTGGGGTTTCATCAATATTATCCTTTCATCCAAATTTTGGCTTCACCAATGTTGTGGCTTCACCAGTGTTGTGGCTTTACCTTTATTGTGGCCTCACTACTAACGTGGCTTCACCAATACTGTGGCTTCACCAATGTTGTGGCTTCACCAATGTTGTGGTTTAACAAATATTGTGGCTTCACCACTACTGTGGCTTTACCAAGACTGTGGCTTCACCAATGTTGTAGCTTCACCAGTGTTGTGGCTTAACCAATACTGTAGCTTCATCATGATTGTGGCTTCATCAATATTTTGGCTTCACCAATGTTGTGGCTTAAACAATACTGTGGCTTCACCAATATTGTGGCCTCACCAATACTGGTTTTATGAATATTTTGGCTTCACCAATGTTGTGGCTTCACCAATATTGTGGCTTCAGCAATATTGTAGCTTCACCAATACTGTGGCTTCACCAATATTGTGGCTTCATCAATATTGTGGCTTCACCACTTTTGTGGCTTCACCAATGTTGTGGCTTCACCAGTGTTGTGGCTTTACAAATACTGTGGCTTCACCAATATGGTGGCTTCATCACTATTGTGGCTTCACCAATACTGTGGCTTCACCAATATTGTGGCTTCATCATATTGTGGCTTCACCAATAACATAGCTTCTCCCATACTGTGGCTTCACGGTTCACCAATATTTTGGCTTCACCAATGTTGTTGCTTCATCAATGTTATCCCTTCATCAATATTTTGGCTTCACCAATGTTGTGGCTTCACCAGTGTTGTAGCTTAACCAATACTTTGGCTTCATCAATGTTGTGGCTTCATCAATGTTATCCTTTCATCCAAATTTTGGCTTCACAAATACTGTGGCTTCACCAATGTTGTGGCTTCACCAATATTGTGGTTTAACCAATATTGTGGCTTCATCACTACTGCACTACTGTGGCTTTACCAAGACTGTGGCTTCACCAATGTTGTGGCTTCACCAATATTGTGGTTTAACCAATATTATGGCTTCATCACTACCGCACTACTGTGGCTTTACTAAGACTGTGGCTTCACCAATGTTGTAGCTTCACCAGTGTTGTCGCTTAACCAATACTGTAGCTTCGTCATGATTGTGGCTTCATCAATATTGTGGCTTCACCAATACTTTGGCTTCACCAATATTGTGGCTTCATCAATACTGTGGCTTCACCAATTTTGTGACTTCGTCAATGTTGTGGCTTCATCAATGTTGTGGCTTCATCAATGTTTTTGCTTCTCTTGTTTATCATATTCCGTTGAGATATATCAATCACTGGGGCTTAAAAAGACATGTTATGTCTAAATGTAATTTTTATTAAAACCATCAGAATGACCAGAATGACCAAAATGACCAAAACAATGAGTATTATCTGTATTTGTTGTGTGTGAGTTTGGCTTCAACAGTCTGATTAAGTAGAAGTTTTTTATCAGAAGTTCTGTTTACCCAGTATGACTGTTAAGCTCCACCTGGTCCTGATGATGGTCTTGCAGTTATGATGTATGCACCTGTGTATAGTGTCTCATTGTTGTACACTTTATCTGCTCTGTATGTATCTGCAATTCATATCACCTCCTCATCACCGGCCCAGCGTGACACAGACCTGGGGTTCTTTTTATTACCAGCCAGTCGTTACACTGACCTGGGGTTCTTGTCACCAGCCCAGTATGTCACTGACCTGGGGTTCTCCTAACATGGCATCTTTTTTGTTTGAAGGGGTAGAATTTCTTGAGGCCAGTTAACATCTAAAATGGTCACCAGGACAGGTCAGGACGGGTGTCCATTTTAGTTAACTTCCAGCCCTGTTACTGATGACTGAACTAAGCTCTCTGGGCTGTAGACTTATTCTGAACATCTTGCTTTGTCACATAATCATCTCCAGATGAACATCAGATATGTATGTCCTCATCTTCACTGTATACTGATTGTCAGATGTGCACAATTGTAAATGTGGCCTCAAGTTAAGGGTGAAGAGAGCTGGCTTATGTGGATGAGACACCATTTTATCAGTGGTTAAGTGACAGAAGGAAGTGCACCATAGCCAACCCAGGGGAGCAGTCAAGCATTGAATTCTAGTATATTTATCAATGCTAAGCTCCATTGAAACCTTCCTGGTGGTCACTAGTCAATGCCTGTTATCTCGATACCCAGAAAGAGAATGTTAAAGTTGCCATCAGTGGTCAATGAATGAGGGTAACATTAATTATTGATGGGTGGGCGGTTTGTTATTGGTTATATAATTGCAGTTTAAGTGCATATTGATAAGATCAGGCTACAATGTGTTTTACCAATATTCTATTAGTTTATATTCAAATGTAGATTCAGTTTCTGCCACATGAGAGAGATTAGTTTTTACTTCCTTTACTTAATAACAATAGATTAATTCATGTGACATGTTGTATTGATGATCAACTTTATCAGGTAGGTAAAAATTAATGTTGTGTAATGTTTTACATTGACTTCCTTTAGTTCTTATAATATAAGACTGATAGGCAGTTTGACAAGTTAACTTTGTGTGTGTAACAGAATGTGCAACTATAGCTGGGGCACAGCAGGAGAATCATCTTTTGCTGAATTATATGGACAAGCTGTTGTATGGATTCACTAATTGTGTCCTAATGGAAAACCCACCAAGACTGGACCTCTTGACAGTTTATTACTGATAGTGCAACATGAGGCGTTGTTCCTGCTGATCTTGTTCAAATTTATCTGTAGATATGCTTTGCTTGATAATGATATCCTGATAATTGATTTCCTTATATTGTTAACCCTAATGAGGTCAATACATTCAGTCCATTAAGTCAATTTATTCAGCTGAATCAACTCTGAATGCCTATATTGTGGATACATTTTTTTGTAGAATTTAAGTGACCCTAGATAGGCAAGTGAACAGCAATCAAAGTTTAATAATCAACAAAACAAATTCATCTTCTGCCTAGTCCTGACCTTAACAAATCCTTCAGCACATTGCCTGCAGATGCTGCTGCTTTTTTCATTTTGTAACTACATGTTATTATGTGGCAAACTGAATAAAGGTGATATATTTAAAACTTAAAGATTGTTTAATCCATGTTTTAATCATGGTGTCCTGAGGGGATTTATATCATTCACACTGAAAGATTGGATTCAGTTTAATTCTCAAAATAAATCTAATGTAAGGCAAGACAATGATGCTCTTTCGTGAACAGATAAAACATGTAATAAAGAATGCACAATTAATCAATTGGAGGTCAGTTTGACACTTGATGAAGCAAATTGTGAATAGATACATGAACTTATGCAGTTGGACACATCATCATATGACATGCTCATACTTTGATTAGTGCCCTGTTGCCTAAACTTCTCGGCTGGTTTGCATGATTGCAGTTAACATTTAACAATACGAAAATAAATTATTGAACCATATAATATAAGAGCGAGGACTGGGTTCATAACGCTATGGGATGCTCCCTTAAACTGCTCCGTGTCATTCAGTATATAGCTAGCTAGCTGCTCAGAACTTCACAGAAGCCTGTCAACCCGACCGATTTGGGAGACACCCAAATAGCTTCAGTCGAAAGTTATTTGCTCTCAAATTACCATATCTTTTTTGCCTTTCATTTACTATATATAAACACTTCTTCTTTCATTTAATTGGAACGGATTTAAGATTATCACCTTGTTGTTTTTGTTGCACCAAATTTAAGCGGATTTTGCAACTTTGGCTATGTGCGGCAAGACTGTCGCCATGTCGCACGGAGATAGATAGTGACTGCTGTTTGGACTCTCCCGATTCAAGGGACGAGGGATGTTGTAGAACATCGTTGACAGACAGATAACAGTGTTCAGAGTGGTTAAATAACATTAATCCGCCCAAAGCAATCGATATGTATAATAGTTACAGCAATAACTTCAATGATGGCTGTTTAATTATCCATGAATCAGAATATAAATACGTTAAAATATATGACCTACGTGCAATTTTGACTTGGAATCGTCCGTGCTCCAATATTAGAGACGACAATCTTCAGAATGTTAGGTGTCACTAATTCTTGTTAAAACTCCCAGTACCTAAGTATAAAATTGTATCCAAATTAATAACGGGTACGTTGAAGAACTCCCTTTCTTAAAATAGGTGACTTTAATGCATATTTACTCCGTTCTCCACCTGCCGCTCGGCAAGGTTCGGAATTTTTCGAAGCAAGACATTGCGTCAGCATTTCGTGGAATCGCGCCGATAATTTAACTTCACTTTTTTCTTCATGGCTCGTTGAATATTGTGAACGTACAGTTCGAATTATGTATAAACAATGAGAAATCGACAAAAGTTTCTTTCGGTTCCCGAAAAACCTAAAAACGCGCAATACTTTGTGTAAGCTTGTTTGTAGGAATTTAATTTAAGTCGTTTATTGTTTCATAGACCTTCTAAGTAGCCCAAAAGACCAACGTCAGGTTCTATTTATCACCTTGTCGAGGGAGTGCATGTATCACTCCCGTACTTAGTTCGAAAGAGCTAGGTTGTATAAACGATGGTCTGTCAGTAGTAGGTTGGTTGGGATAATAATGGTTGGTAATATCGGAAGGCAAAAATGGCTGGTCGGCTCATTTGTTTATTTTAATCGCCAATATGGTTGGATATATAAAATGGCCATAATGGTTGGTTATATAAAATGGCCAAAATAGTTGGTTTTATAGAAAAGTTCCAAAATGGTTGGTTTTTTGCATGACAAAACTATCACGACTATTATGGTACAACCATTTTGGCCTATAATTTTCATAATCTTCTAAAATAAGTTTTAAATGATATTAACTGAAAGCTGTACAAGGCAAATGTATAATGTTTTGCATCCGCGATATCACATAATTTAAGCTCCCAAAAAAAATATATATATATATATATATATATATATATATATCGATATATATATATAAATATATATATATATAGTATATATATATAGATATATATATATATATATATATATATATATATCTATATATATATATATATATCTATATATATATATATATATATATATATATATATATATATATATATCTATATATATCTATATATATATATATATATATATATATATATATATATATATATATATATATATATTGAGAGATTGGACACTACGCACGCTCATTACATGTATGCAAAGTGTATTAATCGCATGCATTTTATGAAAGAAAAGTTCCTGGTATGTTCCATGTCTTCTTTTGGGGCTTATCGCCTCAAATGACCCTTCCATTTGCATTGATTCGTGTCGCTGTATGTTTCCTACACCACGCTTCAGTGTCGTATTAACTTCAAGTATTAAGGAATGTTCCGTAAGGTTAATTGCGTCATTCCTACGCGTAGTGACGGTTATTCGTAAGCAGAGCCCAATTTATTGACTGAGAAATTTCCGCTTAGTTACCCATTAATTGTTAGCATACAGTGCAGCATAAACGGCGTGTGGAAATTGCCAATATCGCACATTTTGTATTCTCACCGGATTACCCAACCTGGACTCCCAATATGTGATTACGAAGACTGAGCGGAGTTTATTCCCCAGCTATGGTCGATATACTGACAATGAAGCTATTACCGTACTGAATTGTGGCACGACGCTTAAACAACAAATTGCTGGTGTCCGCTAAGATAATATATGGCAATGTAAATATATCAGTAGTGGCTGGTCAGAGGCAAGATTAAGGTCTCTGTGCCTGTCAGGAAATTGGCGCGGCGATGATTGGTGATGCTAATGTTTGAGGAAGATTTGAACAACAAATACAGAATATGCAGTTACTGTGGTCAAGTAAAGTATGAATACATTCACAGTATTGAGATGATCTATGTGACCAGATTTGATGCCCGAAATCTTAGATCCGTATTGAGCTCATCAGACCTTAGGGGATCTACTTGGTCAGAAATGATTTTTTTCTTTGTTTTAATTTCCAAAAAAACAGCACAGTTAAGCAAATAATCGTGTATTAAATGATATGCACGTATTGCAATTGCAAAAGTTGAACTGCATATATCTATTAGTGCTATTTTAATGTTGAACCGATCGGCGAACTGCGGATATGGACGCTATACTCTACTGAAATATAATACGAGACAATTTACCTTTGGAACAGACAGTTTTATATTTGTATATATTAGAAATGCGTCATTAATAATTTTATATAGATAGTATAAAAAGCCATATCCAGAACAGCATAATCGTGTAACCTGTTTGCGATTTGTGAGTGTTCTTGCGTGTCAAAAGTCGAGGAAGTATGCTAGCTATATAGGTATTTTCCACGGTTTGCCACTGGCGCAATGCTCGGCTTATTTATTGCTATGGGTTTACAGGACTCTTTGACTCGTCGAAAGCCAATGCAATTTACAAATACTGGACATCTTGGTTGTCAGTTAGCCTCAGCAAACATAGAAGCATTCATATTTCAAAGCTCTATTATGACAGCTTTGGCGAACAAGACATCTTCTTGAGACTTTGCAGATAGATAATATCTTATTCTACAGCAGTCTATCTATATGGCTACAAATATATTTATAGATTTTGCACTGCGAACACTTTGTAGCTATGAACAAATCATGTTCTGCAGAGAGGACCCGTTTGTCAATGACTACGCCGACAGCACCATGTACACCATCGGTATTATTAATGAAGATGAGTGATGGTTACAGACCATTTCGTTGGGCTAGAAAGATTGGCGGCTGTATCGTGTGCGTATGACGAGGTACAAATTGAGTGGAGAAATTGGCAATATCACACCGGCCCAATGTTGTAGCATCACGTAGGTTCATCGTAATAGTTTCCGCACAAAATGTGAACACGATGAATAAAGTGAACAATTTCACGGTATAGCCCAGCGCAATAATTGGCATAATATATTGAGACACGACGCTTTGAAAGACAGCTGACTGATGCCAGTAAATGCATTATATACCATAGATTATTTAGATTCTACATCTTTCTACGAGTTATACACACTTGATTCGCAGCTCCATCCAATGTTTGAACTGGCAAGACAAACAGCGGCATTGATTTGGTGTTGGTGTGTATTTCGTTCTGTTAACGAATTATACGATTTCTGGGCCGATTATGCTCGAGTACAATTGTTTTAGATACGCTAAGCCGTCGACAGTACTGATGCATTGACCAAGTTATATACTTTGCAATATCGGTAAACACCATATTTGTTAAAGTAGATATAGAAGAGAGAAATCTCATTTGAATGGTGACTACGAGATGATCATTGGTATAAATGATAGCATTGTTTATCCGGCACATCAAACTGACGATAATATCACAACTGTGGTATGTTTGGAATAATGCGACGCTGTACCTCCGCTGAAGTCCGTCGTCTGTATGACACATATCCTTAGCCGCCATTATTAGACTAATGTCATTATACAGGCACCTAATGTTATTGCATTCATTGCAGTTTATATCTCACAAGTATGTACTCAGCTTAACCCCAACCCCCACCCCATAGATGACCCGGGTGTATCCTCCACAAACGTAGAGACGAGATAAGCCAATGAAATACACATGATTATTTTAGATACAAGAGTCATATGCGTCTACCTTTGTCAATTGATCGGCACAGAAGATCGGAAATACAATTAACCAAATAATGACGATAAATACTTGCTCATTGTAGCTACAGCGCTATCCATATCAATCTGCTTAATATTTTACACCAACACATTTTGGATGTTGGTTGAACTTATGTAGATAACGATGTGTTAGTTCTATTCTTTTGCAATTTAGACTTACTTGAAAACAGTTCCGTATATAGCTTTGTGTTTGTATTATAATGATACCCAGAAGGTAAATTTCTCTGCATTAGGATATTACGCTATTTACACGGGACGATGTTTAGTCGGCATTATGATGTCATGTATATTTGTACTTGTATCATTGTTATAACAGAGGTTCCTTGTTGCTTAGCGCAATGTCATTACAATTCCACGATGCACCGAGACCGAATAAAAATGGCATTGCATTTCTTCAGCAGATATGATGTATTGCATAACTCGCATGCTAAGTATTGACCCAACACGTCTCTAAGTAGTTTAGTTGTGCTTTCCTTTCGTGCTGTTTTACAGCCGTTATCGGTTTGGCACCCCATCACGCGGGAGAAACTATTTTACGTTATAGAATTTATAATCAGAAGAGACACACACTATTCTTTTGGACTGAACATTCGATTTTTTGTCCATGTCTGATGGTCATACATCGTCATACAATCTTTCTCGAATAAATCGGACAGAAAAATTCGCCTTTTTGTCAAAGTCGGCTCAAAGTTTGACCTTACTTTAATAATGTATATTATATATTATTTATGATGAGATATTAAGTCAAGTTGAAATCAGCAATATTCATATATTTTAGCTGCATGGTAGGCTCATCTCTTTCGAGATGCGAATCAGCTGATCGTTCATGACCCAATCGGACTGAATACAGGCTTTGTTTACACATAGTGATGATAAGATGAGTACCTCATGAATATCCACGCATTCGCCATGGCTTGATTGGCTATCATATTAAGACATTATCGGCCTTATAACAACTTAAATATAAGTATTTTCCGCTTATTTATACTCTTTATTAATATTTGAACACATCAAGTATATTGATTCAAAACAGTTCTTCAATTGCAACCGATACATCTTAGTCAAAAACGCTGTCAAAAAGTATTTGCTTGAATCTCTCTCTTACTATTTTTTTCCATGATGGTTATATGAGCATTTAGTCTGCTTAGAGTAGGCAATGTTAATGGTGCCTGTCATACAAGTTTATCGGCCTTATGCATTCATCACGGCCGCCACGTGAGTACGCTGGTAAGAGTAGCATGTTACCTCGAGTAGTTACGTGACGCGCTACGCACGTATTGTACACACATGGGGATGTGCTGATGTATATATATATATAAAAAAATATATATATATATATATATATATATAGAGATATATATATATATATATTAGTATATATATATGTAATATATATATATACATATCCATCATATATATATATATATATATATATATATATATATATATATATATATATATATATATATATATGTATGTATATATATACGTATCAAGTACAGAAAATGATCTGCCCAATATAACCACGATATGGTAGATGTGGACATGTTCATCTGTTCATGCAAATGTGCATCTGTGACAACCATTTTATGAATGTTTATCATATTTGTATTTTCGATATCTACATAGCAATTGCAATGCGCATAAGACGATTCTACCCTCACAAAGCTAAGTAAATGCATATAATTATCTGCCAAAACAACAAAGAATTCACGGTTATATGTTTTATGTATTCAAATCACGGCGAGTTTCGATTCTTTCAGAACCTATGCTTGGTAAGCAACTTTATCGCTCAGTCTGACACGACGCTGCAACGCTTTACTTGTCAATCTGTAAGATGATGTATCTTAGCACGTTACGTTTGATTTGCATTCTTTGTTATGACAAAACATACGTTGATTACAGCACTTAACTACATCTGTAGCTAACCCTTTTTTATCAGACCGCGTCCCGTCTCTGGTATATTTACGACTTCTATCGGCATAAACCCTAATAACACGATGCGGCAGGTTATCGCGCATCCCTCCTAAAAACGTGCAAACTACACTACAGAGAATGCGAAGGATGGATCTGCTGATTTGTATACGATCTCAGTGCAGCGTAATGGTAACGTTTTATTCCTTGGCCAATAGCTGGGTGCTTGGAAACGGAACGTGTAACCAAGACTAATGTCCGTTGCATGGCATGTGATTATAGCATCACCAGAGTGTGCACGTATAGTTCTAATATATTCTATCTAAGTTGATAAGTAACTTAAAACCTTCATGACCTCACAAGTAATTGTTGTTCTATTCTTACCATATGCAGAGATCTTCATATTTAGTTTGCCGAGAGTAGATTGAACATCAGTGACATTGATACGTCGTGTAAGGTTCAGTAGAACATAATATGTGACGAATTTATAGCAAGTTTCGGGCGATGGTTTGATAATACAATGGTGATGAAATTGCTGCATGGCCGCTAGATTGTACTTATTCGAAGAGTTTGACATATCCATATATGCAAGGTTTGCAAAACACGTTAATGTAATGAAGCGACATAGACAGCACGTGATAACTACAGTCAGTGTAATAGTGAAAGCCACAACGAGACAGGTTGTGAAGAGGCACACTATCACCAGGTACGAGGTCGTGTCATACACGATGGAGTCACACGAAGCTACTGTTGGTGTTGCGGTTCATGATTCATTATACCATGTACAAAATGCTCAAATACATTACGGACACGCATTATATGTTTACCATTATAATGAATCTAAACTTACTACAAACACACATACACTTGAACCTTTTCGACACTGCCCCGAAAGCTGTGAGTTAACGTCTTAGACACTTGAAAGGACACATGCCGATATTGTGAACAACGTGTAGCCAACGACAGAAAAACAACACTTTTGACTACAAACGACCATTTGTCTTCGCATCATGAATGAGTATCCTAACGCACGGCTTCAGAAGGACCCACATTCGACAATTTATCATCAAAATTATCACCCAAAAACAACCAGGATAAGTGGATGGTAAATAAACATTTAGGAATCAATTTGGAATGATATCAGCAAACACAATTCGCCATGTGATCGTACTCCACATGAAGATGCAGTATAAACAGACACTCGCAATTATCCCAAGCAACCACTGTGCAGGACCATATGAAATCTATGGAGTTAATATTTTGATCGCTATATGTACCTCTGAATGCTAGTAACACCACCCCTGGTTCAAAAAAAAAATCAGATATTGCAGGCAATACGACATTCTTCTCATTAAAGTCGACCTTGACTGTAGGTATTTATGATAAGCTGCTAACAACGTGCAGGACGTACATTGTCGGTTAAAGCAGATACTAAGCAGGAATTAGGGTAAACACATTTGGAACATATGCATTTACAATCACTTATGTGACTGTGTTTATTACTAATGGCTGGCATTATTTATGCTAATCTTGTTCTTAGTTGAACATGTACGTACAATGCAGGACCATGCTATTTTATCCGTCTGGTCAATGTTTGTCTCGCACGACGTTGAACACGCCGTGTCTCCGTGCTAGTAAATGGAAACAATACAGAGTTACAGACCTTAAATATTTGCTTCACAACCCATGCCAATTGTGATGATCAAATCAAAATCAAAGGCGGAATCTTGCGAGTCATGATACCATTCCGTAAAAGATTTCGCATTAGCGTAGTTGTCAAGCGCACGTATTCAACCGACAGGGTTTTTTTGCCGATGCATGATGGCGGCTCTTGTGAGATGGAGTAGCGCTTGCCTTTGGTTATTGAATACCAATGCATGTTAGGCACAAATGAAAGGACGTGAATAGAATGCACTCATAAAGCTCTAGGATAAATGCATCTTTGTCCTCAACGATACGACATATAATTACTTGTCTACCATCAGGGACTTGCGTAGTTGATGCCGATTATCATTAATGCTATCATTCACAGGCAGACAAGGCTTTAAGTATTGTGATATATGTCATCAATGTTTGAAACCTATGCCACTGCATCTGCAGTGGGTCATCAAAATACAACACAAATTGCAACGAGTCAACATCAACCCTTGCCTTTGACGTTTATATATTTGATACAACAATGTATGCATGTTTTTATTTGCCGGCTAGAGAGATTCAACGATAAAAGTAGAGCCGCATTTGCATAACTGATGCGACTGACAGCTGTAACTTTATTTTCACGATCATTAATTTCATTAGTGCATAACATTCATGTCGCAGTTTTCACTATGGGAAAGCGATCTTTTGATGCAATGTGGCAATTTGAAGGATGCTGCGTGAAACTTTAATCCCAAAGATAGCAAGATTAATTCGGGCATCACGTCTTTGAGGTTGATAGATAAAATATGATCCTACGAGTGATCTTAATAGTAAGGCCACATTTACGGTATCTATCTATTCCAACATATTTGTAAACCCATGTAGTTGTTAAGTTGATGACTATTTGGCGGGAAAAGGTTTACTTTGGAAAACAGAACATTAAAAGGCATCATAATTAGAAACGTTTGACAGTCAGATATTTCAAAATCGGATTTATCTTAAAACTGGAAAACGATATAAAGTAATGGTAATGGCAAACTACAGAAGGTGTTGTCCTCCCTTAATATGGTAAAGGTCAATAGTTGTCTACGGCATTGGCTTGTTTAGATCCGAAGTGTTAATAACAAAGTGCGTAAGTGCAGAGATTAAGCTGATGCGTAGAATGGAACGTTTAAGTAGAACTGGCCCAGGGAAAAAGCTGTTGCTGGTACGAAGATCCCCTTTGAGGTGTTGGTAAGTAGGTAGAAAATTAATAACTAACAACATTCAAACTAGATCAGCATCAGATATAGAGACAGTATATTTATCTTGGCGTAATGACGCCGTTTGGTGAGGTCTTTAGCCAGCCTAGTACTATTCGTTTTGCATTAAATATTAGATAATTTACGTAGATTAGAAAGAAAACGTTCAGTGTGCCGTGCAAACGAGTTTAACAAGCATTCTATATCCATACCTCACTCAGCTGTTAGAACTTATTGACTCCAATGGATAAATATTGTAAATATAATAAGAATGATGGAATTTCGGCGCATAGTATACCACTATATCACAAGCGCTGCATCCCACAGGATAGTCACTGTTGCTTATACTTCCAAAATGCCCATAATAATGTTATACTAGTACTCACAAAAGTGCACTTAAGCCTGCGGATCACTTGAAACCACATAATGGATGTGATGTATGTTGGTTTCGCTGTGATATTTTAGGGTTGCCATGAGATAATCTAAACGGGTCCCTCTTGTGATTAACTATTTGTGCCTAGATATAAATCCGCGAGCACCATCGTGGCTTGGATCGTAAATAATGACCGCATATTTTTTTTAACCACTCCGAGAGGATAGAGTAAAACCAGGCATGTACACATAAAGGAATGCTGTGATCCTATATTTTTTTTAAATGCGCTGGCTACTTACATTATGTTGGTACCTTGAGTACGAAATAAACATATATATATTAAGCTGCGGAGTTTTTTTATGTACGTGCACAGCTTAACGCCACATATTGATAAATTGCTAAAAATTGCCAACACTATCCCAATCTTTGTGCGATGCTCTTGTCAGGATTAGTTTAATGGCATAAATTTGGTCAAGATGCATTAATGGTCGTGAGGAAAACAACTATCACTTGTAATTTTGACAATATTGAACAGCATTCTTTTGCAATGGGGCAAATATTAAATTATTTTATCACACATCATAGTAGCCAAACAAAAGCTGGGATATTGATTTGCTCATCAAAGTAGACAATTATGATGAACTATACATCGTCAGACTGGGCATGTCAAATTTGGAGGGAGATTGCATCTAGAGTATCAATTCTTATTTATAATATAGCATCAAAACATTAATTGTAGCCCATGGTTATAGATACAATTGTTTTAGCGTTATCAGTATGAATTGTCTTGGTTAGATTCCAAACCGAAAGATAATACAGGTTATGAATAACACCTCACGTGGCCTCGGTTGGTTATTCAGCTGTCATATTGTACAGGGACCTTCACAAAGCCCTTAAATATAGGTTTGTTAGCTAGCCATGCTATGCATACCGTATTGAACTTTACGTCTTTACATTGCTTTGGCCTTATATGATAACGTTTAATATCCTTATGTATGCCTTACACATGCTAAAAGCACAATATCTTCTAAGTTGATTCTGATTCGCTATACTGGTGTTATCAGCTTTGGGAATCGATATAGCTGATGCCTTACTCCCCGGCGGTTGACAAACAGGGAAATGCACCACTTCTTTTCCCAGGCGAGTATTTGTGTACTCCCCGTACTATTATAGGTAAAACCACGATGCGTTTTTTTGTCATAGCTGGTTATTGCTCGTGGTATTGGAAATACAACGCACAGCACATAAACAACATCACATATTGCTGCTTGATTTGGCGATCCTCTTGCGAAACAACTGGTCACAACAGTTGGAAGCGTAATAGATCACTGGGAAGCCTGTCACTGCTCTCTCACGTAATGCTGAAGCTCACTCCATAGTTGCATGGTTGCTACCGCATTTATATTGCTAGTCACAGATGGCATTTAACTCAGGTTCATGCGCCGTAATAAAATGAGCCACTACGGAGCTACTGCGATGCTGCGGCGTAATTACATACATTACAGGCTTGGTACATGGTCTAGTCTTACTAGGTGGTCTAACAAATGCTAGGTTACTCCGTAGAATCAATCTAGTTTCTTTGAGAGCCGTCATTGTTAATCTTCATAAATCCGTTTGGGATTATGTACACCATTATGTGTTGCACATTAAGGTGATGCTTGATGAACACGGATTATTGTTCGTCAATCAAAGATTCACTGCAGGCTGAGAATAAGTGCAAGCTACTACTGAAAGTATATTGCAGACTATATACCACCTCCTTTGTTGAGATAATGCGTTGCCTACATTTTTATTTTCTTATCCACTGTGTGTATAGTTCAAACAACAAATACTATCCAGACTAAGATGCTTGTGTCATGTGCTTCCGACGAGATGACTTGCTTGTGTAGATTGGGGCTGACATGGTTTGCACAACATTAGCCATTTTGACAGTCAGGGGCATACCACCTCGGGACGAACAGCAATGATACAGCACCTCAAGTTCTATATTATGTATATAGCATTTGAGTTAACACATAAATAGGCATCGACACAAGTTTTTTCTATACACAAACATCAACATATAGGGGTGGGAAAACTACTGTTTCCAAAGTCACCATTAATGGAAAGATGATTGCTACAATTGTGTAATAGCGGTTGTTTAACAAGCTTCGAACGTCGCAGAAATAGTTATATCATTCGGGTACAGTGTACATTACAGCAAACAGCATACATTTTAGTGCTAAATCTTCAACACTAATAACCCAGTCATAACACGCCATAGAAAATAATAATCACTTATCTACACTTTTCCATTTGTTAATACAAAAGCTACTGAGAAAATATGGTACATTACAAAGTTCGTGGAAGCTTTAAGACAATAGTCACTTTATAAGTTACCTCAATTATAGCGATGCTCAAAGGACCGGTCCTATTTAGCATACTCGTCAGCTAAACATCATCACTGTGGCTCTTGTCTTGCTTTAATATAAAACAGACGTTTCATTTAATCAATTTGTATAATACAATTACACAAAAACCAATGTAAGTTGTAGTTCTCGCAAATTATGCTACTAAGTCGGAAAAAAAGCAGCGTTCGTCGTTGACAACTTTGTGATGCCGGTATTGGTCGGATGCACAGGTGTTAATCGCAGGCATTAGTCAATACGCTGACTGTCTATCAGAAAATCATTGTCTCATTTGCAAAAACACTGCGTGTTTGGCCGGGGAAGTATATCCTTTAACCAATGCTGAGTTATTATCTGAGATGTCTTGCTGATACGCGAGTTACAGCCTATGATGCGTTATTGCTCAAACCCAATGCTATCAATAACGTCCTAGTTTTCATTAATAAATGAATGGTATTATCGGTGATCAGATAAATAAAAAGAATACATCCAGTTGCGGTGAATCAAAACCACCACTTCAAATGTTTACAGGTATGGGAGATGAACTTAGTGATATTTATTTCTATCTATGCTCATTGAAAGTAATCCTAACTTGCCATATGTGCTTTCTGAGAACCAGCCATGTTAAATGGTACCAAATAGTAATCGAATACCATAGTGCACGACATACCACACTTAATGTCATGCAAAAAAACATTAAGCAGCACCAAAGGTTACAGACCATTCGACAATATGTAGTTGCTTCGGTGCCCCTTCATCTGGCTGCAGAGTTCATATCGGGATCACGAGATAGTGTAAATCTTCCATCACTGAAGTATGCCTCCATTCCCCTCTTCCGAATGTAGAGTTAGAAACAAGAGGATTTTCACTGGTGTGGTAATTTACATTATTGATCCCAAAACTTTTCATTATTGCCCATTGTTGATCCATGTTGTACAGAGGATCATTAATTACCATAACATTCATAGACAGGCATTTAAAAGTAGTTTGTGAGATAGAGAGAGAGAGAGAGAGAGAGAGAATAAAAGAGAGATGGTGACTCCGAGGGAGATCCCGAGAAACAGAGAGATAGGAGAGAGAGAGAGAGATGGACAAGAGACAAAACAAAAGATGATTGCTTCATTCGCATATATATATATATATATATATATATATATATATATATATATATATATATATAGAGATATATATATATATATATATATATATATATATATATATATATAGAGAGAGAGAGAGACAGAGATATATACAGATATAGATAGGGATATAGATATCTACCTATATCTATATATATATAGAAAGACATATATATATCTATATATAACATAAAAAGAGATAGAACAGACAGAGATAGATAGAGAGAGATAGAGATATATAGATCCTATAACACATAGATCTATATCTGTATCGAGATAGAGTATATATAAATATAAAATCTATAGATATAGATGGGAGATATCTATATGCCCCTATACTCTCATATATATTATATCATATATTCTCTATGTATATATATATATCTAGGGATATATGTGATTTATATATATGTATATATACACTATATATATAGACAGATAAAATTCTATCTCTACTACGGAAATATATATATATATATTCATCTATATATCTGCATATATATATAGATTTATATAGAGGACATCTCTATAGGCATCTATATCTATATAAATAGAAATATAGATCTATCTAGACAGAGAGGGAGAGAGGGAGAGATAGATCAGGCAGAATTCATAATATATACAGATATATATAAGATATATCTCTATATCTAAACAGAGAGATATATAGATATATATAAAACAGATAAATATATATACATACAGATATCTATCTATCTATCTATATCTATAGAGAGATCTCTATATCTCTCCCATCTCTCTCTCTCTCTCTCTCTCTCTCCTATATCTATCTTCTCTCTTATCTCTCTCTCTATATCTATATCTCTATCTATCTCTCCCCTCTCCCCCTCATATCTATCTCTCATATCTATATGTATATCTATATATCTATTCTATATATGTATTTATATATATGTTATATATACATATATATATATATATAATATACATATAAATTATATATATGTATACATACGGAATATATATATATATATATCTTCCATCTATATATATGCATATATATATATATATTTATATATATACATGTTTATAGGCATATATATAAATATAAATATAAATATATATATATATATATATATGTATATATATATATATATATGTATATATATATATAATTATATAATGTCATAATATATATATACAAATATATATATATATAGAAATATGTATATATATATATATATTGTAGCTTATCTTAAGTTATATATATGAATATATATATACATAAACACACTCTCATTTATATATAAATATATATATATACATATATGTATATATGTATATATATCTATATACAAATATATATATATATAAAATAAAATTATATATATATATTTATATATATTTAATGTTAGCATATCTGAAGTTATGTATATGAATGTATGTATCTACATTACACACACTCATTTATATATGTATATATATATATATATATATATGTACATTTATTTATACATATGTATATATATATATCGATATATATCGATATATATATGTTTACACTCATTTATATATGTATATATTATATATATATATAACACTTCAGATATGTAACAAAATATATATATATATATATATATATATATAGGTATACATATATATATATATATATATATATATATATATATATATATATATATATATATATATATATATATATATATTCTGTTGCATATCTGAAGTTATATATATGAAATATATATACATAAACGCACACTCATTTATGGATATATATAAACATATATGTTTTTTATATATATGTATATATATAATTGTATATATATATTTATATATGTATATATACATATATATATATAAATGAGTGTGTGTGTATATATATATATATGAACAAATATGTACATATATATGAAATAATATATATATATTTATGTATATATATATATTCCAATATAAATGAATATGTATATATATATATTTTTATATATAAACATATATATATATATATATAGAGATATATATATATATATATATATATATAAACATAGCATATATATATATGTGTATATAAATATATATATATATATATACATATATATATATATACAAATATATATCTATATATATATATATATATCTATATATATATATATATATATATATATATATATATATATATATATATATCTATATATATATCTATATATCTCTATATCTATATATATATATATATATATATATATATATCTATATATATACATTTGGACCGTATGTTAGATAAGCTTGACCTACCAACTTATATTTTTATCTGCGAGCTAAAGCTATCTGCTTGTCACTTCTTATTGGCATTGCTTGTTTATCAAACATAGGATAATTTCAGCTTTCTTGAAACTCTTTTTCTTCCCAACGATATCGGACTGCATCCCATCTCTTTACGCTGGTTACGACATCTATCAGGACACGTCTGCTTACCTTTTAATGAAGCGATACGACCTGTTCTTTCGTATCCCTTGAAAAAAAAGCAGCGATTAATGCACGATAGAGAACGAGAGGGAAGGTTTTTCGCCGATGCTCATATTCACTCATTATAGCGTAATGTAAAGTTTCATTACTGTGGCTGCACAGATACACCAAGAAATAGAAAGTGTAATCAAAACTTATGACCATATGATGGCATGTGGTAACAATAGGACCAGTGTGTTTATTTGTACACGACTAGTGGTATATCTTATCAATCTGTTGATTATATTTGTCTTTTGATTACCCCACGTCAGTGAAGTCACTTTTATATTGTATATACTGATATATAGATGCGACAGCCTAGAAATATCTGTACTGTACGAGGTTTACAATGACCAGGAGCGCTATGTACGTTTCTCAGTGGTTATGTTCTCAAACAAAACTCAATACGAATGACGCGTTGCAGCAAGAATGAATGTCACAAGGTGCACGCTTTGTGCATGATCGGATTAATGAGTAACAATTGCATGTATTGGAAGCTGTTGGGTTAATTGCTTGATTGTGAAGTCACATAAGTTATTTGGGTTGTGCGATTTATGTGCAGGGTCTTTTTCCCCCTCTGTCGATATCTTAAATCCTAACGCAGTTAACACCACCCCTATGTTGACATCATAGTTAATTCTGTGGCAAATTCATGTAAAGTAGCTCGGAAAATGGGTTACAATTGGAATATAGATGGGAATGCAAGGATCATTTTGATCACAGTATATATTTACCTGACATTTTATGAAAAGCATTCAGTATTATAAGCGTCAAGAGAATACGGAGTCTATGGATTGTCGAATAACCTGAAACGTAAAGCGTTGCATTCTTACATTCAGTTGTGTATACAGCATGGTATGGACGAGTGTTGTGGTATGTTTTTATGTGGTATCCCATGTACGTAATTCACATGCATACGTATTGATCTAGTAATATTTTGTGAGCTCCCTTTCGCTGCTTAGTAATATCGCCTTCCGCCTAAGGACGTAAAGACCCGACATGACTGTTCATTGGGACGTCTCGCATGTGGTTACTATACACTAAACATTTACATTATATGAGCCAATCGGATGGATATTTGACCTTTGACCCCAAATATCATCTGACAGCTGACGACGCATACCATGCCATAACTAAATTATAGCATAATTTACGAGAGAAGAGGAATATAAGCATCATAAATCATATATTTTAATTTATTCCGCACAGTGCTTAACTCGGTAAATCCTCGATTGCATAATAACCCACAATATCGGAATGCTTGCCTGAGTATGTGACGGACTACATTTGTCTAGAACAACACATGCTTCCTTACATTCCACTTCACTGTAAGGCGCTGCAGTCTTTGCTGACCAATGACAGCAATATCGTATTTCACGTTTACGCATATTAAGAATTCATCATATTGCGGCTTATTACCTGATCGTTACGTTTGGACTCGGCCTCTTGTATTGTACATTGTATCATTACTTTCGAGCTAGTCGACATCCCGTAATGCTCATGTAAAGGGGATAGATATACAAATAATAGTTCACGTCGGTTGATGTCATACAAATAGAAAATTGCATTATAATCAGCCATTCATTGCGAGATTATCAATCACATTATTACCCTTGATTGACTTAAGTATTGGGAATCTATTCAAAGCAATTAAAGTATTTGATAAATAGTTGAGTTAACTCGATACTAAAAGAAACTTCGCTCAGATATGAACATAGAACCCTTAGCAAAAAGCTTTAGAGATATATTGTTAATTGCGATGATTTTAGTCATAAACATCCAGAGACGGATAATAGGAGAAAATGGTGTCTGACTTGATATTACCAATTAATTGTATTTCGCTTTGCTTATCATTTATAAATCCTCAATTTGGTTACAATACAGCAAACTCGTTTTGATGTAATGCGCGTTTTATATGTTAGTATGATCATCATTCATATACACCAGGACGGTATGCCAACCACTCGCGTCAACTGGTGCATATCCCTTTTTTTACATATTGCCGCATCTATCAACCCAAAAAATAGTTGGATTGAAGTTCATTTGCTTCATTCAATCGAAATGATGCATTAAGGGCATCGGTTAATTGCATCTTTCGTTCGCTTAGTTGAAGACATTCGGGACCAGGGCATATTGACTGGAATTTTTTGGCTTAAGTACACACCGCAATGATGGAGATGGAATGATGCAGCGAGAGGACGCTGCCTATATTTAACTAACCTTGATCTGATGATGCGATCGCCATTAGGCTCTTATTTTTATACGGCACTAACGGCCATCATACAATAATTATCATCCGCATGCCTTTCTTCGGAAGAGAGTACATATATCTAAGGTAAATCAGAAAATAAATAACCTTGCGGGTTTTTTTGTGCGATTAGTATGTCCAAGCATTGTAATACAATCAAGTAATATGATAATTAATCTAGATAAATTAATATCATATAAACTTCTAGCCTTTGGTGTTTACAGCTGTTTGGGTGGCATCGCACATAGCTGATGTGATGCAAAGGAAACCAAAGGATCTCTCAAGGATTTAAACAAATCATTCTAACTGATAGCACCCTCATATAAGCATGTACAATATCATATACATAACGTGCACTCGTTCATGCCTTATAACTGGGTAATCACTGTCATTCATCTGTCGGGTTATGAGAGCTATTGATAATAGCAATGTTTGTAGGTAGTTTGTTTTCCACAAGCGCAAATTCGACTATGATATGATTTATCAGCGCCATGAGTAATAGGATTATTTAAAGCCATACCACTTACAATTACCGACGTTAATATGGCCAAGGCTGAAGTCTAATGAATGGTTTACTTAACTGTGCTTTAAGTCAGACAGGGCATGCGCTTAGCAAATGTAAAGTATAAAAGCCATCCAACATGATAAGAGATTTGTAATTTGTACCAAATCCGCTGAGAACAAATGGTTACATCCATCCCAATAATCAGCCAATTTTCTCAATCAGAAGGTACGATGGGGTATCACGGAACGTGCAGGTAGTTTTTTTACATGTTATTAGATTTTATATAGCACTGAGATTTGTATACTATTCAATCTCAACCAATCGGTTTCAATGCGTTTGCATAACCACTCTTAATAGATGCTGCAGTACCGACTATGGAATTGTCTTACAAACGACTGAATCGCTTTAAAAGTGTTACGACAGAACCGTTACAATATTTTCTAATGGTCGAATGTCATTTGTTCACAGTATAGATGGATATATAATGTTCTAAGTCACTGCGAAATGTAAAAAATCGAAACAAGACACATGAAACTAGCAGTTTATTACACCCCAGGAGAACTGATTTAAAATACGTGGCTTAGTGCATCAAAGTGTTGCCATCATATTAATATTTCACCATTAACCGCCAATACATATTAAGACACCATGAAGGCTGGAATGGATCATCGTTCTTCGACGTGCTTCATGTTCTCTACAGCAAAAGGGGTGAGCAATTGCAGCAATGCCGCACACCATATACTGGCACTCAGGGGGTATCGTTTTACAGCAGATGAATCTTGGCATTGCGAAATATGTGCTTAGGATAACTGGCCAGCAAATTCTCTTTCGGAGTTCTGACAATTATTCCTTTACCACCAGTGAAGAAGCCATCAAGCATTACTATTCGAGGTTAAATCACATCTAAAAAACTGCTATGCTGTACTTGGAACAATATCAATAAGTTCACATTATGAACGAATAGTAAGTTTACGTTCGACTGCGCGCATAAGCACATTTGAGATTCATCCATTCATTCAACACTAAGCGGAACCGATATATTAGCCACAGCTATCTCACTTTGTGCGGTATTTTCCGAAGCACCCTCAAGCTTGACACGCAGAGAGCACGCTGCCTGATGCCCATTTTGATGTGGAACCGGAAATAAATTGAACAAACCATATCACTAGAATCTCAAGGTAAGAACACGTGTAGATGCAACGCATCGTTTCTGATATTTAAAGAATGGTTTCATGGGCATTTCTGCACTTCCTTTCTCTCTGTCTAGTATAAAGAAGATTAATAATTGCAATGGCTCTTGATTACAAAACATGGCTTAATAATTTGGCACATGGACGAGGATGCTATTGGGAAGAAAAAATCGATCCCTAACAATGTTCGTACTATACTAGCATGAAAAGCTGACAGAGTGTGAAGGGAATACTGGAAAGTGACACCACAGCTGTAGAATGTCATATGCTGAGGTCTTTAGCACATCTAGCATTTTTCGTTTGGCTTTAGATTGTAAAAGAATGAGTAAAACTAAGTTTATCTGTGTTACTAACTGATAAAGTACATTAATCGATATCTATATTCTAATGGGGATTAGGTGCAGAAGCATGCCTAAATACACAAACCTGAACCAAATGCTACAGACCACTTGGCAATACATTATGACACTAGAGCTTGTTGATCTAGCTCTTGTGACGGAAGCACTAACCTGTCCACATTTCTGCCTATATATTAATCCACCATCACCATCATAACAATGAACGCTCATCACACCACTTATTACAACGGGAGGGTAAAGCAATATCCAGTGGCAAATGTAAAATATCAAGGAATTATATTACATTTGCATATGGTACACGACGCTCGATAAATATCGGCCCATTACTAACAAATCATAGTTACACTTATACTTACGTCGTACTTATGGTTTAGAACACTTAGGCGGTGTTTACCATATACATTAAGGCCAACCAAATAGCACTTGATGTCATTACATTACCCCCACTACCAGTCACTAATGTTATCATCTTGCATGATAAATCTGACTAAAATGCTTTGTCTTGCCATCAAGGTAACTTTGGAAAATGCATTGAAAACAGTTAGTTTTTATAAGCCAATGGTGTAAAGTAGCCTATGATGCCAGTCCAGTTCACAAGCAAGATGAGGTGTTCGTGGAACGTATTGGTGCCACTTATTGGTAAAGTGCCTTGAAAACCTAACAGAATGCTAGTTTTTGCATTATGTTTGTATAGGGAAAAGTTAAGTAGCAATGATATATTCAAGATGCAGGACAACTTCATCTTGTTTATCAAATTCGTATATTAGATATCTACCTAACAATTGAAATTCACATCAACATAAGACGAATTTACCCTCATTAAAGCCTTGTAAATGCATATTATTTTCTGGTCAAACAACACAGAATCTATATGTTATATATTTTATATATACAAATCACGGTGAGTGTCGATTGTCTCCGAACCTATGCTTGGACAACAACTTCATCGTTTAGTCTGATACAACGCCACAACACTTCACCTATTAGTCCATCTGTAAGATTATGTATCTGTGCATGTTACTAGCGATTTGCATTCCCTGTTATGACAAAACATACGTTGACTAAGTAAATAAGTACCCTTGTACTTTGCCCACTTTATCAGACCGCGTCTCGTCTCTTTGGGATTGTACGACATCTATCGACATATACCCCAACAACACAATGCGGCGGGTACTCGCGCATCCCTCAAAAAAAGATGCAAACTACACAACAGAGAATGCAAATGGTGTCTCGGTTGATGTTTATACGGTCTCAGTGCAGCGGAATGGTGAAGTTTTATACCTTGGTCAATAGTTGGGTGCTTGGAAACGGAACGTGTAACCAAGACTAATGTCCGCTGCATGGCATGTGATTATGGCATCACCAGATTGTGCACGTATTGTTCTAATGTATTCTATCTAAGTTGTTAAGTAACTTAAATCCTTCATGACCTCACGAGTAATTGTTGTTCTATTCTTAGCATATGCAGAGATCTTCATATTAGTTTTCCGAGAGTAGATAGAGCATCAGTGACACTGGTAATTCGTGTATGGTTCAGTAGAACATAATATGCGACGATTTTATAGCAAGTTTCGGGCGATGGCTTTTGATATAAAGGTGATGAAATTGCAGCATGGCCGCTAGATTGTACTTATTCGAAGAGTTTGACATATCCATATATGCAAGGTTTGCAAAGCACTTTAATGTAATGAAGCGACAAAGGCAGCGCGTGATAACTACAGTCAGTGTAATAGTGAAAGCCACGACGAGACAGGTTGCGAAGAGGCACACCAGGAACGAGGTCGTGTTATACACGATGGAGTCACACAAAGCTGCGGTTGGTGTTGTGATTCATGATTCATTATACCATATACAAAATGCTCAAAAACATTACAGATACGAATTAAATATTTACCCCTATAATGAATCTAAACTTACTACAAACACACATACACTTAAACGCTTCCAACACTGCCCCGAAAGCTGTGAGTTAACGTCTTAGACACTTGAAAGGACACATGCCGACAACGTGTAGCCAACGACAGAAAAACAACACTTTTGACTACAAAACAACCGTTTGTCTTGGCATCATGAATGAGTATCCTAACGCACGGGTGCAGAAGGACCCACATTCGACAATTATTTATCAAGATTATCACCCAAAAAACAACCAGGGTAAGTGGATGGTAAATAAACATTTAGGAATCAATTTGGAATGATACCAGCAAACACAATTGGCCATGTTGAGTTAATATTTTGATCGGTATATGTACCTCTGAATACTAGTAACACCACCCCTGGTTCAAAAGAAAACCGTTTATTTATGCAAAAAAATCAGATATTGCAGGCAATACGACATTCTTCTCATTAAAGATGACCTTGACTGTAGGCATTTATGATAAGCTGCTAACAACGTGCAGGACGTACAGTGTCGGTTAAAACAGATACTATCCAGGAATGAGGGTTAACACATTTGGAACATATGCATTTACAATCACTTATGTGACTGTGTTTATTACCAATGGCTGGCATTATTTATGCTAATCTTGTTCTAAGTTGAACATGTACGTACTCTACAATGCAGGACCATGCTATTTTATCCTTCTGGTCAATGTTTGTCTCGCACGACGTTGAACCCGCCGTGTCTCCGTGCTAGTAAATGGAAACACATACAGAGCTACAGACCTAAACTATTTGCTTCACAACCCATGCCAACTGTGATGATCATATCAAAATCAAAGGCAGAATCTTGCGAGTCATGATACCATTCCGTAAAAGGGTTAGCATTAGCGTAGTTGTCACGCGCACGTATTCACCCGACAGTTTGTTTTGCCGATGCACGATGGCGGCTCTTGTGAGATGGAGTAGTGCTTGCCTTTGGTTATTCAATACCAATACATGGTAGGCACAAATGAAAGGACGTGAATAGAACGCATTGATAAAGCTCTAGGATAAATGCATCTTTGTCCTCAACGATACGACATATAATTACATGTCTACCATCAGGAAGTTGATGCCGATTATCATTAATTCTATCATTCACAGGCAGACACATCTTTATGAAAGGCTTTAAGTATTGTGATATATGTCATCAATGTTTGAAACCTATGCCACTGCATCTGCAGTGGGTCATCAAAATACAACACAAATGGCAACGAGTCAACATCAACCCTTGCCTTTGACGTTTATATATTTGATACATCAAAGTATGCATGTTTTTATTTGCCGGCTAGAGAGATTCAACGATAAAAGTAGAGCCGCATTTGCATAACTGATGCGACTGACAGCTGTAGCTTTATTTTCACGATCATTAATTTCATTAGTGCATAATATTCATGTCGCAGTTTGCACTATGGGAAAGTGATCATTAGGTGCCATGTGGCAATGTGATGGATGCTGCGTGAAACTTTAATCCCAAAGATAGCAAGATTAGTTCGGGCATGACGTCATTGAGGTTGATAGATAAAATATGATCCTACAAGTGATCTAAATAGTAAGGCCACATTTACGGTATCTATCTATTCTAACATATTTGTAAACCCATATAGTTGTTTAGTTCATGTCCATTTGATGGGAAAAGGTTTACTTTGGAAAACAGAACATTAAAAGGCATCATAATTAGCAACGTTTGACAGTCAGATATTTCAAAACCGGATTTATCTTAAAACTAGAAAAAGATATAAAGTATACTGGTAATGGCCAACTATTGAAGGTGTTGTCCTCCCTTGTTATGGTAAAGGTCAATAGTTGTCTACGGCATTGGTTTGTTTAGATCCGAAGTGTTAATAACAAAGTAAAAATTCTTACGCGTAAATGCAGAGGTTAAGCTGATGCGTAAATTAGAACGTTTAAGTCGAACTTGACCTATGTTGTGTGTTTGTGTCAATGTCGTGATTATGTGTATGACAAGTGAAAATAAAATATATATGATTTGGCCCAGGGAAAAGGTTGTTGCTGGTAAGAAGAACCCCTTTGATGTGTTGGTAAGTAGGTAGAAAATTAATAACTAACATCATTCAAATTAGATCAGCATCAGATACAGATATATTATCTTTATCTTGGTTAGTTCATTTAGTCTAATTGGAACATACTGGCAAAATTTAAACCAATAACTCGTAATGACGCCGTTTGGTGAGGTATTTAGCCAGTCAAGTATTATTCGTTTGGCATTAAATATTAGATAATTTACGTAGATTAGGAAGAAAACGGTCAATGTGCCTTGCAAACGAGTTCACCAAGCATTCTATATCCGTACCTGACACAGCAGTTAATTCTTATTGACACCAATGGATAAATATTGTAAATATGATATGGATGATGGAATTTCGGCGCATAGTATACCACTATATCACAAGCACTACACCCCACAGGATAATCACTGCTGCTGATACTCCCCAAATGCCCAAAATAATGTTATACTATTACTCACATAATGGATGTGATGTATGTTGGTTTCGCTGTGATATTTTAGGGTGCCATGAAATAATTTAAACGGCTCCCTCTTGTGATGAACTTGCATATTCGTGCCGAGATATAAATCCCCGAGCACCATCGTGGCTTGGATCGTAAATAATGACCGCATATATTTTAAAACCACTCCGAGAGGATGGAGCAAAACCAGGCATGTACACATAAAAGAATGCTGTCATCCTACATGTGTCATGTGCTTCCGGACCAGATGACTTGCTTGTGTAGGCTGGGGCTGACATGGTTTGCACAACATTGGCCATTTTGACAGTCAGGGACATACCACCGTGGGACGAACAACAATGATACAGTGCCTAAAGTTATATATTATGTTTATAAAGTTTGAGTTAACACATAGATAGGCATCGACAAAAGTTTTTTCTATACACAAACAAGAACATATTAGGGTGGGAAAAACCGCTGTTTCCGAAGTCACCATTAATTGAAAGATCATTACTACAATTGTGTAATAGCGGTTGTTTAAAAATCTTAGAACGTCGCATGAATAGTTATATCATTCTGGAACAGTGCACATCACAGCAAACGGCATACATATAGTGCTAAATCTTTAACACTAATAACCCAGTCATAACACGCCATAGAAAATAATAATCACTTATCTACACGTTTTCATGTTTTAATATAAAAGCTACTAAAGAAAATATAGTACATGACAAGGTTCGTGGAAGCTTTAAGAAGACAATAGTCACTTTAAGTTACCTCAATTATAGTGTTGTACTTCTCGCAAATTATGCTACTAAGTCGGAAAAAAACAGCATTCGGCGTTGACAACTTTGTGATGCCGGTAATGGTCGTATGCACAGGTGTTAATCGCAGGCATTAGTCAATACGCTGACTATCTATCAGAAAATCATTGTCTTATTTCCAAAAAACACTGCGTGTTAGGCTGGGGGAAGTATATCTTTTTACCAATGCTGAGCTATTATCTAAGGTGTCTTGCTGATACACGAGTTAGAGCCTATGATGCGTGATTGCTCAAACCCAATGCTATCAATAACGTTCTAGTTATCATCAATAAATGAATGGTATTATCGGTGGTCAGATAAATAAAAAGAATGCATCCAGTTGCTGTGAATCAAAACCACCACTTCAAATGTTTACAGGTGCGGGAGTTGAACTAAGTGATATTTCGTTCTACGCTCATTGAAGGTAATCCTCATATGCCATATGTGTTTCTAAGAACCAGCCATGTTAAATGGTACCAAATAGTGATCGAATACCATAGTGCACGATATTCCACGCTTATAATATAATGTCATGCAAAAACGCATTAAGGTGCACTCAAGGCTACAGACCATTCGGTTATATTTAGTTGCTTCGGTGGCCCTTCATCTGGCTGCCGAGTTCATAGCGCGATCACGAGATAGTGTAAATCGTCCATCACTGATGTTCGTCAACTTTCCCCTCTTC
>CM067356.1:34353429-34380027 GCA_034190875.2 Urechis unicinctus
AATGCAAGGATCATTGTGATCACAGTAAATATTTACCAGACATTATATGAAAAGCATTCAGTATTATTAGCGTCAAGCGAATACGGGGTCTATGGATTGTCGAATAACCTGAAACGTAAAGCGTTGCATTCTTACATTCAGTTGTGTATACAGCATGGTATGGACGAGCGTTGTGGTATGTTTTTATGTGGTATCCCATGTATGTCATTCACGTGCATACGTACCGGCCTAGTAGTATTTTGTGAGCTCCCTGTCGCTGCTTAGTAATATCGCCTTCCGCCTAAGGAGGTAAATACCCATCATGACTTTTCATTTGGACGCTTGTGGTTACTAGACAGTAACATTTACCTTATATGAGCAAATCGGATGGACATTTGACCTTTGACCCCTTATATCATGACAGCCGACGACGCATAGCATGCCATAACTAAATCATAGCTTCACGAGTGAAGAGGAATATAAGCATCATAATTCGCACATTGCTTGACTCGGTATTCCGCACAGTAATAACCCACAATATAGCCCCTAATATTGGACTAATATAGAACATTTGCTTCCTTACATTCCACTTCCCTTGCAAGGCGCTGCAGTCTTTGCTGACCAATGACAGCAATATCGTATTGTGGCTTATTACACATGGTCGTTATCATATTTGGACTCGGCCCCTTGTTTGGACTCGGCCCCTTGTGTTGTACATTGTATCACTACTTTAGAGCTAGTCGACAACCCGTAATGCTAATGTAAAGGGGATAGATATACAAATAATAGTTCACGTCGGTTGATGTCAAACAAATAGAAAATGGCATTATAATCAGCCATTCATTGCGAGATCAACAATCACATTATTACCCATGATTGTCTTAAGTATTGGGAATCTATTCAAAACAATTGAATAATTTGATAAATAGTTGAATTAACCCGATGCTAAAAGAAACTTCGCCAATATGTGTACATAGAACACTTAGCAAAAAGTGTTAGTGATATTGTTAATTGCGATGTTTTCAGTAATGAACATCCAGAGACGGATAATAGAAGAAAACAATGTCTGATTTGATATTTCCAATTAATTGTATTTCGCCTTGCTTATTATTTAAACATCCTCTATTTGATTATAATAGTGCAAACTCGTTTTGATGTAATGCGCGTTTAGTGTGTTAGTATGTAAAAATCGATCATCATTCATATACTACAAGACGGTACGCCAACCACTCGCGTCAACTGGTGCATATCCCATTCATTACTTATTTTTTATCAAATTCGTATATTAGATATCTACCTAACAATTGGAATGTACATCTACATAAGACGAGTTTACCCTCATTAAAGCATTGTAAATGCATATTATTATAAAGTAAAACAACAAAGAACCTACGGTTATATGTTTTATGTATACAAATCACGGTGAGTGTCGATTGTCTCCGAACCTATGCTTGGAAAACAACTTCATCGTTTAGTCTGATACAACGCCACAACGCTTCACCTATTAGTCCATCTGTAAGATTATGTATCTGTGCATGTTACTAGCGATTTGCATTCTTTGTTTTGCCAAAACATACGTTGACTAACTAACTTAGTACCCTGTACCTTGCCCACTTTATCAGACCGCGTTCCGTCTCTTTCGTATTTTTACGACATCTTACGGCATAAACCCTAATAACACGATGCGGCAGGTTCTCGCGCATCCCTCAAAAAAAGGTGCAAACTACGCAACAGAGAATGCAAATGGTGTCTCGGCTGATGTTTATATGGTCTCAGTGCAGCGTAATGGTGAAGTTTTATACCTTAGCGCATAGCTGGGTACTTGAAAACGGAACGTATAACCAAGATAAATGGCCGTTACATGGCATGTGATTAAGGCATCACCAGTATGAGTGCTCGCACATGCCTAATGTATTCTGTCTAATTTGTTAAGTAACTTAAAACCCTCATGACCTCACGAGTAATTTTTAGTCCTTTTCTTGCCACGTACAGTGATTAGGTACGTTATAAACCTTAGTGGTTCTGGCATCAAATAAAAAAAGCACATTGAGATTGAAGCGCTACACCACGATCAAATTTCATTGTTTGTTACTATTGGCATAATTTGATTGATGCGATCCCAATTGCGAACATTAGCAGACATGTTTTCAATGGCAAAATTTGCCTGGAACATGGTATAGGCAGGCAGTCACAACGATCGTAGTAGTTTGGATAGAAAAGGCAATTTATAAATGTTACATCACCGTTTAATGGGAACAAACATTACGGCGGGTATAAGAGAGTCATTAAACTACCCGTATTATCGGCTGCATTATGCACAGGAAGCGTGCATCATATACCAGCAGTTGGTTATTTGCATCTACTGTCCAGTTATCGGGTGTTCTCTCGTCTTACTCCTATGGGGCTAAATACACATACACATCGTAGTTAATCTAGTAATCGCGATTACGAAAATCACGTAAATAATTTATGAAGATAGCCCTTTCTTACTAGCATCGGCGTGTATAGACAACGTCGTGCCCTGATACTTTAAGGGAAATCCCAGCAAGATGGAATGATCTTCATATTTAGTATTCCTAGAATACATAGTGCAATTGCAGTATGGCCGCTAGATTGTACTTATTCGAAGAGTTTGACATATCCATATATGCAAGGTTTGAAAAACATGTGAATGTGATGAAGCGACATAGACAGCACGTGATAACTACAGTCAGTGTAATAGTGAAAGCCACAACGAGACAGGTTGCGAAGAGGCACACTATCACCAGGAACGAGGTCGTGTTATACGGAGTCACAAGAAGCTGCTGTTGGTGTTGCGGTTCATGATTCATCATACCATGTACAAAATGCTCAAATACATTATGGACACGCATTATATGTTTACCATTACAATGAATCTAAACTTACTACAAACACACATACACTTGAACGCTTTCAACACTGTAAGTTAAGGTCTCATTCGCTTGAAATGACACATCCCAACATGACGGACAACGTGTAGCCAACGAAATTTATACTCAATACAATTGGTGCGCCGTAACATCAATCAGCAATATTGCGATTTTTGATTCTAGGACGTAGTTAATCAGTTTTGCTTTATCAGCTTTATCAGTTTTGACTACAAATGACTATTTGTCTACAAATCATGAATGAGTATCCTTACGCACGGCTGCATAAGGACCCATATTCGACAATTTATTATCAAGATTATCACCCCAAGAACAACCAGGGTAAGTGGATGGAAAAAACCAGATTTATGAATCAATTCGGAATGATATCAGCAAACACAATTCGCCATGTGATCGTACTCCCAGCACGAATATGCTGTATAAACAGATACTCGCAATTATCCCAAGCAACCGCTGTGCAGGACCATATGGAATCTATTAAGTGGATATTTTGATGTACCTCTGCTCTGAATGCTAGTAACACCACCCATGGTCCAGAAGAAATATTCACCCTTTAATCAATATCATGGCAATAATTCAGATATTCCAAAATTTTTATGTATTTACCTGATATCATATGAATCATGTTCAATGTCCAGCAAATGCCATGAACCCATGCACCGTTCAACCCCACATCATCTGCGTCAGTACAAGAGCTATATAATACCGCAGGGGCTGATGCACGATTGTGTTGGGATGTCACAAATGTATGGAGACGAGATCCCCGCCAGACAGGATGATAAAACTTGGAAAATGAGATATGTCATGCCATTCATTGAGGCACGCGTGAGGTCTTTTGGGGCCTCTGATTGGTCATTGCTACGTACCCAGATACATGCCAATCATCACGATGTCCATTGTCAATTGTATGGCAGCAGGGCACGAGAGATTGCAGAGACTAGATACAAGATGATGGATACGAATATTTTGCATATTCAGAATGCGAGGCAATACGGCATGCCCCTCATTAAAGTAGTTCTGGCATTTAGGCGATTATGATAAGCTGCTAACAACGTACATTGTCGGTTAAAACAGATGCTATGCAGAAATGAGGGTAAACACATTTTGAACATATTTATTTACAATCACTAAAGCGAATGTGTTTACGTTTGTATTACCAAAGGCTATCATTATTTATGCTAATCTTGTTCTTAGTTGTACATTTATGTACTCTACAACGCAGGACCATGCTATTTTATCCGTCTGGTTAATGTTTGACTCGCACGATGTTGAACACGCTGTCTCCTTGGTTGTAAATGGAAACACAGACAGATTAACGGACCTAAGATATTTACTTTACAACCCATGCCAATTATGATGATTATATTAAAATCAGTTGAGGAATTTCTAGTCATATTACCATCCGGTAAAAAGGTTTCCATCAGCGTAGTTGTCGAGCGCACGTATTCAACCGACAGTTTCTCTGTCAGTGCACGATGGCGGCTCTTGTGAGATGAAGTAGCGCTTGCCTTTGATTATGGAATATCAATACATTGTGGGTATAAGTGACAGGACTTTAATAGAACACACTTATAAAGCTCTGGGATAAATGCTTCTTTGTCATCAACGATCCGACATCAAATACCATTTCTACCATCAGGGACTGGCAGCGTAGTTGATGCAGACTATCATCAATGCTGTCGTATTCTCAGGCGGACACATCTTAGTAAAAGCTTTAAGTATTGTTGTATATGCCATCAATGTTTGAGTGGTCATTACGATGCAACACAAATGGCAGCGAGTCCGCATCAACCTTTGCTTTTGAGGTTTATATATTTGATTAAACAAAGTATGCAGAATTCACGTTGATGCGTCAATTGTTCAGGGGAAAACCTCGAAGTCGAACTTGATCTAGGTTGCGCTAATGTTTCATGGTCATGATTATGTACATGACAATCAGACAGCCGCTTGCTAAATTGTGGATGCAATAACGAAAACCGAACAGATGATCGCGCGTTAGCACACAGTACTAACAAGCTGATGCTATTTGGAGCTTAGTTGAACATTGATCCATATTGTCCAACGCCATTTCTTGCCAAAACCTTGGCTGAATAATTCGTCAAGGGCTAGGCCTGGGTGAGGAATGCAAGATAAATAGTCACCAGCATAGTACGCAATATCTAATATAGCGAGCATTTGACTGACATTCTTGATATTTTATGAACTTGATCACCAACTGCCAAACTAGTATTCGTCGATTGGCGTAAGATATGACTCCATTGATCTATCCAGTCTAATGAATCATGTAAGTTTTGTTGCAAGCATACGCCTGGTGTAGTGTTAGGTACCATCTGAAATGATTGTAGCATTTTGTCAACAGCACTAACCCAATAATTAGGAAGGAAGAGAACGTTCAATGTGCCTCGCACTTATTCACAAGTTTAACAAGCTTACTGTATCCATACCCGACACAGCAGTTAGAAATGTATCATACCAATGGATGGATATTGTTAATATGATACGGGTGATAGAAATTCGACCCATAGAAAACCCCTGTATCACAAGCACTGCATTGATGGAAGTTAGCCTCCAGGATAATCATTATTGCTCTTAATCCCCCTTTGCCAATATAATGTTATACTATTACTCACAGGAGTGCACTAAAGCCAGCAGATCACTTGAAACGACGTAATGGATGTTGGTTTCGCTGCCGGTTTTGTGACCTTTAAAGGTTGCCTGAGACAATGTATACTACTCCCCCTGGTGATGAAAGCAATAAACCGTGCATATTGGTGCCTAGATATAAATCCCCCACCACCATTGGGGCTTGGATTGTAAATAATGACCGCTTATTTCTCATATTGTTTCCCACCACTTTTCACACCACAAGGTTAGAGCAAAACAAGGCAATACATGTACACATTAAGGAATGCTGTCATCCTGCATATGATTAAAATGCGATTGATAGCCACAGAGGTTAATCATGATAGTGGTTTAAAACAGCTAGTTTGTATATGATAATTACAATAGTAAAATTTAATGCATCGGTCAAATCCACTTACATTAAGCGGCGGAGTTATATTTTCGTGTTAAGCTTGCATATTCATCAATTTCTTGAAATTACCAGCACTATCCCAATCTTTGTGCGATGCTCCTGTCAGGAAAAGTTTCTTGGCACAAATGTGGTCGAGATACAATAATGGTCGTGGCTCAAAAGAAAACAATGATCACTCTAAATTTTGACAACATTGGTCCACATTCTATTGCAATGGGCAAATCTTAAATTGTCATTTTATCATACATCATAGTAGCAAAGCAAAATATACTGATTTGCTCATCAGAGCAGACAATTATGTGTTGGTTATCGCATGGTCACTTGGTTGATATGGGGAATGAATACGAGGACACGTGACCATGCGATAACATACTTATCGCTATGTCACTTACACGCGAAAATCTAGCACTCGATGCTGTCTCCTAATAATGATAATTAGCATAAACCTAGGTTATTTAAGGTATCGTCCTGGGACAGCTATGGGAGATCTCGAAGTTTTTTATTTTTTCGACGCCAGTGATTTTGAGGCGGATTTTAGCGTTCCCGATGGTACGTTTGTTGCTCCCTTGAATCCATCCATAGATACCAAATGGGAAGTAAGTGGTGCTTCTTGTGCTGGTCCGTTCAGCACCAACCCTGTAACGCAGTGGACACGGCTCGGCAGGTTTTACAATTTCGCGCCTCAGCATGATTCCGGGGAGATGGGATCTATTGAGTTTATAAGCTCATCTGGGACCTTACTAAAGACTTTATTACTAATCTAACACGAGGATGAGAAAATATCAGGAAATGAAATGAAACATTCGAATCAATATCAGCTTATTAGCTAAATATATGTTTGTTAGCTACCATGCTATGCATGTCGTATTCAACTTTACGTCTATAAATTGCTTTGGCGATGAATGACATCGGCCAGGCATGACAAGGTGCAAATAGCAACGTGAGGTCTCAGATCTAGGGGACAGATCCTGGGTTATCCAAAGGGGAATAACTTTCTTTACCGTGAGGTGCCGCAGTTAAATATGGTATGTTTGATATCCTTGGTTATGCCCTACCCATGCTAAATGCACGAGCTCTTCTGATGCCTTCCACCAAAGAGTTAGCAAGCAGCAAAAAGCATTACCCCCTTTCCCATATCGAGTATTTGTTCACTTGCCCACTATTATGGGTAGAACTATGATGCGTTTTGTGTCATAACTGGTGACAAACATGACAGGCTAGAAATATCGTTATTGCAAGAGGTACTTGAAATACAACGCACACTCGGCCAGCACAGAAACAGCATCACACATAGCTGTGTGAATTGGAAATCCTCTTGCGAACCATCTAGACACAATATTTATCGTATCATTGAGCGTATCATTGCTCTCTAACACAATGCTTATGCTCATTCAATAGTTGCAAGGTTGCTACCGCATTAATATTGCTAGTTATAGATGGTTGTCGAGGCTAGCTCGGTACATGGTCTGCTCTACTAGGTGTTCTACCACATGCTAGGTTATTCTGTCACAATTTTCATTCTAAAATACCAGCAATAACTTATGATAAGAATATTTGTCTTTTCAGCTTTGCACGATTGTCTGACTTGATGTAAGACTGTATTGACCTCTGTCTCCTTAATATCATAGTTGTGATGATCGCATCACATTATTTCTGTAGTGTTGAGGAATTCAATGGAATCAAGTAAAACATAGCACACAATGTTGAAGTGATATTAAATACCGTGGCAGTACGTTAAATTCATTTATAATTGGAAAACATGTTGAGAAGGTATGTACACAAATTGGAATGCAGTCGATTGCTTACGAATTTTTGCCTGGATTAATAATTTTGGTTAAAATACTGCGTGATTTCTGTGTTTAGTGATGCACTGAGTTATGGTTACAATCCCTTTTGTGTCAATGACCACCAGGCATATCCATTTATTGCTGCATTGACATCATATCAAGAATAGTTAAAATTTAATTTTCCATTCGTTTAAAATTAATCAAGTTTCTCTCACAGCCGTCATTGTAGTTCGTCATGAATTCTTTTGGTATTATGTACCCCACAAAGTGTTGCTAATTAAGATAATGCTTCATGAACAGGTGTTAATTGTTCGACAATCAAAGAATCACTGGGATTAAGGGCAAGCTACTAGTGCACAGTATATTGCAGACTATATATCACCTCCTTTGTTGAGATAATACGTTGCCTGTATTTTCATTTATTTATCCACTGTGTTTATAGTTCAAACAACAAATACTAACCAAAATAAGATGCTTGTGGAGGTCATGCGCTTCTGATGAGATGACTTGCTGGTGTAGATAGGGGCTGACATGGTTTGTACAACATTGGCCATTTTGACAGTTGGTGACATACACCGAAGGAAGAACAACAATGATACAGCAACCCAAGTTCTTTATTATTTATATAAAGCTGGAGCTAACACATATAGATAGGCATCGACAAAATTCGAGTAAAAGCCTTTGATGCGTGATTGCTCAAATCCAATGCTATCAATAACGTTTTAGTACTTATCAACTTTGTCTAGCATGTCATTGTCCATGAAGTGTCAGTGTATTACCGTTTACTAGTGTTAATGTGAAGCACATGACAATCACAACCAGGCCAAATGTGATATTCAACAGACGAATGCTCCATGTAAATGTTACTCTATTGACATAATGTTGATCTAAGCGTAACACTAGTAAGGTAGAAATGGCATAACAAACATAATTCTTTGGGGGGTTCATTATGCCTTGCTATTCGCGTATTACGGGATCAAGGCAGCTATCAAGGAATGGTTTTATCGGTGATTAGATAAATAAAACGAATGCATCCCGTTGCTGAGAATCAAAACCACACCTTCAAATGTTTGCAGGTATGGGAGTTGAACTTAGTGATATATCTCTCTATGAGCATTGAAAGTAATCCCCACATGCCATATGTGTTTCTAAGAACCAGCCATGTTAAGTGGTACCAAATAGTGATCGAATGCCATGCTGCACGACATACCGCTATAATATGAGGCTCAATTATTTACGCGAATTGCTTTTAGTGAGTGTCTAAAAACAGCAAGTTGATTGATAATGGCGCCAGTGGGATTATAGCGAGATGGCCGAAAAGCCTGTTATGGCACAGTTGATTTGCTTCACCTAGGCACCGTCTTAACAGCACAGAGAGATAGTCTCTTGCTTTCGTTACCATTCGGAGTACTCAGAGACGAAGATATTATTCAAATCAAATGTTTACGCAAAATAGACGACTTCAGTTTCAGATGATATCAGAGTTGCGTCAATGTGAAAAATAAGCATCATGTATCGAAGAATACAATCCATGCAGGTTTTCAGAGACGATCATAACTTTTAGGCTACAATGACGTTGCATGTTTTTGTCTCTACAATCACAAAAAAACCTTTGATTTAGTATAGTAAAACTAGCACAATATTATTTGAACTTCGGTCAATTGCTGCCGAGGCTGCATTACCTGTGTTTTTAAGTCCCTGATTCCAGTTTGCTTTAATGTAGCTGAAAGAGCCAAGTGATTCACTTACCGTCACTTTGATGGAAAAAGTCTAAAATGGTACATGTTTTACAACGCCTTAATGAGTTATCCTACCCTCGTTGCAAGGAAACGGTTAATTATGATTGATATCTGCGACTCTCTAAGTATATTCAAGACCAGATGCAGGTAACTATCTCTTTCACACACTCTTTCTCCCCCTAAACAAACGCACGATAGACCTTTAATTTTTCTTTGCTTGTCTATAGCAAACATTAGCGAATTGTCGCACTCAACAGCTTAACACTCTAAGTGTGAATATTCCATCCTGGCTTCTTGAAATTACAATATATCTTTGAAGAATATGATCAAGGTCCTTGAAGTTTTTACAATATGTTTAGGCAAGAGCGGTGCAGACCAATCTTCTACATTTTAAGGATAGCGCATGTGCGTTCTGGCATGGTAAAGTTAATGAGAAAAAGATAATAGTTTATTTATAACCAAAATAGTTTATGGTTTATCCGGCAGCTCAGTGTGATATCACACTGAAATATCACAACCGATGAGCTAAAATACCTTTGTGCAAAATGTTTATTGGTGCTTCAGGGAGTATGTCCACGCTTTACAACTATTCTTCTCCATAACAGTCGCGATATCAACACGGAGCTTCAGCGATAATTCATTACATTCCAGACCATACAAATATAATCGGCAGTGGCGGTAAAGCACGATAAACTTGCTCTGTTATCGGTCTCTTTCAGCAACGAGACTTACGTAGCCAGATTGGATGTTATTCTTCTACTTGAAAATCACACAGAACTAAATATAAATTGTGAATTTCATTAGACAATAATGAGTTCAGCAAAATAAGCCTTTGCATTTGACCGTTAATGCACATATAGATCGGGTCCAAGTGCACCAGTAAGCCAAATGACCTCAGCAATAATTATTGTCGTTGATTTCCTCACGACCAGTAATTTGGCTATCAATAGCCGTAATTTGTTACAACCTATTACAGAAAATGCTGAATGATGGGAGAGGGCTATCATGCAGATCCATAGAGTGCCAAACCTATATAACATGAAAACTGTGAGAATAAACTGGCAAACCACCTTCAGGGTTTAGCTCCAGGCACCCTGTATCTATCATTGCTCAAGCGGTATGGTCAGGTACCGATAGGCTGGGATTATTGACCAGTTGAGTCAGAAAAAGTGACAGCGCAATACCGACTCACCACAAATATATCTCGGCCTACTTTTTCTAACTGGCATTTATTGGTGAGGGAGCTGAAAATTATCATTGATCTAATATTCATAATCTGCGGTGATAACTTAACCGTCCTCATGGAAAGACGTGAATCAACCAATACCTAGTGTCAGCCAATATAAACTTATCTGGAAACCTGTAATCATGTTGAACGATATTCAATGTTCTTCGTTGTAGCTCGCAGGCCATCGTGACCTAAGTTGCATCATTCACAGTTTTGAGCAAACGACCAGTTTGATTTGGCATATATGCCAGATTACGATCCTACCTGTCACTATAACTGTACTGTATTACATTACACCAAACACAACAGCTGCTTTTTTGCAGTTCATTTGCCATATACGATTACATCGTCAGGTGTAATCAACACTATACACGCTGTTCAGTCTGAACATATCTGCATTCCGCATTGACAGCCTCATGGTGAGAGATTCGATTATACTCATAGGCGTTATTCGCAGACACAAGCCAACACGCAGAAAACAGATTATATTATGCTACATGGGTGTTATTGACAAATACACTTCGTGTTTGGTCGAGGTAGTATATTATGTCACTCTTGAAGAAACAATGATTCCTGGTATGTTGCATATGTCTCTTTTGTCGTTGCACTTAAAAATGCACCTTCCATTTGTGAAATGCACGTCACTGTATCTGTTTCATGCAAGCTTCATTCAGTAAGGAAATAACAGCATGCTTGATTGCGTAATTCCTACGCTTATTGCATGTTATTGGGGAGGAGAGCACACTTTATTGACGGAAACATTTCCGCTTAGTTACCCATTATATTGCTAGCGGTACAGGTGAGCCTAAACGGCGTGAGGTAATTGCCAATATCAGAATAACCACATGCTGTGATGTAGTGCATTGCCGGCGGAATAGCCCACGTGGCCGCGCATAATAGAAACACGCCTAATCGCCAGCTGTGGTCGATTAGCCAACAATAAAGCTACGACCATACTGACTGGCACGACGATAAAAATAACAATTGGCTGGTGTCCGTTGAGATACAAATCACCACATAAAATGCCTTCAAATGTTCTTTGATTGTCTACAGCTCGCTTAACCTAGAAATACGTTAACCAAATTACGCATTCAAAAGCTGAGCACAGTGATCTGTAACAAAGCCTGTAAATGGAAAGTATATGGACTTATGGTGGTTCTGTAAAGTGCGAATAAATACACCATATAGATATAATTTACTCTGACATGATGTTATCTTTCTGCATCAACTCATAAAGAACTAATTATCCATGATATATTCCGGCATTGGTTCAGTCAGTATTGAGCTCAGGAGACCTGATAACAAGACATTAGTCTAAATAGCGGAGGACATAGGCTGAGTTTTATGATTACTACATCACAATGTCTTGACAATTTGGCATTCTGTATGTTTGACCCAGATATCTGCTTTTCGGCCTAGTCCATACATTTTATCATAAGAATGCTCTTGTACTTGGCTATAAATAATTTTAGAACAGCCTAAAGAAAATAGTTAACTATAGGAGGGTGCTATCATTCAGTTACATAGAGTACAATACCTGTATATCATGAAAACAGTACATAACAAAACTTCCAAACACTTTCTGGATCCAGCTCCAGGTCCCATGACTCCACCACTCCTAATGTTATATCGAGAGGCGCAAATTCAATAAGGATAATGACGAGATGAGAATTCGGAAACGGTTTATGTTTGCATTTGCCTGCTTGCTTATATAGTAACGTAAAGCTAGGTGTGACAACGCAGACCAACTTCTACACAATAGCTGAAAGTTGTGTTGCCTTGTAATTTATATCATCATAACCGTGCATACCAGGGAGATTATGTGGATAAGGCAACAATCAACTAACTTATTTTGGCTGTAAGACATGATGATGGCGATGTGGATGATGACGATGATAATGATGATGATGATGATTCATAATGCTTTGAGGTGTACCTACTCCATAATACTTAAGAGAGCATATCGTGATATCGTACTTATTGTCATGTTTATAATCAACACGAAACACCTCTAATCCATCTGCTTACACACACACACACACACACACACACACACACACACACACACACACACACACACACACACACACACACACACACACACACACACACACACACACACACACACACACACACACACACACACACATATATATATATATAGATATATATATATATATATATATATATATATATAAGATATAATATAGAAATATAGAATATACATATAGACATATATATATAGATATATAGATATATATATATATATATATATATATATATATAGATATATATATATATATATATATATATATATCTATCATATATATATATATATATATATCTATATATATAAATATATATATATATATATATATATCTATATATATATATATATATATATATATATATATATATATATATATATATATATATATATATATATATATATATATATATATATATATATCGTATATATATATATATCGGATCATTCTGATGTAGGAGAGAAGAAGGAACGAACTAACATCGACAGTGTTGTCAGCGACCTCATAACGGCTCTCGGCAACTTGGATAAGGCTGGCGCCATGCCACGGATACTTATTGATGTCACCTGCCTTTGTACGATTTCCCTGTCTCATCCCGAAGAGCGTAATAATATTACATTGGTAGATAGACTGTTGCAACTGGAACAAAAGGTATCTGATCTACAGGAAACTACCGACAGGCTAATGGGTGGGCAGTCGAATAAGAGCGGTTGCAAAACAATCTGAGTTACATTGCTCAACTGTTGCTCAGCCAATGACTACAAAGCTGACGTCAATACAGGAGGACACATCACGAAACCCTAAGCCAGACAGGGGAGGCTCCAATCCGGGAAAGAACAATAACACTAACGGTGACAAAGGCCAGAGCAAGATAGACAGCCTGATTTCTTACGATAGCCTCAATGCCAAATCTGATAATTCTATCAAGCCATGCGATGATGAATTAGGAAAAGAAAGGCGAAATAGAAGAATTGAGAAAAATAAACGTAAATGGATTATCATTGGATATAAATGCACAATGCAAGCTGTGAGATTTAGAGGTGCACCAGAGTCTGGTCATGATATATTCGTATATAACGGGTGGATCCTCCACAGAGACCGACGATCTCAGAGAAGACCTCTAACAACAAGATATTGAAGTGCGCGTTTTGGACTGTGCTTCGAATGCCAATTCGCTCCAATCATTTAAACTGACAGTTCCAAGACCACAGCTAGGGATCTCTTCCATGGTGAGTTATATGGTGTGAAGATCCATAAATTCATCCCCCTTCGACGTCACCCCCGCGGTATATTGAACAGATCGTTTTAGTACCATATTGTTGCTACAATATATATATATATATATATATATATATATATATATATATATATATATATATATATATATATATATATATATATATATATATATATATATATATATATATATATATATATAGTTAGACTGCAAATAGCACCACATAATTCATAATGGGTTAGGCCCAGGTAGGATGCCATATTTAAGTAAGCTTACTAAGAGTCATGAATTTGTTTAATACAGGAATACTCGCAGTTCAAAGAACAAATAAATGTGTTTGATAATTCAACTCCGAACATTATTTCTTATGGACGGATGTGCGATGCAATGGAGTATCAGTTGCAATATCCTGTGGTGCCCATGCAACACACCCCCACCCCCCCAACAAATGTTGTATCAACGAAGCTGATTTTTTTAAATTAATGTATATATAAATGCCTTGTGATTATGTCAGAAATATCGATGAATATATACCGATATATACCGATATAATGCAAGAAATAGCGTATATTTGCATTACAGTAGCTATCAACACTTTAGTGATAGATATTGGAGTTCACTCACCATGAGCTTCTTCAGGAATATGTAAAGGAGTATTTTAGAGTAAGATAAACGGTTATAGATTAAAACTTGATCATTTTTTCGTAAGTAACAATTATGTTGATTTAATCGAGGAATATAATGGCGTGAAAGAAGAAATAATTTATCAGACCATCTCCATGTAATTTTAAGTCTGAATCTGAGAGATGTAGGGTTATCTTGTACAACTAGCACCGCTTCTGATGATGATTTAAGAAACTTCCTTGCAGAACGACATAAACAATTACAGAACGCAATTGAACAAGTTGTAGAATGAGATGGTGCGATGTCTTTTAAGAATTCTTTATGCAAGGCTCACAATGAACAAATAGAGGTGTAGCTCTTAGTAGCTATTGAAAGTTCTTTGATCGTGTACTGTTAAATAGTAACAGGAATGTTGTGATGTGCTCAGATTCTCAATTTGGATTTAAAAAAGAATTTTCGACCATCCAATGTACAGTATGAAATAGTACAATATTATCTTAAGAGTGGTGGGTATGTTCACGTTTTGTTGTAGGATGATAGCAAAGCCTTTGACAGAGTCGAGCATGTCAAACTGTTTCAAGTGTTGAGATGTAAAAGAGTGTGTCCACTTGTGGCCAGAATTTTAGCAAAGATGTATTTGCAGTAGAAAATCAGAGTGAAATGAAAAGATAAAACGAGTATTTTAGCCAGTTATGTTTGTAAATTATATTTATGAACTGTTCCAAACACTTCGTAAAGCCGGTGTAGGATGTTACATCGGAAATACATTTTGTGGTGCTATAGGATATGCAGATGATGACAATTTGTTAGCTCCAGATGGGCTGTCACTTAAGATCTTAATTGCATAATGTCTGGAATTCACCCATTATGGCTTAATATTCAACATAGACAAGAGTAAATATATTGCATTTGCGAGTAAGATTAATTGGTCTGGCTATGTACAATTTCACAATCATAAACTAAATTTCGAACAGATGACCATCTTGGAAACATGATAGGATTCGCGATAGATAAGGAAAGATTAAAGGTTGCTTTGGCAGATTTCTACCGATGATTACATTTGTTTGTGAGCAGAGTCTATTATGCATCGGTATTAGTAAAATATAAATTGTTTAAACCGTATTGCATGTCTGTCTATGGCAGTCAGTTATTGGACTTTCCATCAGGAGACTGTCAATTGTTTTTCGTTGCTTGGCTAGAGGTCATTCGTCGGCTCATGGGTCTGAACTCAAGAACCCACAATCGTTTGTTGCACTGCATTTGTGATGATGTTACAGTTGAGACACAACTGCATGGATGATTTATGACATTTGTTCACACTACCATTAGTTCTCCAAGTATGTATTCCAAATTATGGGCCAGACTTGCGCTTTATGGTAGTCGATGAAATGCATGCAATAGTGTTACATACGTATGTGCAAGGTTGATATAAATAACTTTCATATTGAAAATGTTTCATTGTCTACTGTTTTAAAAAAGTGTAAATGACACAATGAATTTCATGTCGGACGATTCTTTACCTATTGCTGGTGCTATATCAGATGTTATGCAACTGGCACAAAATACCTGCATTCCAGACATGCTTAAGCGCGATTTACTCTTGATTATAAATCACATGCGCTTAATGTAAAATTGATTAGTTTTCTGTATTGTGCGATTTTTCGATGCAAGTATAATAAGCCTTGTGTTCAAAAATAAATATCATATTTTTATTATTATTATTATTTTCCAATCTCTGTTTGGATTAAATCTTTTACAATGTGTGTCGAACATGAGGTTAAGGACATGTTTTGAACGGGAAAATGTCAGACGTCATGAACAAAATAGGAATCGCGTCGGAAGCAATTATCATCATCATAACGAGATCGGCTTCTAAATAATGAAGTTCCATCAGTACAAAATCAACATAGCACTCGTGATAAAACTATATGATTCGTACTTGAAGCAGTGAAGCTTTGGATGCAAATTCTCAAATAGCCTCAAACAGGAAGCGTTGCGCACACATCACTGTATGGACAAAGCTTAAATGTGCGTTATGGTATAATGTTGATGTGGTATCCCATCGACGTAACTCACAAGCACTCATGCCGGCCTAGGAACACTGATTTCTCCCTTACTGAGACTGCCGCCTTTGAACGTAAATAAGGATTTTGATTATGAATGATTTACGCCTTATGTATATTTTATAAACACAAAAAATGCTGTTAATGTGTAGCAATAGCTGATGATGCTCATTTTGGAATAATGTACCATCAATGGATTGTAGGGTACATTTATGGCTGTCGATAAGATTATATAACACTCTTATCAACCATCTTGTTACGTCAAATAGCAGCATGGATGGAGTTCTTGAATAGGCTTAACGATATTCGACATCAGATTAAGGAGCGTCCACGCAGTTCGTGAGAACCATGGAGGGAAGACAATATCCGTGTCCGAGCCCGCATAAGTCGTTACTTTGTAATCCAAACGTATCTTAATGACCAATTTTCATAATGCATCTCATTTCAAGAATTAGGTATAGATAAGTACTTCCTCGCTGAATGTGGCTATTTCACTGGAACCAGAACAAAAATTTGAGGATAATCTACGTGAACTGTGCAAAACATCGGACCCCTACCGAGCTCATGGTTATTTTAACACAAATATTTCAATTATATGCTTCAGTTCGATTATCCGCATATCCGCCTTATCAGGTTGTACCATTAACAGCGATCTATATGGGTTTTCTGTTTCACGATATTCTCCTTGTCCAAAGTGATGATATCTTGTGCCTATGCTTGCATTACTGCATTGTAATTGAAACCACCATGTGGTGGACTTCTAATGAACATGGCCTTATAGTAGCATGCTAATCGAACATTAAAGTAATAATAATGTTCAGTGTACCCCAACATTAACAAAAACACTCATTTTAACAGACCTTCCCGTATGCGTTAAGACGCAAATGACCACTTCTTAAAACATCGAGTTTTACGGCTTTCACAGCTGAGAGATGGAATCAAAATTAGTTATGCCCTTTCATATTGTTGTCAGTTACATACAAATATATCTATGGCCGAATCGAAAGTATAAACTCTTCAAAGACAAAGACTTATTGTCTAAAAACGCCCCAAACCGTACATAAAAGTGAAAAAAATTAGCTAGGCACCAAAAGAAAAAGAGAAAGCGCTAGTTGAGATAAATGTTCAATGAGTGATGCTGCCACTTGCATATCCTTTATTTGTGCACTAACATTGGGACATGTTTGTGAGGCAGGATATGGGTATTCCTATGGAATTTCTCAAAATGACCGTGTTTTCTTTATGACATTGATATTTGTAGGACGATAAAATTACTGATCGCATTAAAAATGTTCTCAAACTTCGCACAAATCTTGGTACATGTATAGTCTTCATTAGTCATAAAAACTAGCAAATATTACCGACTTAAGTTTTGAGCTACAGTCCAAATACTATACAAAAATGGCACTTTTCGTCTCTGCATCATGGTTTTAGGATGAAAAATATAGTGTTCGGAATTAGACTTTTTTTAAACTTTGCCAGTAAGACACCCGCGGACATTTGGGCACATCAAAATCCAGATTTACATTTATCACCTTTATGAGTCCCACCGATAGTCCTGGTATCCTTTCAGAAAAGATATTTTCACTCTAATATCAACATTCAACATATGCAGTGACTATGCTCTGGCCAAGTTACTGAATGTTATTCTGTACTGGTGCAATCATCTTTATATGGCACTAAACACCGCCCCAGTGACCTCTAAATAGCGCCTAATATCGGCGATGATTTGCCAAACCCGATCCCGTCTCTGAAGTTGCTTATCACCACCCGACAGTGCACTCGCTATACCGCGATAAATGTTGTGCGCCAAACGATGCCGCGTTCTGCATCACAAAGCTTAGCCTTGCATATTGCATACAAATGATCTATCAACCAATGACACTGCTTTAGTGGTTTTCCGGCTGAAAGCGTCATCTTATAACTAAAAAAAGAATATGGCAGTGGACATGCCATCAATAGTACTAAACAACTGCTGTAAAAGGCGCCAAATTTGGTCACGGGTAGCGTTTCTACTCGTATAATTATTGAGCTGATATGTTAACCAAACACCTCCTTCATATCAATATGGGTTTTTTTTCATTTTGAGCATCGGGGAATAATTGGCTATTTTAAACTTCAACATTCCGTATTTATGTGTTCATAAAATTGTGCCCGGACAACTTCAATCATTCCAATATCTTGCAATTATTGTTAATAAATGGGTACCTTCTGAACTCCAGTACCAGGTTGTGCCTTCATGGAACACCGTATTCATCAGTATCTCTCTTCTCCCTCCCCCTCTTTATTACCACAAAATCCAAGTACAATTATAGCAAGAGAGGCCTACATGATGATCATATATCGCCCAATAGGTTTAAATACCGGAAACTTGCGTCCACAACCTCTATTTAAACATATTGATACAATGATGCGAAGAACCACATTGAAAGTCTCAATTACCTGGCATATTAAGACACTATCAGCCTATTGATTATCTCACATCAGAAGTATTTCCCGTTATTGCATACAGTTCATACATCATTTCAAATATGTTATGAACACTGAACACCTGTTTCATTAATACGATTCGACAATCTTAGGCCGAAACGGCGTCCACAAGTGAGTGGTAACGTTCGGTGTCTGAATCTCTCTCTGGAGGCTTCTGTTCCTGCAGTTGAAGCTCTCTGATCATTTAATTTTCTCAAAGCAGGCGATGGCACCAGTGCCTGTCGCAAAATCATCCCTGTCAGTCTCATTTATCACAATCGCCACGTGGGCGAGCTGGTAAGAGCGACGAGCAACCCATAAAATTGTACATACATCAAACGGATGCGGGGCTGAGTAATGGGTTGACACTCTGCGCTGACGGGTATGCTATTGATCAATGTGCCTGCAATCCAGGCGGATGTGCCGATTAAGAGACAATACGAAAACCATGCAAAACTGCACACACGCAATGACAGTGCGCATCTGCATAAGATGATTATTCTTCACGGAACAACAATACTGCTCTTAGTGTTGTACATTTACAAAGCATGGTTGCCTCTGCTCTACGTTTTTTTAACATATGCTAGATATAAGAAATTTAATCGTTCAGTCTGACGAAAGGCCTAATAGTTTTAATCGGGAAGTTCATCTGTTAGCTAATCCCTTCTTGTTGGCAATTTTTTTTTATTATTTAACATGGGATGATACACAAAGAACCCCAACATCTTCTACTTACCTTATATATCTGACCGCATCCCATCTCTTTCCATTGTTTACGACATCTGTAGGGACACTATTGTTTACATCCTAATAAAACGATACGACCTGTACCCTCGCCTCCATTGAAAAGCTTAGCGACTAATGCACGTTAGAGAAGGATGATTCCGCCGATGTTTTTACGCCCTCATTACAGCGTAATTGTAAAGTTTCATTTCTGTGTCTACACTGAGATACTAGCAATTGGAAAGTGTAATCAAAACTGGTGACCATTTAATTGTATGTGGTAAATGAATAACCAGTGTGTGTATTTGTGCACTAATGGTATATTTTGTCTTTTCATGACCTCAAGGCGCACCGTGACCAGGTGCTCTATATATGTTGCTTAGTGGTTATGTTCTCAAAGAAAAACTCAATAAGAATGACGCCTTGAAGCCATTAGGTTAATTGCTTGACAGTGAAGGTAAATAAGCTATTTGGGTTGTGAAATTTATTGGCAGGCAGTCAAAATGATCGTAGAAGATGAGATACAAAAGGCAATATGTACATGTCACATCACCGTTTAATGGGAAGAAATGTATGCTATGGTTTAAGGGGTCGAGTCTTTTTTGGGGGGGGGGGGGGGGGCGAAGGGTTGCCGTAATGTCCATCAGTATATAAGTAAGGCTATGGCTAAGAGAGATGCTTTATGCTGAGAAATACATATTATGCCATGACGCGGTGAAGGTTTGATATCATTCATACAAATGATGCAGTAACTCATTGATGAACTGTGAATGCAATACGTGACAGCTGAAGCCATTGTAACAATGAATCATAAAGCCTGATCAACACCGGTTGAGATATCACACCATCACACGCTCAAGCCACAAGAAGGTGCTGCTGTTTTTGCGTTACGCGGTTTATCATACATTGTCCTGAAATAGGTGAACTGACAACCCCCATCCTCATAATCATTTGCCCCCTCAGATACGATGTGCAAACTCGGAGAGCAGCCCGTTCAACTTATATACATAATATACGCTTACTTCTCCTATTCACGAATGACCCATATGTCGGCAGATACCTTCCCGGTCCGCACAGACCAGTGTCTCATGAACGTTTTCAATAAACCGGCAAAAATGGTGAGTTGAAAATTATATTTATGATGTGTTGAATGATTGTTTTTGTGGATATTCTTGTCCGACTAACAAAGACGGTTAGATTTAGCACCACTCCAGTCACTGATAACCACTCTATATTATTGTCCTTAGGTAAGCTTTCGTAGAGATATGCAGTTATCCGTCTAGCATCGTCCGATTTTGATATACTACACAATAGTTTATGTAGATATATATGGATTACCTACGTTTTGAGAACATGCTTTTGGGAAGATTAGGTCTCAAATGCTTTCCAGTTTTCTTACTATCCCAGCGTAAAATTTGCTGATTAAATTTCAAACGAGCCAGCACTATTTATTGTGGATATACTGAACCATATGAGCAAAATACCCGTATCACATCACAACATGTTTGGATACATTAAATTAACAAACGGACAATCGCTGATATCCGAATCGCGCATTATATGAATAACAACGACAAGTGGCATATGACAGAGAGATACATATTTGAGAGAAATAATATTTCCCGCAACAGACGGATATACATTGTCGGGACATTCATGAAAGATTTGCGCTTGTGATATGGGTCAATTATTCTCTACCAGCATATCTATGGATCTGATTAAATGATTGATCGCAGATAATTGATATTTCGCGAATACAAAAGGGGAATACTGGATGCGCGCTGTTTGGGATGATGGGTTTTGCCCATTGATGACGAACAAGATTACCTCCGGAGTTGCATTATCTTGCTAATATACTGGTAGCTATTACATATGTGACGCTTCTGGTTAGAGGTTATACATTCTGCAAGATTGTCAAATTGGGGGACCGTGTTGTATTTCTTATATCGATGAGATGCAGACTTTTTAATCGACGGGAAATCCATGGTGTTTAAGAATACGTTAATTACCTGAGAAAGCGTCAAATATGAAAGATGATATTATTAATCTTCTTACAGCTGCCGAGTCGAGATTAGCATTTCGAATGCCGTAAAGAGAATGAACGTCCTCAACACCTGGAAAATTATTATTTACGCAAAAATGACCATGCATCAGGACTTCAGCGTGCAAAATGTAAATGCAACATTTTGGAAATAAATCAATAATTTCATTAAATTTCTTCTTTTAAGACAAAATAAATTCATAATATGACATAAGTGGACCACGTTCATCATCTCTGGTCAGACTCAAACGACCATCAGTTAAGTACCTTTAACAAATGTACGTTTTTTTATAATACTAAGCACCTACATAGTGTCATTGCTGCCTAAGGTTAGTATTTTGCAAATTATGGGATGCTATACGATTCAATTGTTATATTTATATTGGTACAAGCGTATATGGTAATAGTTCACTGGAGCGAGGGGTAATGTATTGTGCTCGTGGCTAATTGGACTGACAAAGGATGATTGATACTGTTTAATGCGTTTTGTAGATTGCTTTCAAATGAGATTGCCGCTATATAAAACAAGGATTCGTCGGTCACTTAACAAACTATTCGGTAAACAGAATAATGATAGCAGATTAGAGCAACTTTTGTTGGTAATATGTGTATTTTCTACACTTATGTTACCTTAAAACGAGTTGTGAGTACATTTATCACACAATCAAATGCAACATTTCTATTTTGCTAATGCGAGACAGCCCCGGAGGCACAACTTGAGTACAATGCCAGCTGTATTATTCCATTAGCTATACCTATTATAAAACAACTAAACTACTACCCATCATCAGTAGTATCACATGCATCACACTTTGACATTGTGTATCAACAAAGCTGTCCAATGTTATTGTACTTTGAAGTGCAGAACTTACGACTGGCAAATATTCCGCGTGCATCGCACTGAACTCAATGAATACGAAATTTTTCAGTTTAAGCATTGGCATCATCGTACGTGTGACAATGATCCGACGATGTGTCATTTGCTGACACACCCCCTTACTCGGAGAGTATGTTGTTAATATTTATTCACAGTGTAGTTATAGCATCCTTGACGATGACACTTCGTGTTTGACCGGGGTGAAGATATTCTGTTACAAATGTTGAATAATTCCCCGGATGGGTCTTGTTGATACGCGCGGTATTGCCATTGCTGTATGACGGCTTGAACATAATGCTAACGATTAGAACCACCGGTGTTTACTAATACATATCACTAATAGTCATCGATATATATTTCATGCCTTTGTGCCGATGTGCGTGCTTACCTCTGTGATGAAGCGATGAAGGCAACACGTGACAACCACAGCCAGTGTAACTGTAATAAAAGCCACTGCAAGACAGGTGGTGAAGAGGCACACTATCACTAGGAACACGGTCGTGTTGTACTTGACTGAGTCACAAGAAGCTGCTATTGCAGCGGCGATGCGTGATTCGTCATACCTAGTTGATATAGCATGGATTAGACGAGCGAACATAGTGCTATTCACTTTATCGGGAAGTAGTAAACGTTCAAAACAATTGAGACTGGCGACTTACCGCAAGCACGAACAGAACATTGTTAGTTGCCTACATGATCCATAAATCTGAAAGTTGACGTCATAGTTGCTCGGAGTTAGACATCCTGACATCGTGAACACCGTGTAGCCAACGACATGGGCCACAACCGAATGTACAATCCACAATGACATCTATTACTCGACAAAATAACCATCCATTATTTTCACCACTACACCTATCTGCAGTGTTGTAATTTAGGCATTGTTAGCTGTTAAAGGTATGCATGGTATTTAGCACCATCCAGTAGTTGTCTACTACTTATATAGATTTTCTCATTCCACGGAGGTAAGAAACTTACCCACATTCGTCGGTTGACCATCAAGCTCAGCAGGCCAAGAATACCCACTGTGAGTGGCTTTTCAATTAACAGCCAGGTGAATGTATGTTTTATGATGATAGCAACGATATAAAACAACATTTAATACTCAGTAAGTATTGCAGGAAGTAAAACGTAATATCAATATACACTCACAACTATCCCAAGCCACCATAGTGCAGGTTCATATGGAAACTGTTGTGTAGGATCTATGTCCACCTTTGTCGGCACCTCAACTCCTAACGCTGTTAACACCACCCCTATATTGACATCATAGTTTATTTTGTCGCAAATTCATGTAATGTAGCATGGAAAATGGGTAAAATGACGATACATATGAGAATGCAAGGAGCATTGTTATCCAATTATGTATTTACCTGACATAATGTGAAAAGCATTCAGTATTATCAGCGTCCAGCGAATACGGGGTCCAACAAATGTGCTGTTTAATCCGATTCCAAATGTGTCCCTGGCCGGACTAGATGGGCACAGAGGCTTATCCATTGTGCTACCAGGATATCACGAAACATTGAAGGCGGTGTGCAACACCAATGCGTGCTCGTAAAATTTCAACAAATCCAAGGTATGGAGAAATGCTTAAACACATTTGGTAACAAGTAGAGTCCTTAGCATTTGAAAATATGCGTGTATCTGAATTGAGGATGGAATATAGTCAGTTGGGTCTTTGTAAGTTCGATCCTAGTAGAATAACCCTTTGGCATGGTTGCTGACAAAGCGCTAAGTGGATGCTGAAATTATCGACGCTCACCATCCAAAATCAAACCATATTATACATAGCTTACTTGCACTAATCGCAATATACAAACTCTCAGTCCATATCCATCACGCCAGCGATACCAAGGGATATCTGAGTGGAAGAAATCGCCAAAATGATCCGTTGTCCAACTGCCCACAGCTTCGTCTGCTCGCCGCTGGCTGAATGAAGCTTGGCATTGACAGCCTACGCTGGGGCACTAGACAAACTCGTTTTGTGATTGGCTCTCGGGCATCGAGCAACAATGCTCTGGTTGGGTGTGGACCGTCCGCTCTAGATGTGTCACAGGATAGTTGAGCTGTGGCATCTAGACGGTGGACTACCGAATATATCACATGAAACATATATGTATTTATTTGTTGTAAGAAATGTATAGATATGATACCAGATGCCAAGAGGTTTATTTGTTGATGGAGAATGTTTAGCATTGGTCGTCACCAGCTTTGCTTGTTGATTTCTTAAGCGAAAGTCCTATGCATTACAGAGACGCATTTAATGTGAGTACTGCACTCAGAAAATGTTCACAGGGATTCTCTATTGCGACACCCACAACACACAGAAACGGTAATGCGAGAGGACTGACATCAAATAAACCGTGTTTCAATAGTTCCTTTAAAAGATGAATGGGCGTCAAAAGATGCTATTTAAGAATATTTGTATTAATATTGCGATGCAAATATACATTATTACTTGATCATTGCCGTGACGCTTCAACGACACAGTGATTACATCTACTGCATTGAGAGTCATTACATCAACACTGTTAATGGATGTGCGAAGAATTGCAAATTAAAAGCAACATCTTAATTCATCACATCTTCTTAGCCATTTAAAGCAATGAAACATTTCATGTGGTTTTTCAAATTATCTGAAGCCGGAAGCAGTGCTTTCTACAATCAGTTGCGTATGCTGTATTGTATAAATGAGGCTTCAATGTGCGTTGAGGTATGTTTTAATGGCGTATCCAATGTACGTCAATCACATGCATTCGTACTGGACTAGTAATATCTGGTGAGCTCCATTTCGCTAATTAGTAATGTCGCCTTCCACCTGAGGACGTTTATACCGATCATGACTATTAATTTGGACGTCTCGTTAGTGGTTTAGAGACACTGGACATTTACATAATTAGAGGCACCCGGATGGGCCTTAAACTTTTGACCCCATATATCATGTTACAGCCGACGACGCAAACAATGCCTTGACAAAATTATATCATTATTCACGCGCGAAGAAGGATATACGCTTCATAAATCAAATATTTTGATATTTTCCGCACATTCCTTAACTCGGTAAATCCTCGATTGCATAGAAGCTCACAATATCGAAAATGTGTGTCGGAGTATATGACGGACCACATGTGACGGAAACTACACTTCACCTGCAAGACTCTGCAGCCTTTTCTAACTGACCAATGACAACAATATCTCATTTCAAGATTAAACAAATTTGGAATTCATCATATTGTGGCTGATGATCTAATCTACAACCCACAATGGTAATGTAAAGAGGATAGACATACAAATAATAGTTCACGTCCGTTGATGTCAAACCAATAAGGAAAGGCATTGGAATCCACCACTCGTTATGAGAGTGTGAATTGTGTTGCTGTTTGCAATGTTTTTATTAATAAACATCCAGAGACTGATAATAGGAGAAACGGATGTCTGATATGATAATACTAATTAACTATATTCCGCCATGCGTATCGTTCATTAATCATCCATTTGGTAACAATACTGCAAACTCGTTTTGATGTAATGCGCGCTCACAATGTTAGTATTAGTGGGATTGACGTTCCTTCGCTTCATTCAATCGATTTAATGCATTAAGGACATTGGTTAATTGCTTCTTTCGTTCGCTTAGTTGAATACATGAGGGACCAGGGCATATCGACTGACATTTGTAGGCTTAAGTACACACCGCGATGATAGAGGAGAAAATAGCCGATATCAGACTAATCTTATTCTGATGCTGCGATCGCCATTTAGCTTTATTTTCATGCGGCACTAGCCGTCATCATGCAATACCCATCACCCGCACACCGCTCGTCTTAAGGGAGTACATAC
>CM067356.1:34380127-34430288 GCA_034190875.2 Urechis unicinctus
GTGGTTTTCCCCCGGGCTTATTGGGCCCCTTTTTGGGTTTATCGCTGGCCGTTGTTAAAAAAAACTTTTGGGGTAAAAAATTAGGGCTAAGAAAATGAGGTTTGGTTGACCCCCGGGTTTACGTCAAGTGGGGGGGTTACGATAAAGCTCCCCTGTCGAGTTTTACCCAAAATGGTGCGGAAAATTGAGGGATTCCGATGTAGTGGTTTTATCGGAGGGGGGCAAAGTAAAATCTTAAAACCCAAAATTTTAAACCCAAAACCCCGGGGAGAGTTATTCCCCCCAGCACAACCCCAAAACCTTTCACAAGCTTAGAAATTCCCCCGCCCCCCCACCCAAAAAGAAAAAGGGGTCTATTGCGGAATTTGTAGAAACCACCTGATAAAATTTCAAAAAAAAGGGCGTTGCTTTTTAGAACCCCTTCAAAAAAAACCCAGACGTGGGCGGGAAAATAAAAGGGGGGAAATTAATGAAAAAGGGACAACCCGGGTTTGGGGACTCCCGTGGCGGATTTGGGGTAACGATGTGTTGGGGGAGGGGGGGCCCGTAAACATTTTAAAAAAAAGGGGGGTTTGGGAAAGATTGGAAGCGTTGCGGGGAACCCCAAACATTCCTAAAAGATTTGTAGGTCCCCGTTGGGCGAGCAAGATGCCTATACATTACATAAACCGATCCGTCGTCGATTTCGAAGACGACGCGTCATAGTCGGGGGAATTGACCATCAATGGCAAGCCGATTTAGTGGACATAGCTCGCTTAGCCAAACAGAACCAAGACATGAAATTTCTCTTGACCTGTATTGATGTATTCTCGAAATATGCGTGGGTGATACCACTAAAAAATAAAACGGGTGACAGTTTGATTCGAGCCTTTGAGAGTATATTAAAACAAGGGCGGAAGCCCCTGTGTTTTACAGACTGATAAGGGTGGAGAATTTATCAACCGTAAATTTCAGACATTTCTTAAGCAGCAGGGGATTCGCTTTTTTACCACCCACAACGAAGAAACCAAAGCTAGCATAGTCGAGCGGTTTAATCGTACGTTAAAAACTAAAATGTGGCGTTATTTTACCAAACACAACACCAGTGTTTATCTACCGGTTCTGGCTTCGCTGGTGAAAGGATACAACGTCAGTTATCACCGCAGCATTAAGCGCCCTCCGATATCAGTCTCGGTGCGTAATCAAGAAGACACGTGGATGACATTATACGGGGAACGCTCTGATGAGGTTAAACGACCACGGTATGATATCGGGGATCGTGTCCGCATCAGTCAAGCACGGGGTAAATTTAAAAAGGGTTACACTTCCAATTGGAGCGAGGAGTTGTTTCGGGTGGAGAACGTTCACTTAGGCTCCCCCAATGTGTATACGATAAAGGATGATAATGACGAAGTGTTAGAGGGAACATTTTACGCGGAAGAATTACAGAAAGTGAATGACAAAGCATGGTATAGGGTTGAAAAAATCATCAAAGAACGTAAACGGAAAGGACAAAAACAATACTTTGTCAAGTGGTTTGGCTACCCTGCCAGTTTTAATAGTTGGGTCAGTGGTGTGGAGCTGTATAAAAACTGAGATTTGGAACAGAAGCGTCATTAGGATGGAAGATCAGAGAAGTGATCGGGTGTGGACCATATTTGGTCGGGAAATTCCGAAAGCCGAAATCGTGTTTTTCACACAAATCCTCATTTTATATACCGTAATCATCGTCAGCATCTACAATCTAACGGCGGGTAAAGGAGATAGTAATTTGTGGACTGCTCTGTTAAGCAGTAGCTTAGGGTACATTCTTCCCAACCCCACTTTGAAACATAAAGCGACGTCATGAGTTTCTTTCTGACCCTGCCTTCCAACAGTTCAATGAATTATCACCCCAACAACACGCTGACACGTTACTTTACTCAATTGCCTAAACCCATACAATTAAAAGGTAATTGGGAGGTGGGGGATTAGCAGAAATTCAGTACCCTGTTTCCTGGTACAACATCGGGGACGATGTCGGTTTTGTCATAGTGGATGAGCGAGCTGGATACCATACGATAGACAGACACTTGGAAGGGGATCCTTTGGTCGAGTCCTTGGTCGTTCGCCTGACCCCCGGTTCCTACAGTGCTGAACAATTGATAGACAGGATCAATATGCACATCCGCAAATCGCATCTCAGAGGCGTGGTTCGATTCAATTCAATTCCCACTCACAGACCGTGAATGTAAAAATAACTGATCCCAAACTTCAAGTTGTCATGACCGAAGGTCTTCGTCAAATATTGAGGTGTGAGGAATGTCTTTCGCTCTACGATTCTCAAACTGATTACAAGCCTAATGTATTTCGAGGGTTGTACGCACTGTACGTTTATTGTAGTATAATTGAATCACAAGTGGTCGGTGACACGATGGCTCCCTTGCTACGCACAGTTCCTGTGGACTACGACCGGGTGCACAAAATGGTGACCCAGACATACGAACAGATATTTTATTACCCTGTGGGCACCAAAACCTTTTGTACCATAGAAATTGATATAAGAGACGACACGGGTCAGTCCGTGGCATTCGAAGACGGACATGTGATGGTGACTTTACATTTCCGTGAAACCAAGAAGAACTTAATTTGAGTCTCATGGCATCACCATCATGAGTTTCTTTCTGACCCTACCTTCCAACAGTTCGATGAATTATCACCCCAACAACACGTTGACACGTTACTTAACTCGACTCCCCAAAGCTGTACAGTTGGAAGGGGCTTGGGAAGTGTGATTAGCGGAAATTCAGTACCCTTACACGTGGTACAATGTTACTGAGGACGAGGGGTTGGTCGTCATGGATCGTGTGGCTGGTGCGCTCAATCTCCCCCCGGATATCTGTTGCAGTGAGCGATATGACATTGTGAGTGAATTTGCAGAGGCCCGTCCCAAATATTTTCACATTACCCCTGGTTTTTATACGACCGGATCGTTGATAGAAGCCTTTGCAGCCAAGTTAAAGGAGCAAAATGAGGAGCGAGTGCGTCTCACCTACAATCGAACACGACAGACAGCAACTATGACCCTAGACAATGAGTCAGTTGTAGTTTACATGGACGAGGGGTTGCGTCAAAGACTCGGTTTTGAAATGGGGATTTTTGAGAACAGTCAAGTCGGTCAGCACATTGTTGACCCTGATCGAGGCTTGTACGGACTCTATGTCTATTGTAATCTCATCGAAGCTCAGGTGGTAGGAGACACTGTGGTCCCCCTTCTGCGTATTATTCCAATCGATCACAATCGTCGCGGGCAGTTGATCAACTCCACGTATAAAAAGATATTTTATTACCCGATAGCCACCAAGACTTTTTCTACTATAGAAATCGATATAAGAGATGACACGGGTCGACCCATTCCATTCGAATCTGGTAAAGTGACAGTGACGTTACATTTCCGTAAAATCAAGAAAGCTATATTTTGAAAACCATGGCTGATATTTACACGCCGTATTACCTGAACCAAGCGGGTGGAGGGCTCCCCGTGTTTTCCGGTGCCAGGAGTCAACGCGGACACGGCCTTGGTAATGTGGTTGGTGGTCTGGCTAAAATGGTGTTACCGCTGGTTCGAAAAGTTTTACCTGTCGTTAAAAAACACGCCTTGAAAACAGGAGTGAGGGTGGTTGGAGATTTGTTGGGAGGGAAGTCTCTGAAACAGTCGGCTAAGAAACGATTGTTACAAACCGGAGAGGAAGTGTTCGATCAAATAGTTCCACCCAAACAACCGCGTCGCCGACCACCATTCTCTATAAAACGACTCGCACGAGGTAGGAACAGTAGTTCACGTGGTCGTCGTGGAACAACTCGGAGGTTGCCAAAAGATATTTTCGGTTAGATCATGGCACTGGTACACCCCCAATCTTGTCCCTGTGTCAAAAGTGAATTAGACCTATTTTCGATTCCCCCAACTCAAAGCAGTGTCGATCATGGATCGTGGATCGAATTCCATCCGGTAGCTGCTTTAGGTTCGGGTCCAGTCGAATTCTACATCAGTGGGTCGGGTGATGATTATATCGATCTGAACGACACGTATTTACAAGTGAATGCCAAAGTGGTGAAAAAGGATGGGGCGGTTTTGGAGGCTGACAGTGCTGTAGCACCCATTAACCTCTGGTTACACTCACTCTTTTCCCAAGTCGATGTCTCTCTCAACGAAAAACTTGTGTCCTCCTCGACAAACACATACCCGTATCGCGCTTATATGGAAACGCTATTGAGCTATGGTTCGGAAGCCAAAAACTCTCAGTTAACAGCTAGTTTATGGTACAAAGACACCCCAAAACACATGGACGCCGTGGGTGGTACTAACAAACAAGGGGATGATAGCTAGAAAGGAACGAGCTCAAGAGAGTCGCATTGTGGATATGATGGGCAAATTACATTTAGATTTATTTAGTCAAGAACGCTATTTATTAAACGGCGTAGATTTGAAGTTGCGATTAGTACGCAGCGGTGACAGCTTTGCCCTTATGGCCAATCCTGCAGAAGGATTTGCCCCTAAAATAGTTCTGCAATCCGTGACCTTATTCGTACGCAAAATAAAGTTGAACCCACAGTGCAACTAGCTCACATTAAGGCTTTAGAACGAAGCCCAGCTAAATACCCCATAAGACGCATAGAAACCAAAGTGTTTTCTGCATCTCAAGGAGCTATGACAATCAATCAAGAAAATTTATTTTTGGGTCAGTTACCCAAACGAATTGTAGTTGGAAGTGTTGATAATAGGGCGTTCAACGGTGATTACACTCAGAACCCCTTCAACTTTAAGCATAACGACCTCACATTTTTAGCTATGTACGTTGACGGACAACAAGTGCCCGCAAAACCATTACAGCCCGATTTTAATCACCATATATACACCCGCAGTTATGCTAATTTATTCATTAGCACTGGACAACTCTATCAAGACGAAGGCAATGCCATAAGTTGGAGTGATTATCCCAATGGCTATACACTATTCGCTTTTGATCTGACCCCCGACCTGGGTGATAGCGGCACTCATTTTAATTTGTTGAAACAAGGAAACGTGCGCTTGGAAATGCGTTTTGGTACGGCCCTAGAACGTACCATTAATGTCATTGTGTATGCCGAATTTGAAAATATGATTCAAATTGACCGAAACCGTAACGTTCTGTTTGATTACGCTGCCTAACAATGGATACCAGGCAATTACACGAGCTCTTACAAAAAGACGCTTTCACTCGAGCTACTGTGCGCGGAGTGTTTGCGCGGAATAAATTACCCCGCCATGTCAACTACCCCAGCGGTTTCGTTTGTAATACGGATCCAGCTTCCAAAAAAGGCAAACACTGGATTGCTATTTTCATTGATCATAATGAACGAGGCGAATATTTTGATTCTTACGGACTACCTCCTATTCATAACGTATTTGTGAAGTTCTTGACCAAGCATTGTGTGAACTGGACTTATAATACAAAGCCATTACAAGACTTTAATTCCAATACTTGTGGACTTTATTGTTTGTATTATTTAAAGAGACGATGTCGTGGAATAAGTTTGAACCAATTGCTGGCTGTATTTACCGACGATTATTCAACCAACGATAAGCTGGTGACATGTTTAATTCAAGGCAAATAAACAACGCGTGTTGAAAAATGTACGACGTTTTTATTCTTAGTTTCTCTCACAGCCTTTAAACATCAATTTCTTACAGAGCACACATCCATCGATTACATAACACCTTCACTTCAATTTATTACATAATAACACATATCAATTTCTTAAATAGCATATTAACGTATCACACATCTAAAGGTTTAGTGCTTACACCGTCTGCATTCACAATTCTCTTGGGGTAAAAATAACTTAATCCATCTCTAATTTGCGTATACGAATACATTGTGTTATTGTTAATGCGAAAGCCACGGTTCACACCACGACCTGATTTTTGTTCTCTCAGCACATTCATATATTTCTCCTTGTTCAGGTCGTTTTGACGTTTATTGAGTCCTTTACACGAGGCTTTTATCCGTATTTCCATAACAGTAATAGGTTTTACTGCACAGTCCGATAAAACCATCTCCACTCCACTCCTCTTTAAAATAACCCCGGGGTACGTTTATCATATTTTTGGCGGGTCACACAGCACGGTTGAGGTACCCACGGGGTTCCGTTCGTTTTACACTGTATAAAGTCTTTGTTGTGATCGTCACACGCTACAGCTGGCAACCACTGAGGGTATTCTCTGTAAAATTGTTCTTTCATGTTGGGTTTGATGACATCTGTTAGATGACTACTACTAAGAGCGATATAACTACTATCAGTGTCCATCTGTACATAGGCAAAATCACATCTCGCGACATACTTATCAATAAAATCATAGTAAAATTCCAGCATCCTTAATTTGGCGTATTGATAAACAAAATAGCCTATTTGTTGGGGTAAGTCGAGATCAATGGTGGTTTTGGCCATGTCGAATTCAAACAGGTTGGGGGTTAATTCGTTCAAGGCTCTGAATCTTTTGTCGTTGATCAATTTCTTACCCTCTCGGTAGTCGGCGTATTTGACATCACGGTGTTTAGTTTTATCCGTGACGCATTTACCTACAAACATAGACAAATTAGTATAAATCAACAGCACTTGACGGGTATTTTTTTTTAAATTTTTTTTTTAAATCATAAATTTGAAATAAATTTGAAAGTAACAATTAAATCAATATATTTTACAATAATACATTTTAGTATATTTACCATAGGCCGAATTTCCAAGTAGCTTAAAAGTTTCGGCTATAACGGTCTGACTCGGGTCGACATCACCCCCACGTCTACACACAAACAAGAACATTATCAAAAATAAAATTCAACGCTTGAAAGAGTATATCACATAACTATAAGAGTATATCATATATATATTCGTACATACCTGGCGTCTGATACGGTCTCGGCAAATCGTTTGAAACAGGCTGTGGGTTCATACTCCAGTGTTTGGTATATCTTTGTGATCACCAGGCCATGTTCCAAGTACCATTTCAGTAGTGGGCTAGCAAGCAATATTTTCACACCTTTGTAGCTCCCTATCAACGTCCGCCATTCCGTCTATTTGAAAATAAATAATGAAAATCGTTATGACATCATAGTGATCGCAACAAAATACATTATGATCCCACGCCCCTTGTCACCTTGTGTACTTACTTTCATAATGTCCCGTTGTTCAGCATAGTCTCGCATAAAGGGTCCGATTTCATCTCGGGTCAGTTCAGTGTTTTTGAATATAGGGGTCATTTCACTGAAATAGTCTTTAAGGGTTTCTGGTACGTGTATATCTACTTCAGCCATTCCAAAAAAGGTTCCGTCACGTATATTGTCTATGAGCTGTTTTTTCCGTCAAACCGGTTCGTAGTGGTTGCGGTCGACTGTACATGAACGCTTTGATCTGAGGGTCTGTTTTTCGTTTTTTCGTCCATTCACATTCCCACACAGCTACGACATCATAACCTAATCCTCTCAAATACTGGGTATTTCTTTCTGTTTCGGCACATAAATCACTCATTAGTTTTCCACTGATGGGGCTATGGGTCAATTTCAGACACGGACAGCCATGCCATACACATCCGTGAAACTGATATACTGTTTGCGTTTCTTTACACCACCCGTCTACGGGTAATCGCCGGGCGCCAATTCTTTTTTCCCCTCTGTTTAGACGATGTTGTATTTGATTTTGTGAGCTGTGTGCTATCCAAGCCAACCATTCATCCGCTATTCCGCCTTTTCGGGTCTGAATTGGTTTAAACTCAGGCGCGTGACGTCGGGTCGGAAAGTTGGCTGGCATGGGTTGCGCCAATGCCCATAGATAAAGCGCATTCGCATCATAACCTACGATTCCTTCACACAAACTTCGATTCATTTCCGTTCTGTTCACGCCTGATGTAAGTTTTTTCCTTTTTTCGTGGTAACGATGAAAGATGATTGAGGGTCCGCCCACTATTCCATTTTTAATCAACCAATAGATGTCGTTGTTCTTTTCGTCGGGTAAGGTAAAATAATCTTCCAAGTCTTGAAATAAATATCGCATGGTTAATCCGGGCACTGATATTCCATCCTTCAACATATCTATACCTCTCTCACTGTAAAAACGACTCTGTTTCTCTATGGCTTCCAGAAACGGTTCGACATCTAAATTGTTGTAATATATCAAAAAGTCTTTAAAAGTCTGCATATGACCTGCTTCCCACGCTTCTTGACATTCAGCGTATTGGTCTGCTGTAATGTTTTCTTGTTTTAAAACGCACTGTAAAAAGCTGCATGGGGTGGTAATTCTGTATTTTTCAAACGATCGAGTGTCACCCATTCATACGGGAAATATCCCTTTTTCTGTTCACATTGAAAGGCTCGTAGGTATTTGTCGTATGTATATCCAGGTGCAATAAAGTTGGTGATATCCAAAAACCGTACATGGTCCGTTTCAATGCACATGAATGAGTTATTTCGTTTGATGGTATACTTGATCGATGAATGTTCTTGCAGGTAAGTTGTCAACGGTATTTTCACAAGGTTGAGGTCATAATTCGATGAGTTGAATCCGACTAACGGTAATACATGTAAATAGTTGTCGAATTTTTTCTGTAATTTCTGCAATGGATGTTCTCCCTTGACGACCGGGTCCAGTTGATACGCTTCATCGATTTTCTCTTGTAACTGGGTTAGGGTAGCTTCGTATTGAGCAAGCATCAGTAAATAGGCGGCGTTTGATATCTCCTGTATATACATCATCATCCTGTCAATCAATGTTTGTGCGTTTCCTTCCGTTACAAAGCATTTTGGTTCTGTATAATCAGGTACATTGCTGCATACACTCACTGATAACGGTACGTGTTTTTGGTCCCAGGTGACTTTGGGTGAATTGACGGGTAGGTTGTCTTCTCCAAAATAACTTTCAAAATCATAGGTGGCTCTGTAAGGGTAAATACCGTCTTCTATTTCGATTCCTTCGTCCCGTAACGCTTCAAAGATAGTGGGTGGTAGATGAAAAACACCGCCTGGGTACTTGTATTTCGTTTCCACAGTACATATGTTTTCGTGGCGATGTAGTTTTTTCTCACTTTTCCACAGCTTCTGACAGGTACCACAAATATATGATTTGCTATAAAGGTCAAAGTTTTTGATGTAACTAAAGTGATTTTCGTACAGGTTCAATTTCAAGGTCGCGGCGAATTTTGTGCGCGTTCGCTTGACCAAAGTAGCTATCTGAAACACATATAAACAAATCGATCACATCTCATATTTCCATTTCAATATCAAATGATTACATCGTTTATGTTGTTACTTCTGTTTAATCACTACAAGACACACTTACTTGATTCTCGTCTAGCGTATACACGGTGATATTCACTTTGAATTGTTTTGCTAGTCTTTCGACGTCTTCAAGGGGTACACCTGCAAATGTTTTTTTCTTTTGTTTTGGGTAAGCAGTCTTTAACAATGTTTTTGCTGCATTCTCTAGACTCGTGATCTTCACTCCTCTATGTAAAGCCAGGGCCCTGAAAAAGCACAATCGGTCTTGATACGGTTTACCCGTTTGTTGACTTCGCTCTAACAAGTTGATGGCTCTGTTTGTTTTCAGGTGTTCCGGCATAACGGGTGGTGGGTAGCCGATCACGTGATCTTCAATTGGGTTCACAAAGATGGTCAAATTAGTCACTTCCTCTACACTCCATTTCGAATCCGGTCGTTGGTTCTGGGCGTAGGTTAAAATGTCTCTTTGTGTTATTTCACGCATAGCCCTCTCAAAATCATCGGCATTCCGTACGACTAGAGGGGTTGGTAGCATTCGATGGTTGTTGACGGACGAGTGAAAGTACCGCAATTCATCTGTTTTTCTTTGTGACGTAATAAGAATCCATAACTCCCGTTGATTTTAAAGGCTGAATCGCATTCCTCAAATATATTCTGGTCGAGGTTGGGCACTTCTTCAGATAAATTATAGTTGTAAACAGTTTGTAGCCTTCCAAAGCGCGTATGAGTTCGTATAGCTCTTTCATTCGCAGCCAACACAGCTTCTGTCAACATAATCATCGATAATCTGTCAATATAAATATTTCCTCAATTCTCAATTCTACCGGTAATAGACCTATCCTTTAATAGACCTACCCTTAGCGTTGTCGACTGTAGCGCCATTTCCAGTTTGTGTCGGGGGGCTGTGTTGAGCGTTGTTTAACAAATCCAATGCTGTATTCGCCTGTTCTATTTCATACTCGTCCATAGCGACATGTAAAATATCTTCGTCTCCCGTCAACACTAAAACACACGCGTAACAAAAATAAATAAATAAATAAATGACGTATACCTGGTAATTCTATAATTCAGATATAGAAAATAAAATCATACTTACTGCTTTCCATCTCGATTTGTTCCACGGCTCTTAACAAATCTGCGTCGCTCATCGGTCTACTGCGTTTGCACGCATTGTTGAAAGCTTCTAGCTGTCGCTTCTCAGCCATGGTTATAACTGAACGCAGGACTGAGACACTCTCCCCCCGTTTTTATATACACCCTCTATCCCATCATTTAGCTTAGCTCAGCAAACTATGACGACATATCCGACAAAAAATTGTGAAATCACTTTCCAAAAATAGAATGACCTCATCCAAAATAGCGCCCCTCCATGAGGTCACCAAGGTCGCAAAGCTCAGCAGTCGGAAACACTTTCCAAAAATAGAATGATGTCACCACCAAATATCTGAGGTGAATGCGAAATCGACTGACAGGAGGGGCAACTCACAATGACTAATTTATCAAATCGTTTGACATGAGTCGTTATTAAATTAAGATAGATGCGCATCGTGAATTCAACGATCGGTAAATCACATTACCAGCTTGTATAATTATACCACAGATTCATCGAGTCCGATTAATAACACAAACACACCAGTATAACATTTATATATTTATATTTATTTAATTTTAAAAATATTTAAATTTTAAAAAAAATTTTCTTCTATCTTCATCCTACAAACACAACAAAACAAATTATTTTTGTTTTAATCTCTAAGAATAAAATAAAATTCCAGAGAATCTTAAACATTTGCGGTACTCACGGTTCTCTTGTAATAAATGTTTGGGTTCCCTGCATACAAAGAAATATAGACTTATAACAGATACAAAAGTCAACGAATCTATACTATGATATAGCGTGTTTTAAGCGAATACTCACAGTACGGGGGTAAGCTGTTACGAGGGACCCACCCTTCTTGATGACTTTCACCCAACGGGTGGGTGCCGATATGTATCCTCCGGGGTACTCCCCTGTCACCCCAACTATATTTTCAAATCGCTTGTAATGAACTGTTTTAAATCCAAAATATTCCTCAATATCTGGAATTGTCATTGTAATGTGTACTAATTCCGGATAGTTGGAATTATTGAATCTTGACTTTGTCGGATCTGTTGAAACAAAATGGTTGGCGTGAATGTGCTCCATTATGACAAAATATAGAGGAAAACTATTTGGAAGTAAAGTTACCATCCGCTATTTGTAACCCATAACTCCACCCCCATTTTGAGAAATATCCAATGGTCAACTTTTAATCCATCTGTCGTTATATTCTCAATGAGAGTTACAACACACTTAAAGACATCTGTCATTTTTTCCCTCCTATGTAAGACTCATATGCTAGTAAGATTCATTCACGTGAAAACTTCAATCGACCAACATATCTAACGAAAATTGACTTTTAATACCCATTTACAATCTCCTCAATAAAACTATCGAAAATGACCTCACCCAAATACCGCCCATTCATCACACCAGGTCGAAAGTCAACAACCTTCCTAAGGACATAGCCCCAAATGAACTCACTCGAATACCGTACATCGCGTTACCCTCCTAAGGTCACCAATTCAATATATCACCACATGTCATGGGATAAAAGGAAGTTAATACCAACAAATCACCTCGTAAACACCGTCTTCATATCTGAACAGATGGTGAATACTCCACTAACATTAACACTATCCTTCACTTCTCTTTCAACACCCTTACCGCTAATTGACTTTTAATACCCATTTACAAACTCCTTCTCAATAAAACTCCCAAAAATGACCTCATCCAAAATAGCGCCCCTCCATGAGGTCACCAAGGGCGCAAAGATTTCAAGGGCCGAAAATAACGGAACAGATGGTGAAATCACTTTCCAAAAATAGAATTAGGTCAGCAAAATACCGCACCGAATCCGCATGCAATCGTCAGCAAAACATATATTACGCAATACACGTCGTACAGTATTCGTACAGTAGTCAATTTCCAAAACAAGGTGTGAAGGGGTTGTGGTCTATCATCTTTAATATCAAGTCATGGTCATTAGTCACAAACTGATAAAATTGCGAAACATCATGCACATAACAAGCTTGCATGTATTTACGGTTTCTATTGCATTCATAAATCTTCCGATAGGTGCGTCAATGTTTCCTCTGCATGTAGAATAAAACTTTATTGTCAAAATATGCCTTTACGGAGTCACAGGCCCGACAACGGCAAATAGACAAATTAACGATTCTGAATCCAGCGGTGGTACGCCTCAGTCCTTAGAGGTTGTAGGAAAGAAAGTGTGTTATATTTGCACATAACTGTTTAATGTCATATGCGGCATAAATTACGTCTACGTGTTTCTCGTATTTCATATTGTTCATATTTGTTATTTGAAGTGAAGCGCGTATGATGTATGCTTCTCCTCTCCGCATATCATATGTGTATATTTGCTTAGTTATCGCTATTTCGGATGCGCAAATTATTTATGATTTGCAACTATGCATTAACGGAGGACGATAAAATGATACATGTGAGCAAGAAATGTCAGCATTGTACCAAGCACGCAATTTTACTATGAATGCCTAAAGTTTATTTTGCAAAGCTAGGACCAAGTGCAGTTGTAAGAGAAGGATTATTACCCCACTATGAGCCAGTGCGCCATTAATTTGCTTTGTTGCGCATAAAAACTGGCAAACTGGTGTTATTTTTCTTTGTAATAACTTTGTCCGAGTGCATATTGTGTGAGCGTGAACCGATAGTCATTAAAGCGGATATAAGTCTACAGGGAATACTCTTCTACTTAGGCACACACTTACATGGTATGTTGCATTACTTACGCTCAGTACTCTTTGAGAGACATCCATAAGCTTTATTTTGCATTATGTATGCCATTCCACCGATGGTAAATTACCTGTCTTCAGAAGTGTGCAATGTGTAATTAGTTGATTAAATAAACACTCTTTCCGCTCTAGGTCATTTTGCACCTCCAAGTGTACGATGTATCGCCTGCACATGAATGCCGGAATATTGGTTGTTAATATTTGCAGAACAGGAGAGTGCCCAGGCGGTCATAATATTTGCATCGGAGCATTCTGGAAATATTATGATATATATGCTCTCTGATGTGTATGAATTATTTATTTTAAGACATTTGTGTTTTAAATATTCCCTCTTCATTTCTATCTATGGTAACAATAGTCATATATGCATGATCCACAAGGTTGGCTGATATTTGTTTGTTGCGGTGATAAGTCATTGAAATAACTAATTAAATGGCGATGTTTGCATGTCACATTCAGTCCAATCAAACGTCATAAGGCTATTCGTAGTTACTGAAACCCGATCAACCATAAGGCCGAGCTTTGTAATGAGGTAAAATAGAAAACGCGAATAACACCATTGACACACAGGCGCTGAAATTATTGTAGCATTCAACGGGGTTCATAGTCTTTTTGATCAGACAACTAACCGACTGAACAATTAATTGTTGTGCAATATTATTCTCCACACGGAATGGTCATTGATAGCGTACACTTACTACATATTATATACCTTGACACTGTTCAACTCACTGCTTGTGCTTAGTCATATGGTACACCAGAACCTGAAATAGTATTGTGTAGTGATCGAAGCGACCACTTTCGAATTATACCAAGACATTAGTATATTTTTCCCTAGGCTAAATCTTGTATTGATAGCACAGTGAAGCCATCGATCAATTTGTGGTTGCTTCATAATAAATGCTCCATTACTCGTATTGATAAACTATTAATGAAGCACAATAGCGCTAATGGCGCTATTACGTTTTCTCTTTGTCGTTACCATAACGCATTTCTTATCGTCTAGCCCTCAGGAGACATTTTCTCGTCAAAGATCTGACAACGATCATGGTGTCAATTAACCGCACGTAATTTGTAAAAACATAAACGTTTGTTTGTTCAATGCACCATATAAAGTATACAACCAACCATCCTACCCTTATGGCTATTTTAAGTGACGTTGGTGAAGAACTGGACTACGCTGTTATTATGCAACCTTTTATTCTGAAATAAAACAAGCTTTGAGTTAGTTATCTGCATCTTTGAAGATAATATGCATCCGAAAATGTTAAAATGATCTGTATGTAACAAATGATTTTGCAAGAAATGGCCTCCTTGACGGTGTGAGTGCAGAATTATCATCCACAACACAATAGCAATGTTTTTAAATACGAAGTATTGCGATCAGGGGAGATTAAAATGTGATTGCATGTGATATTAACCATGTGAAAAAGATATTCGCAAAATTATTGCAGTCTCAAGACCTCATAACATAAGATAAATGGGGCCCATTTTCATTAATGAATTCATATATCTGTTCTAGCGATGACCCACGGTCGACAGTTATCTTCGGTGCGTTAAAAAATATGATACTAAATCCGTTTATATTCATGCAGTTGACAAATGTAATTGGCATTATGTATGACGGCATACAATTGCTTGTACACAGTAATTGAATTTACCCGGAACTATGTGTGGGTTGTCCAGAGTGCAATAAATACGGTCAGCATATTTCTGTAAGTAAATATTTATTGCAGAACCATTCAAACGCAGTCGAAGATTTGTGGTAGTTTACTTTGACCATAATTCAGTGTAGCAAGAAAAACAAGCTTTTCTGCACTGTGGAGCAAGTTGTTTCGCCCCTAAATGTTCCGTGTCATAATCAAAATGAGATTTAGCTCAAAGGATGTTTGAGCACATCTGCAACATGACCTAACCTTATTGCATTATTTCTGACGAGAGTGGCAATTGTAGAAAACAACAATTGAGCTGTGAATCTGTCATGTGAATACAATCGATTTAAATTCGGGGACCAAACACGTGGTACTTAAGCCGACGACGAATGACACAATTAACGCTTACATGATAAAGGTCTCAAAATTCTACCATGATGTATAACATGCTCATAATGATCATGCAAATTACTTTCATTACGGCTAACTGATATCGTATATTTAATCCAAATGAAATACATTAAGCTGAATCCACATTCCCCTCATGTGTTATTGAGGAACGCCTTGTAATCAGGTGGCCTTGGTGGTTTCGACGAGATTGGTATAAAATGAAGTTGAGGTGTATTCCAAAGAGAAAACCAGGTCTAGTCTTAGGTCAATGCTTTATTTTCGCAGTGTTTTGCACACCGTATTGGTAAATAATTGATATTTGCTATAATACAGCATGATGTGATATTGACTAATGCGCCTATATTACCACGAAGCTATCCGGATGGTGCTGATGTTTGTGTTAAGTTGTCTTAAGACGAGGCAGCTGCACCATCTTTGCGGACCAAAACATCGTATCATCATCGCATATAATAACACGTCATATTATGATCAGTTTAGATATGGTTCGTTTAGCTGGTTGATACCGGCACAGCTGTTAAAGAGAACTCAATGTGTAGTAGCCTCGATCGAAACATCCCCTTAAACTGACTTTACACTATTATGAATGGGAACAAACACACCAGGGCTAGTTTTTTCGGAGTATTTAGAATGAATGTTGTCTCCCTAGTTTGTTCATTATAAGGCATCATTAATCCCTACATGAGGAAAGGACAGTGCAACATTAAGGGCGCGCACCGATCGCCACATCGTTTGGTGTTTAAGTTTTACCCTTTTCTTTACAATAGTTGCCACCATACTGAATGAAATATCATCGCAAATAGCGTCGCAGGCCCTGTCACGCTGCTGCGTATCGTGCTAGCGTATAACCTTACATACGCTATGTGTACGTTAGGCATAGGTTGTATACATTTCGTAAGCATGCATAAAAATTATTTGCGTAAGCAGATGTATGGTTAATACGATAAGCAGACGCTAGGCATACGCTGAATACGCTAGAGATACAATTTTTGCACGTTGCTCAGCCAATTAAATAGGCACTTTGTCAGGTGCTAGGTGGTACGCTGGGCATGCGCAGTTTATATGCTACTAATACGCAATTCTGTATTTTCAAGGGCACTTTGTGCGTACTAAAATTATATTATGAATTTTCACACGCAACTCTTATATTTCTCTTATACGCAACAAGGCCACGAGGTGCAGCAGATTGTTAATCATGCATCTTGTAAAAAGGCATGCCTCCGACATGCAATTGACATTCGTGAAATCCTTATCAAACGGCTGACACACTTCTAGTTTTGCCACCCCGAATAACTCAGCGCCCAAATACTGAATAATATACACTATATCGTAACCTGTGCCGTACTCAAAGCATGTGAGTTGCCCGTCGAGATTTCTTCATTAAACTGAATGTAAACCTCTTGAGCTTGAATGCAATAATAGACGATACATGATTGCCGACCTTTTCCATTTTAAAATCATAAAGTTAGCATAAATTTCTTGGTACAATCCTTGTTTCACCTCAAAAATAACAATTGTTTAGTTTATTTCTCCTTAGAGAAAGCATAGCCTGGTGCTCATTTCGATCGCGCTGGTGTAATATTTTCTTGGCTCGATGCAATGTGTATCGTAAACGGCACTGGATATATAAATATATCGAGGTTTGGATACATAGGTGTAACTGTCGGCAGCAGAGCTGTTAATAGCGGGTGCACAAAATACACTCAAGGGGAGCGTCATGTTTAAATCAATTAGTTGAAATATCATTGTCAGAATATAAGACAGTTTAATATAAAGTAGGCAATATTGAACGGGCGATGTAGATAATAACCTACTTTGTCGCATATGAGCAGTATCAGAAACATAATAGATTGCTTAACGTATATTGTCTGCTTTATTCCCTCATCGTTTAGAAAAGAGGTGGGGCGGTCTTTAAAGGTGTATACATTATTCTAGTGCGCACTTCCTAATACCAGTTATTCATCGGTGACTGCTTTTGCTATTAGTGTGCATAACGAAGTCCGCAAAATGGATCCCTGCATCGAGATGATATTCTATTAACTAGCTTTGTATGTACCGTAATAATATGTTTTAATTGGCATGATAAGTGAGAGTTGCAGACATATTTGTGCTATAGTTTGTTTGTAAGGCAGTACGACCATTGGACCTGATTGGTGTCAATGCAGTGCACCGAATTCCAAGCTCAACAAACCTAGGTTTACTAGTAAGGATATACTGCTGCAAACGGGTGCTTAGGATGTTTTGTTTGTGCGTGTCTAGTGCCTTTTTTGCTTCTGACGATTCATGATTGCGGTCAACCAGCGATAAGGCTGATCATATCCTTTTGAACATAATTCAGTTCCTGCAAATTACTGCTCACTTGGATTGACAATCTTTCATGCTCTTAATAACATCTTCGGATACTCATTTATTTCTCTCTTCCATTCGAATCATCGATGGTTTTAACGTTGATGCATGACCAAATACTCACCTATGCAAGATATTTAATTCGAAAATTTCAATCTTCGCCTTGTTTCGTCGACGCTAAACTGCTGCGAACAGGTGCTTAGGATGTTTTGTTTGCGCGTGTCTGGTGTCTTTTTTGCTTCTGACGATTCATTATTGCGGTCAACCAGCGCTAAGGCTGGTGATCATTTCCTTTTCATCATAATTCAGTATGACTTCACTACCTGCAAATGAATGCCTGCTTTGATTGACAATCTTTCATGCTGTTAATTACCTCCTCGGTTGCTCCTCCATTTCTCTCTTCCGTACCTCACCATTTGAAACTTCGATGCGTAGGTTTCAACGTTCATGCATGACCAAATACTCACCTATGCAAGACATTAATGTCGAAAATTTCAATCTTCGTCTTGCTTCGTCGATGCTACACTTTCAACACAATAATCATAAGAAACATTTCGTTAGAACAGTTATTGCGATTTTGTCTATTGCATACAAATTGGATTGAATAACCAAATCGAATCTTAATTTCAACGTCTTAATCAACCCACGCCCGCCACCGGTTTCATCTGGCCACATATTCGACGCCTGGGTTGGTGAAACGCGAGCCTGATTACGCTTTCATCTTCCACATACAGGCATCTTACTAAGCTCCAGATAAAGGCCTCATATGAGCTGTTGATATCGTTACCCCGATAATGGAGAGATTTAACAATAATCCGTAAAGAACGTATACACCAAACATTGAATTTAGGTTATGGTAAGACCTTAAAAGTTTTACCCGGCTGACATGCTTGCTATTAGGTATAAGAAGCCGCAAAATAAATGCTATGAGACCACCATGCGGTCAGCGTTGATTAACTTCGGCAAAGCTGATGTCACTACCTTGATAACTTGCGTGCTTAGCACTATACAACATAGAGGATGGCGTATATGTACTAGGCGCCGAAGTTCAGAGTAGTATCTAAATAATTTCCACCCTGAAATATGCGATATTTCTATTGACCAAAGCAATGCAGTACAAATGACTAAATATGCATGCACAATGTGTAGTAACGTATAAAACATCTCCAACCCACGTTCATCAATAATATGTACTAGCGTGGATGGTTTAAAATTTGAAATTATGCATCATGGTTGAATAATGATTCGACCAGATGCAGCTGGAGCTAGATTGTATGTTAGCACTCGTGTATTAGGCAAGTTAAGTAGTCGAAATATTGCTTTAGCCGAACAAACAAGGATAACAAATACATGTTGTGTCATCCTATCTTAGTTCTATTGCACTGCTCTCAAATAAGATACAGTACGTACAATTCATTAACAATCTTTCAGAAGGCACCGGAGTTCAATTTATTCTGACTAGCATAAATATACTTATTCTGCTTCTGTAGGGCAATATCGGCAATATTGTAATCTATTCTCACGGTACGACTTGAAAATTCCCTTGCTGGGCTAGCAAGTCAATAATGTCATTGCTGTGGGAATGAACTGCCATAGTCCCCACGGCTTCACAATATCGGGACAGAAATAATCATAGACGCCGTACTGGGTCTATGCGGTCACTACTATGCTAGCGATGTTCTGCATAAATGTTGCAATCTCCCCATGTTATTGTTCCTTTTGGAACTCATATTCCGTCAGCATGCGCACATAAAGCTAGCAGTTATGTTATTTCTCAGTACCAAGGAAATATACGTGAGGCTTACCATTTGCACGGCAGCTGTAGTGTGAATCATCGTCGATATCCTGATTCGCTACCGCAGCTTGTTAAATACCAATCAATAAATCCTGGTGGAGTGAGGTGAATTATCTAACAAAATCGTATTTTAGGCTGGTACGACGTGAGATAATAATTAGAGATCAGGAAAATTTATTACAGCGTTTCAATCCTGCGAATTCGTGCTAAATTCCCGCCCATGTTGTACTTTCTACGGTATCAGTGATACAAAGATTATGACAGCTGCTCATAATTTTGATAAGATGATGATAACGGTAACGATGGCGTCAATAACATTCCTTACTACACTCCATGCATTTCATATGTGATATGACTGCACCAAACTTGTGGGCATATGAATCATTGTCGTCATAACCAATTCAGCACTTCATATTGGAAGAGTGCCATGTCTGCCGGGAACGTTGCTTTCTCTGGAGAGTGCGGCATATAAATAGCGCAATCCATCAAATGAGATTTATGACCACCTCGTCTTAGAGCAAACATATGATAGGTGCCATGCATGTATGGAATGCTGCTTTCTCCGGGGAGTGTGTAATATGGACCGCGCAAAACTTATATCCTAAGAGCTGTTGACTCGGCAAGAAAATTTTGAAAGAGAGTAGTGCCAACCTTGTGAAATTGCTGTCCTTGGCGAACATGTGGTGTGACTTAGCAATATATTGGTGTGCAAAGCACGCGATTTTCGAAATGGAACGAGCCTATGGTCTAAAAGGAAATCAGGCCAGGCGCGCTTGTTTGACCTGAAAATTTTAATACGGTCAAACAATCACATTAAGACAAGTTATCTTCAATGCCATGGTTTCGATATATTTGCAACTGTACGCAGAAATGTAATAGGTTTCTATCTATACTGAAAGATGTAGTTTAACCTATTTTAAGTATCTCTACTACCGGCCATATGTTTGTTATATTTGGTCTAACATTAGGTTGTGTTTTATTTTATGAAGCCTATGTCGTTTTATTCTAACCGAAATGATGTTGTTATATACTATTTCACAAAACACAAGAAACATTTTGCTAGTCAAGGCGTAAATAACTCAAACATTGTACAATAAAAAGCGCTGATGTTTTTATAATATAGACAACGGTGGTTAAGCTTGACAAACAGGCTGTCCAGCTCAATTTCCCATATCGAGGAAGTTTATGTCACCAAATTAGTACTCAACAGGAAATGTAATAACGTAATTAAAACAATAATGGGGTACCATGGTTATTATCGTCTAAGCCGCTACCTCACTGCGTTTATTACGTGCACAATATGCCAACACTTGTTTTCCAATGTACTTAGGAATAACTGTAACTATGATTGTAACTGTGAGTTATGACGATATTAATAGGTGAGTATAAGTTTCGTTGTAGTACAAAATCTGCTTCGATGGAGATATAAATTACATTACCGTGGAACAGGCGGCATATGCGCAACACCTGGTGTGATTGCTTAGCCGCATTGTCCATTGCCTAAGATGACTTTGCACAAATACGGCAAACCGTTGCATCGGAGGCTCATGGGACAATGTATAGGGTACATGGTGTCGGAGCCGTTAGGTAGGTACATCAATGAACGGAACGGTTAATGGCAAACGTACGAGGCTTGTGTCAGAGAGGGAACTTTTCTCTATGAGTAGTTATAAGTACCGTGCATGAAATACGCGCTGCAAATAGATATGTTAAATATAGCATGTGCGACTATGATCTCATTATAATAATTTTTGGTCATACGGTAAGTTCCAACATTACTCTACTTCTCATTTTTAACAGGCATTTACAAGCAGGCGTCCGATTTGTGAATCGGACTATACATCGAGAGTGTTCGATGGATAAATGATGCAGAGGCAATGTTTAAAACGGGAATGTATCCTTCATGATTGTAAATAGTGGTGATTATTTAACAGGCCGAACAATATGTATAGGTCGGGAGACCATACAGCCAATGACCGAGTTATCTAATTACCAAGTGCAGATATCCCTTAAACGTGACGGTCAAGTTATACGGGATGCTGCAAATATTTAGTAGAATCATAATGACACTGATTTGACCTGTTTTTTCTAGCTTCAGCTGCTCAAACAATCATTTAACCATGAGACATAGTTCCAAAACTTTAAAACTATCCACGCGAGTACATATCACTGATGAACGTGGGTTGGAGTTGTTATACACGTTACTACACCATGCGCACATATATTTAGTCTATTGTATTGCGCACTTAACCGTAGGCAGATTGTTATCTTAGGTGACACTGTTCATCCACTGTAACAGCGGAATAGTATTGCAAAATATATTTGGATAATGGTACCTGACATCTCAGTCTTACTATACTAACCTATGTTACAGTTTTTTATCGCCGCGAACAAACATGATGCCTAGTAGAAAAATAATGTTGGCCTGCTTGGATATTTCTACTAGCTGCAGTTTAACGAAACAAGAGCTAACAAAAAGCATTATAGTTTTGTTCATACAGCATGCACCGCACATTTGCTGGCATGCTAAACAGGGAATTGATTGGAATCGGCATTTGCTGTCAATTCTCATCATACGGCTCAGGTAAACATGAACCTGTAATCTTCCGTTCTACGACGACAAAACATGGCAAAGTTATGCTGGTATCTTCGTGGGTCTTCCGGTTATTATTGGTGTTACTATCGCTATGGTTTTACCGGGGCAACATCACTATAGAAGTCAGCCATAATTACCTACGTCGGCTTCAATACATGTGTTTTTTTCTATCTCTGTGTCTTGGTGCGTGTGTGGGGTAGGAGGGGGGGGGGGGTCGGTGACTTGGTGGGTTGAAGGGCCGATGTCCATGTCTATGTGAGTGAATGTGAGTGTGTGTGTGTGTGTGTGTGTGTGTTTTTAAGTGTGTGTTGGCAATCTATGCCATATGTTTAGATGCAAATGCATTTCGTTACTGGTCAGTGCATATACAATATTTTCCATCAGAATGTACTGTTCAACCCCAGCATAAACCAATCTACCACGATCGGGTTCATGTTCCCTGCAGCATCGCCTTTATAATATCAACTAATAAAGCCTCTGCAAACAGTACGTAAGCAATCCATATCCCGTAACCGTGGTGACGTAGCTATAAACAAAAGGGTTATAGGATCGAGTATTGCTCGCTTCGGTATCTGTCAAGTGACACGTAACCTCTATTAAGTAAATGAGTAGCCAGATGTGAACCACTACTACCGAATTGACCATTGCTTCTTATGGTAGTTACATTTAATGATCAATAACTGTCACCATACCATTTGATATACAGCGGAAGGTTAGGCACCCTATGGAATGTAGTGTTTCTTCGAGAATTAAACGTATGGCACGTCTTGATGTTAAAGTAAACATACAATTTGCTCTGGTATGTTATAGATATACAAAGGAGAGAGTTTGTTGTTGAAAGGGATGTGATAACTATTGTGTCTCTCTTTAAAATAACACCATTGAAATGGCGGTGGTTTATTAAGATCATCAGATAACGGCGTGTACTAAGTCTTAAAATGACTTTGTTCAGGGTAAATGGACTATGTTTTGTGTCGTCATATTTCAGTCGTCAGAGATAACTCAGACATGCATATTGGCTTATGTATCGTAATCCGTTTATAGTACGGACTTCTTTAATTTATCTTACAAATATAACTACAACTGATAGAAATATAGATACATAGGTCTAAATGCATATATACATATATATATACATTTCCCTATATACATAGGAAAAATAAAACAATGAATATCCATGGCTATTATGGCCGTAAGATGAATGAGCGCTGGGGTTTGATCGATGTGGGTTAGGAATATGTTCAAAACTTGAACGTTTCCAGCACGTCACCGACCACAGAGTGAAAGCCTATATTATACAAATATAAATATATATACAAATACACACACAACACACACACACACACACACAAACACACACACACACACACACACAAACTCACGCACACACACATATATACATATATGTAAGAGAGATGTATATATATATTTATAAATGTCTATATATATGAATAGAAACTTAGAGATAAGAAACAGATGTAGAGAGGGACACAAACTATCCCATATAGATCTAAGAGAGACTATAACTTACCTATCTATACCTATATATATATTATATATATATATATATGATAATGGCATATATATATACCTATATATAGAGATATATATATATACATACATACTGTCTAATCCTCTCTCCCTCTCTCCTCTAATCTCTCTCTTTCTTTCTCTCTCTCTCTATCCCTCTCTCTCTACTCTATCTCTCTATTCTATCTCTATATCTATTCTCTCTAGATATCCTCTCTCTCTAGTATATATCTCTATATCTCTAATATATCTATATATCGTATATATATATATAATATCTATATCTCCTCTCCTCTCTCTCTCTCTCTATATCTCTATATCAAAAGTCACGGCAACGGCCAATGGCATTTAGACTTGTTTTGTTTGTGATGTATATCATGATTATCTTGGTAAAGTACATACATTCCTTTGAATCCAAACCGATTTAATGTAAATTTTCGAAAAATTGTCATCTCGTCTACGTATATGCTTGATCCATGCGTGAACAAAAAATATCTGACATTTGAGATTGCATGTCAATGCAATATACGCTGATCATCCTATGTACTATCGGATCTAAACATAGCACAGTATATGACGCCATTACAAGACTGTCTAAATGTTCATGGCTAAGATGATGCGTTCCCTGACCTGTATTTGCGTGTATCCACGATTAGTTAGGCTTGTCAGTTTCCTTATGTCATCTTATCAAACTGGCTCTGTCACGCATGATTTTGGTGATTGCGTGAGATGAAGCAAGTGCTAACTTGCGAAGCACAAAGCAGATAGAGGAAGATTAATGCTCTCGTGAAGTCGTTCTTGGGATCTGGGGCAAGATATGGACAGCAAAGTGTAGACAGAAAAGGAGTTCCGGTATGTTATGTCCTGTCAACAGTGATAACCAGCATAATCAGAATCACAGAAATATGTATTACACTTAGCAAAAAATAACATATTCATGGTTCCCATATCGCCATGTAAACTATACACATTCAAACAATCACACACTACGCTGTCAAGTACCCAAACACTATAGCAAATAATAGCAGTTACAAACCTCTCTGATATCGTTTCGAGAATCCGATTAGTTCCAATATGTAAACAACTTAATCAAATATCTATGATAATGCAATGCAAAATTTTCATATCATATCAATCAAATAATCACACCACCGCAAATTTTGGAATCTAGACCGCTTCGTCTTACTAATATTTGGTGACAGTCAATAGGAAATATAAGTTATCCAATAGATTTCAAGTTACTTCAGTCACTGTGGTTATGTTCAATTGAAACAGCCTCATTGCAAAATTATTGCAAATATAATCTGCTCATAGTTTGTTTCCAATTATCGATTTGCAAAAGAGCCCTCAATAAATGTGCATTCTGTTCGTTTACTTGGACGTTAAATATTCGGACAGTCAAGCAACATGAATAGCTGCAGAGAGCTTGCATTGTTTCATGTATATTTAAGTTGATTGCTATTAAAACCGACATATGTTACCAGAAGGAATTGATCTGGACATACTGGTAACAATCGATCCGAAAGCACGGTTGAATATGCGTACTGTGCATTGTAATGCGACTGTCGGGGAATTATCTCAGCGGCTGCAGATCTGATGAGCGAATTCAATGGATGTTTGAAACAACAGAACATAGACGTGCCTTTGCAAATAATCTACTAATGTCATCAGCCTGCATTAACACCAGCAACAGCTGTTATAGGGAAATTTCCCAAAGGAACTATCACAAAAAGTACATAAATCAGATATATTGCTAATATTAAATATGAATTGTCCACAACTATGATGAGGTATAATTGCTGCTATACTTCAAAAGCAGGAAAAATGTAATTTATCTGAAGGGTGAACAGTTGTGAAAGAGGAGTATATATGTTCTACAGGATGTTTACAACGGAATTATGTAATATATATATATATATATATATATATATATATATCTATATATATATATATATATATATATATATATATATATATATATATATATATATATAGATATATATATACATATATATATATATATATATATAATATATATAGTATATATATATTTATATAGATATCTTGTATATATAAAATATATCTATATCTTATATATTTCCTCCCTCCCTTTATATATTTCGAGAGGGATCTTATATACACACCATATATATCTGTCTCTATATCTCTATCTATATATATATATTCTCTATCTATCTATATATATATATCTATATATCTCTATATATATATATATATCTATATATATATATATATATATATATGCATCATGTTATACCTCATAATTATCCCATCAAATTGTTATGTAGCACGTAACGCGCTTGTCACAGCGATAAAGACGGCAAATACCGAGAGCCAATTTCGTTGATTAACGTCAATCATGATATCCGTTACTTCAATGCTATAAATATATGGATGAATAAAACATATGGAATTTGCACATGAATAAATCAACTTTGGGGTTGATTGTCAAATATTCAAAATAGGCGTATGTCATTGACTTTAAATCGCCACAGACATGTCTTCATACGTGCCAGGAAGTTCATTTCAATTGGTAGGTGACAGTTATAGAACATTTACGGTAAATACCACAAGAGGCTATTGCACAGTTATTAAAATCGGCTATCGTTTCTGCTTTTATATGGTTTACACATGTTACAAGATAGATTCTAATGACAGCACAAACTCCATCGTTTACACTTTATGTTATGGCTACATTGCTACTGATCACACAGCCCTAGCACATTAAACACCTTTGTCATGTTTCGGTGATTGATGTTTTCAGTGTACTGATGCACCAAAACGATGCTGGAGGGTAGTTGAAATTGCAGGAAACATCAATGAGGCTCATCTACTTCAGAGTATCATAAGGTATAATGTATATGCACAGCATTACATGGATGATTCAAGTAGACACTCTGAGCTCAATAGTACACCCGTCGTTAAGAGGGATTAGAGGTGTTCCATCGTATTTGCACGTAGTTAATACTTAAGTAGCAGCTGTTCTTATCCACGAGATGACATCCCCTGCGGCGACTTGTATTGTTGCTTCATCAGCTAGGACGTGACCACACTCATTGAGTATACCCACTCATTAAGCTTTATGCAATTTAGAGGGGCATGTGGAGATTTTCACATGATAACAATCGCTTCTGCTGTTGTCCGACGTTTCTACTGACAAGTATAAAAAGGGTGTTAACCTACCCAACCGCTTTAACCACTGACATAAGAGCAACCATTCCCATCCAAATGCCATTCCAAAAAACAAACCTCTTGAAAACTTAATGAAGAGGTGATGGTGTACCCAGTGACGAGGAAGCATTATGTTAGATGTTTGGAGACATTCGTATGTGAGGGTTTATTGCACAATCCTGGTATCACAAGTGGGAACATATCACATACGAACAATGCGAATGCGTAATCGTAACATATAGCATTGCCTGAGTAGTCCAACTGAAGATAAGCGTCGTGTTACCATTTTTGTGCTACAGCAAGCTATACAAGCACCGTAGAATTCAATCTATCCGTCTGCGTACTTGTGTACCCATATATCGATATAACCAGTAACCAAGAAAGAGACTCGCATCTTCTGCGTGGGTCATATAACGACAATAAAAGTTGACGTGGCCGACATCAATCTGAATCAATGAATACCTATCATTTATATTTTTGCCAATGCTCTCAATCACGTCGTATTCATTACATTGTAAAATTTGAAAAGTACTGGTAACAACACTGATCTTACAATTATATATATATATATATATATATATATATATATATATATATATATATATTATTATCTATATATATATATATATATATACATATATATATATATATATATATATATATATATATATCTATATATATATATATATATATATCTTATTTTCTTTTCAAAATCTGGTGGATGATGCACATTATGGATGATATAACCATAGGCAGCATCTGGCAGAGGAAGCGGCAAATACTCATCAGGATGGTCATATGACAATTGTATTCAAATGGCCACTACTTAGTACATTCTGTATAATCCAATGATAAGTTGCAGTTGTACACTTCAAAGACTAAACATCATTTACAAAAATGCCTGGACAACATTCGAAAAATGATGGCAGTTTTATAATAGGAAATTACTAACTATTTCAGATTAAGCTAAAACCCCCCTTTCAGTGTCATATTCTGTAACACAGCAATGCATCAATACATGCGGATGTTATTGCACATTTTGAACCCTTTTGCAAACGAAAAGAAAATCGAAATCCAGAATGTTGACTGGACATATTGAAAGGTGGACAGGTCGGCAAGCAATTGACACATCACATATGCTTATCACAGTTCTATATATAAAGTACCTGTTACAAAACTGTATAGTTGAAGAATGTGCAGTAAGTTATTTTTACTCTCTCTTCGCTTATTTATCGACTTAGCTTTTTATTCGGGCTTATCTACATATCGCGATTCCATACACCAAACAAGCAGTACGGTGTCGACAAATCATTTCATCCGACGTAAGCGTTGGCTATAAAGGCAATGAATAGTGATGTCCTCACTTGAATACAGTAAGAAAGCGCAGGGCGTGTTGGATGAATTGCAACAGTTATCTTGAATATATTATACTGTTGGAAAATGGGTCTTGTTATGCTTATTTTTAAGATGCTGGATGTGGAGAGGCTTCTTGTAGCTGAACATTAACAATAACCATCTATCCGTCTACGTACGAGTTGGGAATTGCAGTACTAGCAGTGGTCAATTACATAATGAAATAGTTCTGTGTATCAAATATATTGCTTAGCTAAAAACTGAACGGCAGCAATTAATTGCACTCCACAGTATGCTGCTGTAAATTCTAAATGATTGATGTATGGGAAATTAAAAATGCCAACACTTGAGAGATATATGGGCTGTGGTTGAAATCCAGTCTTCTATGTCTACGAAGTGGTTCAAATAGGCAAAGCAAACTATATGAATGACTCAAATAAATATGGCGTTCTGCGATCGATAAATGGGCTAAATGATGGGAGCAGTTTCCTCGATTTATTCATAGTTAGTAGGTTTGAAATATTGTTAATTGATGAACAATTCAAATTGGTATTGTAAAATGGTGATTACGTAATCATGCGTGCATTCGTGAAATATGCATATTTATCTTACTGGTAGGTAATATCGGGACGTTCAAGCGTTTGCTATATTGTGCAGAACCTTGATATGCGTATGACACAAAACTACGTGTCTATATACAGTTTGCTATGCTTATTAATATCGAAAGCTCTGTTCATTATATATTATGCATAGTAATACAAAACAAAGTATCAGCTATTCAAAAGTTACTGCTGCAATTGTCAGGTACCCCGGAGCTGTGCATTCTAATAGTCACAACCGGCATCTGACCATAGCGTATAAGCGCATGCATTATAATGATGCAAGTGACAGACCGTAGACAATATATCATATGGAAAGACGATATTTATTGATAAAAAAATGTTAGCGCATTCTAATAGTCACAACCGGCATCTGACCATAGCGTATAAGCGCATGCATTATAATGATGCAAGTGACAGACTGTAGACAATATATCATATGGAAAGACGATATTTATTGATAAAAAAATGTTAGCGCAATTTGCAGCAATGGCGCACATAAAGGCTACATTAAGCGCTGTATACTACTTGCTTGTTTTACATCAGGACTCCGGCGCAATCGAATAGATGCCAAAAGAAAATACTTTCGTCGACACAACCTTTCCTCGATTCAATTGACACTGGTGTAGCTGTCGTGACAACTTAACGGCTCAACTGTACGGGCACATACGTTCAACATTGGACCCAAGCATGGTCAAGCGTGAAATATACAAAGCTTCGCTCATCACTTAAGCCTTGCAATATCTATGCACAATCAAATGTGACACATTAAGTAATAAGTCGAATTTATAAATTCGAAGCAGGTTCATGAGGGGTACGAATGCTTGAATTATGTATATTGAACTCATAATAAAAACTTGAGCCGGAAGTAGCCGGAACTATTTGAAGAAAGTCAAATCAAAAGGTCGTCATACCATGGATGTCCGAGGTCAGCCTTCTTTATAGTCACTGCTGCATATAATTGCTGCATTGATTGGCGGCACACGAGATTAGTTTTGATCTACAAGGCCTGACCCAGTTCTAGCGGAAATTATGTATATCGCGGTCCGAACTCCAAAATACCAACGACATGATATTTTGCAGTGGCCATAATCTATAACGATTGTAGAATGGCAACAAAAATATCGCTCGATTAAATTTTTGGCGGAACATTCTTGATAACTGTTAATGTTGTGCATTGAATATTTAAGAAAAGAGGCGACGATTGTAATTACTGATATAACTATATTGCAATGTTGACGAATTAGTCTTGCATGAACCCATGAATGGTGACAAATGAATGGACGCCGAGTATACATTTAATAGATGCAACTTCTCTGATCCAAGCAAACGTTGATACTTCCGTTTATGATCATTCGGTAATTTCGGAAAGCCTCATCGTTGTTGTTTTTGTGCAGATCTGACTCGTCAGATGCATAGATAGCACGAGGCACAATAGTCGCCATGTAATGCTACAACATTTAATACAGTATCATCACTTAGGTGTTAACGGAAATCTCTCGTTTTTCACTTGATATCGGTCATACATTGAGGACATTTTAAAAAGCTATAGCACAGCTTGTAGCAATTAGCTCAAGTTAAATGTCTAGGATATAGCCATATGCATTGTACTTGGTAAGCTGCAGCTCATACAACAATGCCACATACGCTTTTATGATTTAACGTCAACTCTAATGATCTATCTATCTCCTAAGCCGCTATGTCAGTATACGGAAAATGAATGAGCAGCATTCTGATATTTGCATGGCGAATATCATACTTTAACAGACACTGCGTTCACAATAGAGTGCATTCTCACAGAGGACGTTAAACATTTACAAGCGTAAGTTACCGGCTCATATACTCCTACGCTCTTTGTGTGAACATTCTTTGACCGTTAATTTACAAAACATTCGTTTCGCTTTGATATCTGATGCACAAGAACATCCTATGTAAGCCGCATAAATATTTAAAATCGACCGACCAAAGGTGCGGATGCCTCATCGTCTATTTGGACAACGGCTGTGGTATGTTCCTCTACACCAGTAACATCCAGGCATACTTCGTAAATGGTGCCCATATGGTGATAATACGGCCATTGCATTACGTTTTGTCATTTTGACACTCAGATATCATATATTCCAAAATGTTGTTTACACTGAGCTCTTTGTGGTCCCAGAATTTGGAGTTATTTTCACTTATTTTAATGAGCGATAGCAGCAATGTCTCAAGTTATCGAATCATTATTTATAATGATGACGCGATATTATGACACAACTTGGCGTAAAACATGTTTACAGCATGATGTTAATTGATATTGTGCTTATTGGTCCTGAACGCTGGGCTGACCATTATGATGCATTATAAGATACCATGTACGGTACTCACCACACACCAGTAGCTGTTTTAGAAAGGGAAAGATGCACATGACAGTTCCTTATTTCGTTCTTATTTAAAATGATCCACATTAACCGTATGCTTGTAAAACATGTCAATAACAAAACATTCCATGAACAAACTCTCAGTTTATCACCGTACACGCTGTCTTATATCAGCAGGATGCTGACTAATGCTTTTAAAATGCAGGCGCCATAAGACATCGTCTGCCAAATAGGCATGGCATCCATCTGCGACAGTGTGAGTACATGGGGGATATATCAGAGTCCAATATGTGGTATGATCAATGATGACCTTATCTACTTATATGAAGCGCAACTTGCCATTATAAATGCCCTTATCACGATCTGGCGTTGCAGTATCTATAAGGTACATGGTTACTAACACATCCTGATAAAGGAGAAAAGATACATTTTACATGATGCAGTGATAAAAGCATTGCAAACGTATGAAACATTTCAGCATCAAAGCTTCCATAGAATAGAAAAATATACCGTTTGGTAGCATTGGATGCAATAAGGAAATACAATTATCATAACAGTCAAGTATAAGGGTCAATCACGAGGTAACGACACCAGAGCAATAAAACAACTTTCGACCTCGTAAGAATGGGCGCTGGGGGCGTATTAGGAGAGCAATGTTGTGTTGCGCGGTCGAAAGCTTCGTCAACATTAACTTTACTCCAACGTCAGTCTTCGGTCAATGCAGGACGTCGACGGATGTTAGATAACTAGAGAGGGTTGAGTTATGTTTTCACAATTCAGGTTCCATGCGACATTTTGACTATCAATTCGACAAAGGGCCAACACTTCTCAGAAAGTATTCAAATTGTCCGTTTCTGTAAGTTTGACCCCAATGCAGCTGTGTACCTTTCTTGAAGATGGAGAGCATATGCCAATGATTTCCGCTGTTCCACGCTTTGCGCAAGCGGTTTTTGAAGTCTGATCTCTGGAGAACGATTATGTGCGGTATACTGATTATTTATCGCAGCATTAATGATGTAGATGAGAACGGGTCCAATAATTTATATTTTCGGCAAGCCGCTAATGACGCGCGTCTTGTATTTTGTGCATACAAATTGCGGCACATTATTGATAAACACATTGGAAAAGGGTCTCAAGCTGATTATAAGTAGATAATTAAGCAGTAAGTAAATTTTGCGTTCAATAGATATTAAGCTTTCATACCATTGACGACATAGCAGCACATTAGCAGACGAAGGGAGCAGCACGATCATAAATGAACGTTATGCCGTGGCTTGCACAAGCAACCATGGATGATATAACCATAGGCAGCATCTGGCAGAGGAAGCGGCAAATACTCATCAGGATGGTCATATGACAATTGTATTCAAATGGCCACTACTTAGTACATTCTGTATAATCCAATGATAAGTTGCAGTTGTACACTTCAAAGACTAAACATCATTTACAAAAATGCCTGGACAACATTCGAAAAATGATGGCAGTTTTATAATAGGAAATTACTAACTATTTCAGATTAAGCTAAAACCCCCCTTTCAGTGTCATATTCTGTAACACAGCAATGCATCAATACATGCGGATGTTATTGCACATTTTGAACCCTTTTGCAAACGAAAAGAAAATCGAAATCCAGAATGTTGACTGGACATATTGAAAGGTGGACAGGTCGGCAAGCAATTGACACATCACATATGCTTATCACAGTTCTATATATAAAGTACCTGTTACAAAACTGTATAGTTGAAGAATGTGCAGTAAGTTATTTTTACTCTCTCTTCGCTTATTTATCGACTTAGCTTTTTATTCGGGCTTATCTACATATCGCGATTCCATACACCAAACAAGCAGTACGGTGTCGACAAATCATTTCATCCGACGTAAGCGTTGGCTATAAAGGCAATGAATAGTGATGTCCTCACTTGAATACAGTAAGAAAGCGCAGGGCGTGTTGGATGAATTGCAACAGTTATCTTGAATATATTATACTGTTGGAAAATGGGTCTTGTTATGCTTATTTTTAAGATGCTGGATGTGGAGAGGCTTCTTGTAGCTGAACATTAACAATAACCATCTATCCGTCTACGTACGAGTTGGGAATTGCAGTACTAGCAGTGGTCAATTACATAATGAAATAGTTCTGTGTATCAAATATATTGCTTAGCTAAAAACTGAACGGCAGCAATTAATTGCACTCCACAGTATGCTGCTGTAAATTCTAAATGATTGATGTATGGGAAATTAAAAATGCCAACACTTGAGAGATATATGGGCTGTGGTTGAAATCCAGTCTTCTATGTCTACGAAGTGGTTCAAATAGGCAAAGCAAACTATATGAATGACTCAAATAAATATGGCGTTCTGCGATCGATAAATGGGCTAAATGATGGGAGCAGTTTCCTCGATTTATTCATAGTTAGTAGGTTTGAAATATTGTTAATTGATGAACAATTCAAATTGGTATTGTAAAATGGTGATTACGTAATCATGCGTGCATTCGTGAAATATGCATATTTATCTTACTGGTAGGTAATATCGGGACGTTCAAGCGTTTGCTATATTGTGCAGAACCTTGATATGCGTATGACACAAAAACTACGTGTCTATATACAGTTTGCTATGCTTATTAATATCGAAAGCTCTGTTCATTATATATTATGCATAGTAATACAAAACAAAGTATCAGCTATTCAAAAGTTACTGCTGCAATTGTCAGGTACCCCGGAGCTGTGCATTCTAATAGTCACAACCGGCATCTGACCATAGCGTATAAGCGCATGCATTATAATGATGCAAGTGACAGACCGTAGACAATATATCATATGGAAAGACGATATTTATTGATAAAAAAATGTTAGCGCATTCTAATAGTCACAACCGGCATCTGACCATAGCGTATAAGCGCATGCATTATAATGATGCAAGTGACAGACTGTAGACAATATATCATATGGAAAGACGATATTTATTGATAAAAAAATGTTAGCGCAATTTGCAGCAATGGCGCACATAAAGGCTACATTAAGCGCTGTATACTACTTGCTTGTTTTACATCAGGACTCCGGCGCAATCGAATAGATGCCAAAAGAAAATACTTTCGTCGACACAACCTTTCCTCGATTCAATTGACACTGGTGTAGCTGTCGTGACAACTTAACGGCTCAACTGTACGGGCACATACGTTCAACATTGGACCCAAGCATGGTCAAGCGTGAAATATACAAAGCTTCGCTCAACTTAAGCCTTGCAATATCTATGCACAATCAAATGTGACACATTAAGTAATAAGTCGAATTTATAAATTCGAAGCAGGTTCATGAGGGGTACGAATGCTTGAATTATGTATATTGAACTCATAATAAAAACTTGAGCCGGAAGTAGCCGGAACTATTTGAAGAAAGTCAAATCAAAAGGTCGTCATACCATGGATGTCCGAGGTCAGCCTTCTTTATAGTCACTGCTGCATATAATTGCTGCATTGATTGGCGGCACACGAGATTAGTTTTGATCTACAAGGCCTGACCCAGTTCTAGCGGAAATTATGTATATCGCGGTCCGAACTCCAAAATACCAACGACATGATATTTTGCAGTGGCCATAATCTATAACGATTGTAGAATGGCAACAAAATATCGCTCGATTAAATTTTTGGCGGAACATTCTTGATAACTGTTAATGTTGTGCATTGAATATTTAAGAAAAGAGGCGACGATTGTAATTACTGATATAACTATATTGCAATGTTGACGAATTAGTCTTGCATGAACCCATGAATGGTGACAAATGAATGGACGCCGAGTATACATTTAATAGATGCAACTTCTCTGATCCAAGCAAACGTTGATACTTCCGTTTATGATCATTCGGTAATTTCGGAAAGCCTCATCGTTGTTGTTTTTGTGCAGATCTGACTCGTCAGATGCATAGATAGCACGAGGCACAATAGTCGCCATGTAATGCTACAACATTTAATACAGTATCATCACTTAGGTGTTAACGGAAATCTCTCGTTTTTCACTTGATATCGGTCATACATTGAGGACATTTTAAAAAAAGCTATAGCACAGCTTGTAGCAATTAGCTCAAGTTAAATGTCTAGGATATAGCCATATGCATTGTACTTGGTAAGCTGCAGCTCATACAACAATGCCACATACGCTTTTATGATTTAACGTCAACTCTAATGATCTATCTATCTCCTAAGCCGCTATGTCAGTATACGGAAAATGAATGAGCAGCATTCTGATATTTGCATGGCGAATATCATACTTTAACAGACACTGCGTTCACAATAGAGTGCATTCTCACAGAGGACGTTAAACATTTACAAGCGTAAGTTACCGGCTCATATACTCCTACGCTCTTTGTGTGAACATTCTTTGACCGTTAATTTACAAAACATTCGTTTCGCGTTGGTATCTGATGCACAAGAACATCCTATGTAAGCCGCATAAATATTTAAAATCGACCGACCAAAGGTGCGGATGCCTCATCGTCTATTTGGACAACGGCTGTGGTATGTTCCTCTACACCAGTAACATCCAGGCATACTTCGTAAATGGTGCCCATATGGTGATAATACGGCCATTGCATTACGTTTTGTCATTTTGACACTCAGATATCATATATTCCAAAATGTTGTTTACACTGAGCTCTTTGTGGTCCCAGAATTTGGAGTTATTTTCACTTATTTTAATGAGCGATAGCAGCAATGTCTCAAGTTATCGAATCATTATTTATAATGATGACGCGATATTATGACACAACTTGGCGTAAAACATGTTTACAGCATGATGTTAATTGATATTGTGCTTATTGGTCCTGAACGCTGGGCTGACCATTATGATGCATTATAAGATACCATGTACGGTACTCACCACACACCAGTAGCTGTTTTAGAAAGGGAAAGATGCACATGACAGTTCCTTATTTCGTTCTTATTTAAAATGATCCACATTAACCGTATGCTTGTAAAACATGTCAATAACAAAACATTCCATGAACAAACTCTCAGTTTATCACCGTACACGCTGTCTTATATCAGCAGGATGCTGACTAATGCTTTTAAAATGCAGGCGCCATAAGACATCGTCTGCCAAATAGGCATGGCATCCATCTGCGACAGTGTGAGTACATGGGGGATATATCAGAGTCCAATATGTGGTATGATCAATGATGACCTTATCTACTTATATGAAGCGCAACTTGCCATTATAAATGCCCTTATCACGATCTGGCGTTGCAGTATCTATAAGGTACATGGTTACTAACACATCCTGATAAAGGAGAAAAGGATACATTTTACATGATGCAGTGATAAAAGCATTGCAAACGTATGAAACATTTCAGCATCAAAGCTTCCATAGAATAGAAAAATATACCGTTTGGTAGCATTGGATGCAATAAGGAAATACAATTATCATAACAGTCAAGTATAAGGGTCAATCACGAGGTAACGACACCAGAGCAATAAAACAACTTTCGACCTCGTAAGAATGGGCGCTGGGGGCGTATTAGGAGAGCAATGTTGTGTTGCGCGGTCGAAAGCTTCGTCAACATTAACTTTACTCCAACGTCAGTCTTCGGTCAATGCAGGACGTCGACGGATGTTAGATAACTAGAGAGGGTTGAGTTATGTTTTCACAATTCAGGTTCCATGCGACATTTTGACTATCAATTCGACAAAGGGCCAACACTTCTCAGAAAGTATTCAAATTGTCCGTTTCTGTAAGTTTGACCCCAATGCAGCTGTGTACCTTTCTTGAAGATGGAGAGCATATGCCAATGATTTCCGCTGTTCCACGCTTTGCGCAAGCGGTTTTTGAAGTCTGATCTCTGGAGAACGATTATGTGCGGTATACTGATTATTTATCGCAGCATTAATGATGTAGATGAGAACGGGTCCAATAATTTACATTTTCGGCAAACCGCTAATGACGCGCGTCTTATCTTATTGCATTTTGTGCATACAAATTGCTGCACATTATTGATAAAAACATTTGAAAAGGGACTCAAGCTGATTATAGGTAGATAATTAAGCAGTAAATTTTGCGTTCAATTGATGTTAAGCTTTCATACCATTGACGACATAGCAGCACATTAGCAGACGAAGGGAGCAGCACGATCATAAATGAACGTTATGCCGTGGCTTGCACAAGCAACCCCTGGTAGGATTTATTTGGGCATAGCTTGTGCTAACACCAGTGAACAATTTTAAGAACCACATAACTAAAAATATATCTAAATATATATATATATATATATATATATATATATATATATATATATATATATATATATATATATATATATATATATATATATAGATACATATGTATATATGTATATATATGTATATATATATATATAATATATAAATATGTATATAACATATAATTATATATATAAAACTTATGTATATATGTAACATATATATATATATATATATAAAAATAAATATATATATATAGCATATATATGTATATATATACCTAGTGCAGCTACTGTATATATATATATAAATATATATATATATATATATATACATATATATATATACGTAAATATATATATATATGTATATATATATATATGTATATATATATATGAATATGTACATGAATATATATATTTTATATATAGGTAAATAAGTAAGTAGATGGGTATATATGCTTATATATATATATATATACATATCTATGTATATAAAATATTTATTTATAGTATCTATATATATATGTATATATATTTATATATACATGCATATATATATATATATATATATATGTTTATTTATTTATATATATATATTTTATACATATATATATAAATGTATGTATATATATATATATATGGGTGTGTGTGGGCGTGTTTTGTGTGCGTGCGTGCGTGCGGTTGTGTGTGTGTGTGTGTGTGTGTGTGTGTGTGTGTGTGTGTGTGTGTGTGTGTGTGTGTGTGTGTGTGTGTGTGTGTGTGTGTGTGTGTGTGTGTGTGTGTGTGTGTGTGTGTGTGTGTGTGTGTGTGTGTGTGTGTGTGTACGGGCGATTTTTCTATGCTTTTGAACGCTCTCCGCATACTATGCTAGAAGCCCTGCGACATATTATCCTCCTGAGAATCATTTGCGATGACATACATATTTACGGCCATAATACGTATCCGGGATGGCTACTATGAGAGATCTGACTGCCTTCCATAAGTTGTCGGGGAGCTCCCGGTTGTGTACAAAGTACTTCTTTGTTTGTGGCGTTGGGGTGTACGTCTGTCTTTAATTTGGGATGCGAGTCCCTATCTGGTATGGTCTTTTGGCCTCTCGTTGCCCTACTGCTCCGGAAACGATGTCCTGGGATGCAATCGTCGATAGTGCGCTCTAGGCAGGCATGGTATTCTATAGTGGTGCCACAGTACAAGTTGGTACCATGTAGAAATACAGCCTTGTTCCGACCCTTGATAGCTCTGCCTATGTGTACAACACTGTATCCTGCAGTTGGTTGCTATGTTCTATGGAAAAAAAGTAGCTCTGTGTACAAACCTATCTATGTGTATGTCGGCCGCTGTCACGGTGGCGTTGGGGATTCCCCTGGTGGGGGGAATATCCCTGTTGGCTGGCGGTGGTGTGGTATCCTACTCGGTAGCCTTGCAGCGAGTTGGATATATATTTTGTGGGCCTGTAGAAAGCGCAGATCGGGCTAGAACCCTCTCCAAGGGCGGTCCCACAACCGTCCCCCACTGAGCCACAACCGCTACTGTTTATAATACTAATTGCATGGCTCTCTTTCCGTACAAGCATTTGCGGTATGTATTGTATTTGTTGCAATGTTACAACTTAAATACCCGAGACTGTACATAGATGCACTTAAATGGCAAAAATAACCATGGTGGTCAGAATTCTTTTATGTGGCATCGGACACTATTCAACCAGCTACCTCGTTCGCAAATGCTGCGGTTTGCACAAATATACGTGTCCTTTTCAATACTCGCATACTTGAGCCTGCGCATTCCAAGCAAGCGGTTATACTATATATCAAGTACAGGGACATTTGCGAGACTATCTAAGTGCACGGCTTTTGAACAGAGACAGCTATCATGGGAGACTTAATCGATATCCTGACCATTTCATGGACGAAAAAGAAGTTGATGATTGATAAGGGTTGCGCTTAGAGAACAAGCCTGATAGCTATGTTAAGGTGTACATTTTACCTGTAATAACGTGACTGTTTCATGAAATAAATAATCGCCAAACGAACCCAGCTATTTCGGGGCGATACGGCACCTGGTATGGTACTTTGTAGAAGCTGATACGGCCCTTTTAGCGTCCATGTATTTTCTCTTAATATACTTTGTTTATTGACGTATATTACATTTCAATATACAATTCTTTATGGTAGTGATCAATGCATATAACTTTGGCTTTTACGATGCGATAGATATGCACAGCAGTAAAATTTTGATGAGTCGCTTAAATTTCTGAGCAGTTTTGATTTCTCTACAATGTTGCTCGTTGGTTAATTTCCTGTGAAATTAAACTTTTACTTTGGATACATAGTGAATGGCACAGGGAGCCAAGAAAACGCCGTAAACGATTACTCTGCGAATAGATCAATCAGCATAACTAGAGTGTGGTACTGATGTGAAAGCACTAATTGAACTAGACACGTGATAGACATTCAAGTGTATAGTTGCTTACACTTCCATTACGACGATTCCATTAGTAAATCATTTAATTAATGAAAACAGCGTATGCCACCAATGGAAAGCATGTCACCAACTAATAATGCGGAAATAATTGAACATAACTATGGCTTATTGATCCAAACCTGCCAATTTATAGTCACAGAACGACTCCTCAGTGCACATTCTCTAAACCAAGATGCTTTTGGTGACACACAAATTGGGTGTTCTTATTTGTTGTCGGCATTACTATACACCCAACAGCAACTGTAGTAACTTAGCGAAGCTCACGACTGCCGTTTGCTTTTAAACAGACAACGAACATAAAAAATCATTCAATGAAATTAAAGCCCGATAGTCTTAGCCATGAATGGTACGGCTCTGGAAGAAAACAGTAAGTGTATCAATGTGTTAAATTAGGACAGGTGGTGACAGAATAGCTTGAATTCCGCTTTTTAAGCAAAGCTTTGAACCCTGCCTAAGATATTTTGTGCCGTTATACAGAAATGGCAATACAGTTTCGATAACCCCGACCGATGTGGTTTTCATATAATTTTGATTATTAGATGATTTACAGCGATATGTAATATTGCTGGATAATCTACTACAATAGGAAACAAAACCATTTTCAACGAAGTTTGAATCTGTCCAAGCACCCATAAATGATGAAAACGTCTTCTTTTAAATTGCATGTATAACGTCTTCTTTTAAATTGCATGTATAATGGATTTAAATATGAGAATCTATGCAACTTGCATAAAGCTTCGCTCAAATCACTGACTTATATTTTAGGTTAGTTGTTCTAATTAGTAGTTTTATGTACCATATTACAATCTCAAGCATTTTACAAATGTGCGTTCAACACATCGCTACCACCTTTTACCTGCAATAAACTGCTCAAAACGCACAAGCAAATATAATCATTCGCCAATACCGTCAGCGTCTCATCCCCTTTGTTGTTCTTTGGGATTTGGCATACGCTTAACTAACCATACACCATAAAGACAATGTAGACGTTTGTACCATCTTATATTGGTACATGTTACAAAACAACCACGCAGCTGTTGAATCTTGTTATACCACCATGGCGTTGAACATCAGCTGTGTGTCTTCATTTGCTGCAGTAGTGAACCATAAACTGCGAAAACAATTTCCCTGACAGCTGCATTTAACATGTTCCAGGCTCGGGCATGGAGATCGCCTATTAATAGCTTCCTTGCGACTGGTATACTGGCTTGGTATGCCGAGTCGGTGTGCAGGCGAACATTAAAAGGAACATATATAGGTGACGTCTAAATATGTTGAGGAGAATAGCTGGCGGAGCAGTGACCGATTCCACGAAAACGCGATTCTGTCTACCGATATTGATCTATGGTGCAGTTACTGTGTGGCTCGCACAGCGTTGTTTGTGCACTAACTTTGATCTGACAGGGACAGGGGCGGCGTTGACATGCAGTTGTTTAAAACTATGTACCTAACGAATTGATATGGTGCGAAACGACTTCGGTGAAATCCTGATAGTGGATCTAACGTGCCTCTCGTGCACGAATGTCCGTCTTCAATACTTATATCTAAATGAGCACATATGCCTGTATTTGAAATTGATCGTGACGTTAATTGCCATTTTCACTGGGTGTGCGATTTCTCGATCAAACAGCAAACAAAGAAGTCTTCATCCGTAACTGGGAGATATCTGCTGCAATATAAAGGATGATACCATGCGATGCATTCCATAACTATGTCCCCAATCACTATTATATTAAGCGCGTGGCATGCTTTCGTAAGTGTTGACCGACGAAAGAAAGCAAATGTGTGGAAAAAGGAATATACCTTAATTTTATTGTTTTTTCTTGGTCTTTATGCGTGAAACAGTAATGGTTGATACCATGATCGTTTTTTACGTAATAACAGTGGGTCATGACAGTAAAAATACAGGAGCATTTCGCCCCGTTCCATTTGGGACGTTACTAAACAGACGTTCATGCCCTGTGAGATATTTGGAGTGCATTATCAGCGTGATCGCTGAGTATATGCTGTTATTGGGCAGGTGGGGTGACCGCTGCGTTCATGCGTTCAGCTGTAGGCTATCGTTGCTCTGAAATATGTGTACAAAAAGTAGATTGCGTGTCAGATGCATCGGTGGTTTTGCGCATTTGATGATTTCCCAGGTTAGGGTAAATACATACAGTAATTGACCGACTTGTCATACATGCAAGTTTTATCAATCGTATGTACTTTACTTAACACAGTGGCGTCGTTGGTTTTGTCATTTTCAGCTGCATAATCTAATCCAACCTGACATAAACCAGATGACTCGTACAAGGTTATTAATGGATCCTCAGATATGACGAACGGGTAAACAAATATCACCTTCCATGGTGTAACCATAGTCTTCATACGAAAGATAAATCTGACATTGATATTATGAAAGTGAATGCGCCATTAATTATTAATGCCTTTCCTCAATATGCATGACAGTAATATATAACTTGTGTTCATAACTAAAACATACTGATAAAACACTGAATGCATGGTAATTTACCACCAAGCGTGCAGTTAGAAATTGAGTATTTAATGATGACATTTGCACTAAATTTGAGAGCCGTGATAGACAGTTTTGCATAGCATAAGAATATCACTGTACGGCCTGGTGTAGAAAACCTTCTCTTGTCATATTCTATATGCAACTCAGCTAAAACTTTGTGTTGGACATCAGCACAAGGCAATCAGAGCTTTTTATGGTGATGACATTGTTTATGCAACGCTGAACTCAATAGATGCTACTCAGACCACGTATGTGCAAGAAATACTCTTATCGCCAATGTGCAAGTGCATGTGACTGAGTGCGTCTTGATGAAAGTTTGACACAAAAAACTATTCTTGCATTACACCGGTCTCGCGAGAATTCGATACTTTAGTCACTCGACATTGCCTTCTTGGATCACTTGCAACATAGCTCCTAACAGGGGGCATTACATTCCGAACTCAGCAGGTTAAAGTTTACAGCAGCATATTAGCATATTATACACACACACACACACACACACACATATATATAGATAATATATATATATAGATATATATATATATATATATATATATATATATATATATATATATATATATATATATATATGTATATATATATATATATATATATATATATATATATATATATATATATATATATATATATATATATATATATATATATATATATATATATATATGAATAATCTTCACTTAGAGACTGTACTACAAACATTCGATAAGCGATGCCATCCTTCATTTCACTATGGCAACTGTAGGCGGCACACGACAAAAAATATGGGGGAACTGTCAACAAAAATACGAAGGTGCAAGCATTTGTGAACCTTGTCATTCTAAAGTTTTCAAAGCATCGTCAGATCTATCTGGGTGATGATTTTATTCATCAATTAGCAGATACTTCTACCAAAGTCGCAACAAATATATCATCATATCAGCCTGTCTCTGTACAACAGACTTCAGTGAGTGTTATACTTGTAAGTAGCATACTGCCTATTTTTATAACGGCGGATGTGCGAGGAATACGAAGGCCTATTAAATTCAAATAAAACTATCAAAATTGATTGGGCGACATAAATATATTACCGGTGGAGTGACCGAAGTAGGAAAAATTGGCTACATGCAAGATTGACGCTGATTGGCTGCGCCAATACTTCTAAAGTGCGTACAAAATTGGCTGCCTAAAATCTACTCAGATCAATAGGAGTGATTATTTTGATATCAAAAGAGTACTTTTCATATTCAAATATATAACCACTACCATAATATTGACAATATTATGTATATATTAAACGTCAGGTTCTATCTGCAACTCGGAGGGTAAACCTATATTGGATACATCACCTGAGGCATTTTTTCACACAATTTAGCCAAAGCTGTTAATTTGGCCTGACTGTGATCAATGCTCAACAGCAGATTATGCATACTAGTGGCATTATATGTGCATTTTCAAATGAATGTGGCTCAAGGTAAATGCGGTACTTTCAATCTAATTAGAGCAATTTATCATCCGTTATGCTGGTGAGTAGAACACCAAAAGGTCAAGGGTACGGAAAAATTAATTAGAACCACATTTATTGCAACGACATTTCTACGATAGGCGATGTATGGAGATATAAGGGTAACTTGATGAACCAGATGTTACAACAAAGGGCAGAGAATGCACACGTGAACTGACAGCAAACAAATCGGTAGCTAGTAGAAGTGGAACAGGAAAAAGAACATGTTCATATATATTTCATTTAGCGTTCTGAAAGTTACCAATAAAGATGACTTAGATTATATCTATCTCTCTTTCAACATTACGGAGAACAACCTTATGTTATTTACAATGGCACTACATGATTTAGTCGTGGTGGTCAACAGTTGATATAATGAGATTGCAAGGCACTAGAGATGTTCATAAACAATTAAATGCTAGCTATCTAAATATCAGAACCCTTGCAGCCACTTTAGAAGCATTTATCGACCGGTCCGGCATCAACATATCGATGAACTTATGTCATATTAGTGCATTCGTGATTCTTTTATCTATGCATAAACCATGACAAAACAGTTTGGACATTTTCAAAGTTATTGAACATGATTTTTGGATTATTTAGTTGATATTAATGTTTAGGCTACAGCTCATTGGATGATTCCTAGCTAGTATTTATTATTCATTCAATTATAGCCATATGTGAGAAAAGCAATTTTGCTGTCAGGAAATATGTATAATCATAATTTTTAGGCATCTGTTGTTACGTTAGTACTGAGCGAGGTGTCAAACTGCCGGACAGCATCTCAACTGTAACCGATAAAATAGCCACCATCGCTATGCAGTGTTATCCTCTGTCAGCATGATTCAATAAGAATAATATATCTATTGATCGTTTACAATTTGTTTCGTCTAGATCGGTAAATGATCCTGAATATATTCTTGTGATACATCATTTATATCCAAATCACAAAATGTTCACGAAGAAGACACACCATTGGCTCGCTAGGCCGACATCATCAAATATTTTTATGAAACGTATCTGACAAGTTTATTAATAAGGAAAATGATATACAACTAATTGAAAAGGTCTTTCCAGATCATATACAGGGTATGGAATGGCACAAAGACTTGTTCGCATCCGTAAATCGTTGCATGTCTAGATTTGGCCATGATATGTTGTTGAGGCGGGTCAAGCATTGTTTAACTCTCATTATACTCGCGAGGCTTGGTAAAACGACACAACTCCAATAATGATGAACAGAAGAAGTAATCCACCGATTACAGCGAGAATAAGGTATCGAGAACGAGATGATAGCGATTCAACAGGATTCACAAACGCTGTTTTTGTGACATGCCCATTTCGATTAAATATAACTGTATTCCGACGGTCAGTTGATCCATTGCTATGCACCCATTGATCTAAATTCTGCCACAATAACCTGACATCAGGCGTCATTGCTGTTGGACATGTCCAATCTTCCAACCTCTTAGCCGTTGATTTATTTCCTGGGACAATAACACAAACGCAAACGAATAAAATGCAAGTTTATGTGTATATAATATTGCATTCGACTTTATATGTATTGGCCAACTGTACAAATATAGGTGTTTATCGGCTCACCTAAAACAGCCATTATTGAGTAGTGCCGACATGCAAATAGGTTACCGCCAGGCTCGGTCATGATATACTGATCAAAATGCACATCAGTGTGTGCGTAGGCAGACGATGGTTGATTAAGTGCTAATGTTCGTTGAGCAGGAAACACACAAGGCACGAGGGACCACGCCAGAGGGTTCTGTTCTGGGGAATAAAATCCCAGAACATCACCCTTATGTATTTGTATATATTGGTCGGGGGTCAAATTAATCTCCTGGAATCTGAGCTCATCGGGTTGGAAATAAGTTTCCCCAACTAGAGAAAAGCTAGTGGTACTACCCCCAAGTGGTCTCCAGACCTGCAATATAAGCATTGCCACTTTTAAAGCGCTCATTTGCAGCAGTTGGATCACTTAATTGAGTTACCAAATAGGCATTAAACACCACAAGTGACGCTCGTCAATTTCTTTATATACACGTGACTTGCATTAAAAAGTATGAACCCTTGAAAACTTATATTCAGCGAAATGTTACCTGAAGGAAAACATAATGGTCAGGCGAGATGATTTTGGCAAACAAACGCCACGCCGTGATGACACCATCTGCTAACGCCGTCTGCTGGGGGTCCGGAATGATGATCATATTGCTACCGGTGTCACGGTATGGCCTAAGCTTTGCCTCATGTCCAAATTGTCGAGAATCTTAACCAACATCAATCCGTAAAAGAATCACGATATTAGCAAAAGTGATCATGCATGATATTAGTATTAACATATTGATACCTTTGAAAACTTACCGGTTGGAACCTCGCAGGTTGCTAATTTTACATAACCATGGTAATATGACCCATTAAGTGTGTATGAACTGCGGCTCGTAAGATTAGAACACGCCCACGAATCTCCCGATCCGTCTGGGTATAATTGTAAATATTTGATAAATAGGGCTTCAGACCGTTGATTCTTGGCAACAATTTCCCTATAACCACAAGAGTTGACAGAACTTCCTGTGCAAGTAAGGCCCTGGCCGTTTGGTGTGAGAGAGAGTGTCGTGTTAGTGCGACATCGCTGTCGCTCGTCAGGGTTCATTCGGAACACCATTGTTACTGGTGATCGTGTCTCTGGATCAAAAGCGAGGACATACGACGGATGCCATGCTGCATCAGCATGTATATTGAACTTAAGATCAGTAAGGACGCATTCGTCCGAGTAATCCATGTATTCCAGCATATCTACTTCTTTCTCTTCCAATATCGTAACCTGCATATGGGCGACATATTATGTTAAGATCTATCGCCATATCGCACTGCTAAAAAAAATGTAGTCTGCATAGTAATATAATGTACTACTTGTTGGAATACCGATACTTACGAGAAGTCGGTGCTTCCTTTCATTTTGGTAAACCCAGTCTTGCGCTTTATGGTCTTGTCCGACCCTCATCCATATTGTTCCATCCCTCTTAGCGCTTATATACACGTTATGTGGGTATCCCCTGCCATCAGTGATCATATTAAGTCCTGTATCCAGGCTGCACAAATCGTTCCCTGTCAATGTGAACGCATAGTAATAATGAATCGTTTAACAGGATTCATTAAGATTAACAAAATATTAATAGACTTCGTCAGCACCTGATATTATTAGGGCAATTATTTGCCTGTTGAGTCCGACTTATACCAAAGACATCAATATGATAACGGACCATACACTCGTAGTGTCAGTGGTTGATCCCATAACAGAATACCACAATCGTCTTGCGACACGTAACAACACTTTAACTAAAAAAGGCATCAATTGGTCAGTCCATTATGGCATGTTATGGACGTTCGCTTTGTGTATGAGGATGTTTGACTCCTCTGTTATTATCTGATCAACCAGACGGCTCGCCATCGGAAATGGAAACCTTACTTTGGCGTCACAACGCCTAGAGCAATTTCACACTTCCTTGATTATGTGAATGAAATACCATAAGGCTGCTACTGTAATGCATTTGCCTTCTGCAAAGTCAAACCGTGTTAATAAATCTCCGATTTAACCTAATATAAGAGCGTAACGAACGCATACTATAATCATTTGTAGAACAGCGATTATACGACTATTCTAAACAACCACTCACCTGTTATCACAAGCGCAGCCAGCAGTTCCATCAATAGACATAATGACGTTATATGGTTGATATCCATGGTAAATGAGAGGCCTGCTGATCTGTAAGCACTATGCAAATAAATTCCAATTGTGTGTTTCAATTATATGAGCTACCTTAACCGAATTTAAAACCACGTTGGCGCTCATATCAAGGTTCCTACTCTATTTGCCTATCTTGATTTCCACATGCCCAATAAATGGCCGACACATCGAAATGTAATTAATCAGACATTCATTGGTCCAAATTGTAGTGTGGCTAGTGATTTGATAATGTGCAATTGTTTAATCCTTGCCGAATGCAACTGCTGACATCTTTTAATCCCGAAATCAATCCTGTCATTTCACACGAGCATTCCAGCCGAGTCCCCAATGAAGCAAATTTAAAATGTATTTTAAATCCGCCTGCTTGCCAGATTAGATGCTTTGCTTTCATCAAATGACTATGATAGAACTGATTATCCAATATCCTTCTCGTCACATAACCTCTGATTCCCAACAATGTGCGCGCAGTTGATGTTAACCAATGACAAGTAGCAGGAGGCGAGCACCATCGCTGTTTAGATGCGGCCTCGCTCGCGGCATTCTGAGGAAATAACTTCCCTATCGCTGCTGCTTCTATAGGCGCCTCTGTCGAAAGCTTCCGGGCTGCCCGCCTCACGAGTCCTTCCACCTCCTCATCGCTCTGCTGCCCGCCAATCATCGTCGACCAGAAGCCTCTGTTGCCCAGGCAAATCATCCGCTATGACTCTCCAGCTACTGCTTGCATCGGCATATATAACACCTATGACGAAACTTGAATTTGCGTCGCTGGATCTCTCGCGGTATTAGCATCGTTCGCGTTTGTCACTAGGGCATTAAAATGTCCTCAAATGCTGCGATAGTATTATGCTGTAGAAAGATGCTATCTGCAGTGCGGCACAGCTGGGACTATATCATTGTCGCTGCCAATCGTCAAACAAAAAGAGCGCAATACGTGGTGGTTGTCTACAATATTAAGTTAAATGAGCAATTGGGAATAATCAATGGTTGATAAGGCAAACATTAACAATCAGTTAAACATTGCTCAACTGCCAAATACATTTGTATAGCGATAAGTTCCATTAACGGGACGACCCTGACAGTTATATCCAAAACGCGTCACTTGATGAAGCATTTCTAACGGGGAGGTCACTTGCTTTACATACTGAAACCGAAATTGCATTAAGTAGTAGTTAACGAGCCCCGTAAAAGAGCTTTGCAGGTAATATAAACGTCAGCTCAAGGAACACAAGTTTTAAACATGGATTTGAGACATGCATGTTGGAGAGAAAATATCGCTCGAGGTATGACGAAAAGTGAGAACCGTGTATATTTAAATGAAAAGGTACATGTAACCGACGCTGTTTAAGTGCGCACTTTTCACAAAGTAGGTAATAAACAATTAAGTCATATACCACGTGTCATAGTACATATTATAGAACCCAAGCAAAATGTTTGCGGAAGGCCAGTAATATTGTTATTCCTCAGTTACAAGTTTGTTCGGCTTTGACATGTTACGTTCAATGTTGGTGGCCTTAGATGATAAGTTGAACGTTATCTCCAGGCATCGCAACCATCAACGTCAATCCCCCAAGCGGTATAACCTGCGATGTAACTATTGCGGATGTCTGTAAATGCTTGGCGTTGCCCTGTGTTGTTTATTTGACATTTGTTCTGGTGAGTAACAAGAATAATCAGTAAATACAATAAATACGGCGCCAAGAATAGCAATGTACTAATGCACGGCAGAAAGGCTGATAGATGACAACCTGGAACTGTGATATAGGAGCATTTAGTAAATTACCTTATCGTTGCCAATGAACTGTTTATCAGCTAAACTTTACCACCGTTAAATATAGCAGGCAATTTGCATGACATAATACATACTTATTCTCTTTTCTCTCGGTAGATGAAATTGCAAAATATGATTTCATAGAGATGTGATCTATTATGGGCTGCGAAAGTCGACGTTTAAGTATTTCGCACAACATATACATGCAGTGTTAATCGGCTTGTCACCGAGATTATGCGTGTGCTTGTGAGTATTTCTGCAATGAAGCAGTAGATGTCCTTGTTGGAAGTAATTCGTCATTTAGCATGGATCCCCTGTACCGAAGCGATTATGCAGCCATTAGTGTGAGTGCGGAATGCGGAGGTGTCTGCTACATTATGTCACTAAACTGCTTATCTTGTACCGGCTGCCGTGCCTGTCGTTCTTTGGACAAACTGAGCAATATCATCCTTTCTAAGCATTAATATAAGTGGCTTCAATAATTCCGTTCATTGTTAGCAATGTAACGCACTCAATTTGTTATTGGGGCATTCTCAACAACAATTTAACCCAGTCTTTAAATTTCATCTACGCCGGAATATGCAGAGCAATGCGGATCCGGTTGTCAAGCTTAGAGCGGCTGCGTAGATTATATCCTCTACTAAACGAAGTATTTCCATCAGAGGGGCAACTAGCTTTATATATTGAAGCAGAAATATCATTTAGTAGCAGATTATGAGGCCCGTAAAAGAGCTGCGCTTGTAATAAATACATCAGTTCAAAGTACACACGTCCTCAACGTGCATTTTAGATTCATGTTAATGCACGATGGAGTGCAAATGTCGCTCGGGGTATGAATTGAAGAGAGTTGCACACCTGTTATTTAGACAGGCATATGTAATCGACCCGGTTCGATCCACACTTTTGGCATAGTGGTTTATAAGTGATTAATTCATAGAACATCTGTCAGAGTGCATGGTATACAACCCAAACAGTTT
>CM067356.1:34430388-34597888 GCA_034190875.2 Urechis unicinctus
CGACGACATTAGCTGCCAAAGTGTATATTCGGTTCAGTTATAACGTAACCAATCGAAGTCCCAGGAAAAAAATCACAGATATCCAGTGATGCCAGGAAGTCAGTCAAGAGTGTATGTAAAGCTTTCAAAAGTAGACAACAGGTAATACAAGAAGCACTCTGAGCTGCTGTTGTAAATGCAAGCAGCAGAGGAAGCCCAAACTGTCAGGAGCAGTAAACAGCAGGCATAATGCACTGGGGCTTATGGCAGAGTAAGCAACCAATGCCTGATTACCTTGACCACCTGCAGACAGCTGGCCAAAAAAGGAACAAATCAAGGCTCTGAAAGCACAAACTCAGTTCCGGAAAAAGTTCTAAAACAGATGTCGGATGATCCTTCCACATATATTTATACATATATCGTGATATGAACATGATTATTTATCTATTTATTTGTGTCGCAGAGAGCAAATTTGACTGGTTTTTAAAATACCCTGTGACAAAGTGGCTGAAATATACGTGCAGCTGCGTTCACAAATATTGACGCCTGAAGAGGCTGTTGTGCTAGAACAAATATTAACAGTAGGGCTTAGTCAAATTGGAGGAAACGGATTTCCCTCCCTTTGACTTATACGCACGAGTTTTGGATGTTGTTACCAAAGAACTGGTTACCTCCTCCAAGAAGTGATTAATTATATAAAGAACCCAGCATTGGTCCCACGAATGATAGCATTCGATTTATTAGGACGCTGTTTACGGTGGGGAGAGACCAACTTGACACGTGGAACGGCGTGGGAGTTACTACATTTCGGGGGATGACCTCATACGAGATCATGAAAGGAAATCAATAAAAAAAAATGTATTAACCACATCAATAAAATAAAATATATATATGTATATTAATATATACTATATATATATAGCAAGATATAAATGTGTGTGTGTTGTGTACAGCAAGTGTATAGGTGTGTGTGCGCGCTGGGGTAATGGGGGAATGGCTTGTGATTTTGAATCATGAGGTTGTAACTTGTTAACTCTCTCACTCTCTCTCTCTCTTTATCTTTCTTTCTTTCAGATGCTCTGGCAACCGGAATCGCGGCGCTCGAACTTAGGCACGGCAATGCCATCCGGACTTTCGTCCGTATACGGCCGTTGCAGGATGTCTTTAATTTCGATTTGCGCATTTACATATTACGAGGGAATTTCGGCCTAGCACTAGTTATTTCTGTTTGACAGTGGAAGCTAACCAAGCAAACGTGGCAATCGACGACGGTCAGCAAGGCGCTGGGGTAATGGGGAATGAAGATGAACCAGGTATGATCTTTTCATATTGTTGCTTGTGATTAATTAGAATCAATGAGGTGATTTTGTTTAACTCTCTCACTAATACTCTCTCTCTCTTTCTTTCTTTCTTTCAGATGCTCTGGCAACCGGAATCGCGGCGCTCGAACTTAGGCACGGCAATGCCATCCGGACTTTCGTCCGTATACGGCCGTTGCAGGATGTCTTTAATTTCGATTTGCGCATTCCAATGCCCACACTTAGAGAGGTCATCTTCGATCAGCAACAAGTGGCCATCAAAATCAATGCTCTGAACGGCTTTATCTTGAGGAATAATGAGAGTGGTGAACTCCGCTACTTTCATTCTTCAATAAATAATGCCCGGCTACTTCCGGCACCGGTCACCGTAAGAAATGCGCATGATTTCGAAGCTTTCGAGAGGAGGATCGAACAGGGGGACATTCTGACATTGGCCCGTGATCAGCGCCCCAATTCCAAGTGGGTGGTTGTTAAAGTAACGAACCTGACAGTCTATGTCAGCAAGTTACTAGACCACCCTATAGGTTTTGCCCCTACCAAACTGCCTCCTCATATCCAGAACAACAAGGCTGTCCTAGGGCTGCTCACGGACATGAATTCTGGAAGACCATACACTGACAGGCTATGCCTGTTTCGTTGTCTGGCCTTGCACCGTGGGGCCTCGCTTCGAGGATTGGAGAAGCTGACGAAACGGCTTTTTCGAGAGACCTATCCTACTGGGGACATTGAAACATTCCCCGGTGTTCCATGGGTCGATATCGAAAAAGTGGAGGAGCGTTTCGATGTTAACATTTTCGTGTACCAATGCACTGAAGAGCAGGTAAGCTGAGTATAAATAATTCAAGTGAAGCTTTACTCAATGAAATTGTGATTCGTAACTGAATATTTTACATGATTGGTTGTTGACAGGTTGCCACACTTGTGAGGCGGTCCCCTACTGACTATGCTGAAGCAATGTGTACCTCAACCTCCACGAGGCGCATTTCGGTTATATACAGAACCAGGATCGCTATTGCAAGTCTTACGCTTGCACCACATGTGGCAAACTGTGGAACCATGTGGGTATGCTGCATCGGCAGCAAGCCACATGTATTGCTGAGACCGTGTATCGATATCCAGGTGGGGTCTACCACCCACCAACCACCATTTTCGATGTGTGTGTCATGGACGAGTATGCGTTGAACGAAGCGCATCAAGCTCTTGACGAATTAGCTGGCTTTCCTGGTGAAATAGGTATGGATACGATTCATGGATTATTAATTGCGTCTGAACGTGAGCTCAACAAGATATGTAAAACAAATATATACCAACATATTACGAGGGAATTTCGGCCTAGCACTAGTTATTTCTGTTTGACAGTGGAAGCTAACCAAGCAAACGTGGCAATCGACGACGGTCAGCAAGGCGCTGGGGTAATGGGGAATGAAGATGAACCAGGTATGATCTTTTCATATTGTTGCTTGTGATTAATTAGAATCAATGAGGTGATTTGTTTAACTCTCTCACTCTCTCTCTCTTTCTTTCTTTCTTTCAGATGCTCTGGCAACCGGAATCGCGGCGCTCGAACTTAGGCACGGCAATGCCATCCGGACTTTCGTCCGTATACGGCCGTTGCAGGATGTCTTTAATTTCGATTTGCGCATTCCAATGCCCACACTTAGAGAGGTCATCTTCGATCAGCAACAAGTGGCCATCAAAATAAATGCCAGCTACGGCTTTATCTTGAGGAATAATGAGAGTGGTGAACTCCGCTACTTTCATTCTTCAATAAATAATGCCCGGCTACTTCCGGCACCGGTCACCGTAAGAAATGCGCATGATTTCGAAGCTTTCAGGAGGAGGATCGAACAGGGGGACATTCTGACATGGGCCCGTGATCAGCGCCCCAATTCCAAGTGGGTGGTTGTTAAAGTAACGAACCTGACAGTCTATGTCAGCAAGTTACTAGACCACCCTATTGGTTTTGCCCCTACCAAACTGCCTCCTCATATCCAGAACAACAAGGCTGTCCTAGGGCTGCTCACGGACATGAATTCTGGAAGACCATACACTGACAGGCTATGCCTGTTTCGTTGTCTGGCCTTGCACCGTGGGGCCCCGCTTCGAGGATTGGAGAAGCTGACGAAACGGCTTTTTCGAGAGACCTATCCTACTGGGGACATTGAAACATTCCCAGGTGTTCCATGGGTCGATATCGAAAAAGTGGAGGAGCGTTTCGATGTTAACATTTTCGTGTACCAATGCACTGAAGAGCAGGTAAGCTGAAATATAAATAATTCAAGTGAAGCTTTACTCAATGAAATTGTGATTCGTAACTGAATATTTTACATGATTGGTTGTTGACAGGTTGCCACACTTGTGAGGCGGTCCCCTACTGACTATGCTGAAGCAATGTACCTCAACCTCCACGAGGCGCATTTCAGTTATATACAGAACCGGGATCGCTATTGCAAGTCTTACGCTTGCACCACATGTGGCAAACTGTGGAACCATGTGGGTATGCTGCATCGGCACCAAGCCACATGTATTGCTGAGACCGTGTATCGATATCCAGGTGGGGTCTACCAACCACCATTTTCGATGTGTGTGTCATGGACCAGTGTGCGTTGAACGAAGCGCATCAAGCTCTTGACGAATTAGCTGGCTTTCCCGGTGAAATAGGTATGGATACGATTCATGGATTATTAATTGCGTCTGAACGTGAGCTCAACAAGATATGTAAAACAAATATATACCAACATATTACGAGGGAATTTCGGCCTAGCACTAGTTATTTCTGTTTGACAGTGGAAGCTAACCAAGCAAACGTGGCAATCGACGACGGTCAGCAAGGCGCTGGGGTAATGGGGAATGAAGATGAACCAGGTATGATCTTTTCATATTGTTGCTTGTGATTAATTAGAATCAATGAGGTGATTTGTTTAACTCTCTCACTCTCTCTCTCTTTCTTTCTTTCTTTCAGATGCTCTGGCAACCGGAATCGCGGCGCTCGAACTTAGGCACGGCAATGCCATCCGGACTTTCGTCCGTATACGGCCGTTGCAGGATGTCTTTAATTTCGATTTGCGCATTCCAATGCCCACACTTAGAGAGGTCATCTTCGATCAGCAACAAGTGGCCATCAAAATAAATGCCAGCTACGGCTTTATCTTGAGGAATAATGAGAGTGGTGAACTCCGCTACTTTCATTCTTCAATAAATAATGCCCGGCTACTTCCGGCACCGGTCACCGTAAGAAATGCGCATGATTTCGAAGCTTTCGAGAGGAGGATCGAACAGGGGGACATTCTGACATGGGCCCGTGATCAGCGCCCCAATTCCAAGTGGGTGGTTGTTAAAGTAACGAACCTGACAGTCTATGTCAGCAAGTTACTAGACCACCCTATAGGTTTTTGCCCCTACCAAACTGCCTCCTCATATCCAGAACAACAAGGCTGTCCTAGGGCTGCTCACGGACATGAATTCTGGAAGACCATACACTGACAGGCTATGCCTGTTTCGTTGTCTGGCCTTGCACCGTGGGGCCCTCGCTTCGAGGATTGGAGAAGCTGACGAAACGGCTTTTTCGAGAGACCTATCCTACTGGGGACATTGAAACATTCCCCGGTGTTCCATGGGTCGATATCGAAAAAGTGGAGGAGCGTTTCGATGTTAACATTTTCGTGTACCAATGCACTGAAGAGCAGGTAAGCTGAGTATAAATAATTCAAGTGAAGCTTTACTCAATGAAATTGTGATTCGTAACTGAATATTTTACATGATTGGTTGTTGACAGGTTGCCACACTTGTGAGGCGGTCCCCTACTGACTATGCTGAAGCAATGTACCTCAACCTCCACGAGGCGCATTTCAGTTATATACAGAACCAGGATCGCTATTGCAAGTCTTACGCTTGCACCACATGTGGCAAACTGTGGAACCATGTGGGTATGCTGCATCGGCACCAAGCCACATGTATTGCTGAGACCGTGTATCGATATCCAGGTGGGGTCTACCACCCACCAACCACCATTTTCGATGTGTGTGTCATGGACGAGTATGCGTTGAACGAAGCGCATCAAGCTCTTGACGAATTAGCTGGCTTTCCTGGTGAAATAGGTATGGATACGATTCATGGATTATTAATTGCGTCTGAACGTGAGCTCAACAAGATATGTAAAACAAATATATACCAACATATTACGATGGAATTTCGGCCTAGCACTAGTTATTTCTGTTTGACAGTGGAAGCTAACCAAGCAAACGTGGCAATCGACGACGGTCAGCAAGGCGCTGGGGGAAATGGGGAATGAAGATGAACCAGGTATGATCTTTTCATATTGTTGCTTGTGATTAATTAGAATCAATGAGGTGATTTGTTTAACTCTCTCTCACTCTCTCTCTCTTTCTTTCTTTCTTTCAGATGCTCTGGCAACCGGAATCGCGGCGCTCGAACTTAGGCACGGCAATGCCATCCGGACTTTCGTCCGTATACGGCCGTTGCAGGATGTCTTTAATTTCGATTTGCGCATTCCAATGCCCACACTTAGAGAGGTCATCTTCGATCAGCAACAAGTGGCCATCAAAATAAATGCCAGCTACGGCTTTATCTTGAGGAATAATGAGAGTGGTGAACTCCGCTACTTTCATTCTTCAATAAATAATGCCCGGCTACTTCCGGCACCGGTCACCGTAAGAAATGCGCATGATTTCGAAGCTTTCGAGGAGGAGGATCGAACAGGGGGACATTCTGACATGGGCCCGTGATCAGCGCCCCAATTCCAAGTGGGTGGTTGTTAAAGTAACGAACCTGACAGTCTATGTCAGCAAGTTACTAGACCACCCTATTGGTTTGCCCCTACCAAACTGCCTCCTCATATCCAGAACAACAAGGCTGTCCTAGGGCTGCTCACGGACATGAATTCTGGAAGACCATACACTGACAGGCTATGCCTGTTTCGTTGTCTGGCCTTGCACCGTGGGGCCCCGCTTCGAGGATTGGAGAAGCTGACGAAACGGCTTTTTCGAGAGACCTATCCTACTGGGGACATTGAAACATTCCCAGGTGTTCCATGGGTCGATATCGAAAAAGTGGAGGAGCGTTTCGATGTTAACATTTTCGTGTACCAATGCACTGAAGAGCAGGTAAGCTGAAATATAAATAATTCAAGTGAAGCTTTACTCAATGAAATTGTGATTCGTAACTGAATATTTTACATGATTGGTTGTTGACAGGTTGCCACACTTGTGAGGCGGTCCCCTACTGACTATGCTGAAGCAATGTACCTCAACCTCCACGAGGCGCATTTCAGTTATATACAGAACCGGGATCGCTATTGCAAGTCTTACGCTTGCACCACATGTGGCAAACTGTGGAACCATGTGGGTATGCTGCATCGGCACCAAGCCACATGTATTGCTGAGACCGTGTATCGATATCCAGGTGGGGTCTACCAACCACCATTTTCGATGTGTGTGTCATGGACCAGTATGCGTTGAACGAAGCGCATCAAGCTCTTGACGAATTAGCTGGCTTTCCCGGTGAAATAGGTATGGATACGATTCATGGATTATTAATTGCGTCTGAACGTGAGCTCAACAAGATATGTAAAACAAATATATACCAACATATTACGAGGGAATTTCGGCCTAGCACTAGTTATTTCTGTTTGACAGTGGAAGCTAACCAAGCAAACGTGGCAATCGACGACGGTCAGCAAGGCGCTGGGGAAATGGGGAATGAAGATGAACCAGGTATGATCTTTTCATATTGTTGCTTGTGATTAATTAGAATCAATGAGGTGATTTGTTTAACTCTCTCACTCTCTCTCTCTTTCTTTCTTTCTTTCAGATGCTCTGGCAACCGGAATCGCGGCGCTCGAACTTAGGCACGGCAATGCCATCCGGACTTTCGTCCGTATACGGCCGTTGCAGGATGTCTTTAATTTCGATTTGCGCATTCCAATGCCCACACTTAGAGAGGTCATCTTCGATCAGCAACAAGTGGCCATCAAAATAAATGCCAGCTACGGCTTTATCTTGAGGAATAATGAGAGTGGTGAACTCCGCTACTTTCATTCTTCAATAAATAATGCCCGGCTACTTCCGGCACCGGTCACCGTAAGAAATGCGCATGATTTCGAAGCTTTCGAGAGGAGGATCGAACAGGGGGACATTCTGACATGGGCCCGTGATCAGCGCCCCAATTCCAAGTGGGTGGTTGTTAAAGTAACGAACCTGACAGTCTATGTCAGCAAGTTACTAGACCACCCTATTGGTTTTGCCCCTACCAAACTGCCTCCTCATATCCAGAACAACAAGGCTGTCCTAGGGCTGCTCACGGACATGAATTCTGGAAGACCATACACTGACAGGCTATGCCTGTTTCGTTGTCTGGCCTTGCACCGTGGGGCCCCGCTTCGAGGATTGGAGAAGCTGACGAAACGGCTTTTTCGAGAGACCTATCCTACTGGGGACATTGAAACATTCCCAGGTGTTCCATGGGTCGATATCGAAAAAGTGGAGGAGCGTTTCGATGTTAACATTTTCGTGTACCAATGCACTGAAGAGCAGGTAAGCTGAAATATAAATAATTCAAGTGAAGCTTTACTCAATGAAATTGTGATTCGTAACTGAATATTTTACATGATTGGTTGTTGACAGGTTGCCACACTTGTGAGGCGGTCCCCTACTGACTATGCTGAAGCAATGTACCTCAACCTCCACGAGGCGCATTTCAGTTATATACAGAACCGGGATCGCTATTGCAAGTCTTACGCTTGCACCACATGTGGCAAACTGTGGAACCATGTGGGTATGCTGCATCGGCACCAAGCCACATGTATTGCTGAGACCGTGTATCGATATCCAGGTGGGGTCTACCAACCACCATTTTCGATGTGTGTGTCATGGACCAGTATGCGTTGAACGAAGCGCATCAAGCTCTTGACGAATTAGCTGGCTTTCCCGGTGAAATAGGTATGGATACGATTCATGGATTATTAATTGCGTCTGAACGTGAGCTCAACAAGATATGTAAAACAAATATATACCAACATATTACGAGGGAATTTTTCGGCCTAGCACTAGTTATTTCTGTTTGACAGTGGAAGCTAACCAAGCAAACGTGGCAATCGACGACGGTCAGCAAGGCGCTGGGGGGAAATGGGGAATGAAGATGAACCAGGTATGATCTTTTCATATTGTTGCTTGTGATTAATTAGAATCAATGAGGTGATTTGTTTAACTCTCTCACTCTCTCTCTCTCTTTCTTTCTTTCAGATGCTCTGGCAACCGGAATCGCGGCGCTCGAACTTAGGCACGGCAATGCCATCCGGACTTTCGTCCGTATACGGCCGTTGCAGGATGTCTTTAATTTCGATTTGCGCATTCCAATGCCCACACTTAGAGAGGTCATCTTCGATCAGCAACAAGTGGCCATCAAAAATAAATGCCAGCTACGGCTTTATCTTGAGGAATAATGAGAGTGGTGAACTCCGCTACTTTCATTCTTCAATAAATAATGCCCGGCTACTTCCGGCACCGGTCACCGTAAGAAATGCGCATGATTTCGAAGCTTTCGAGAGGAGGATCGAACAGGGGGACATTCTGACATGGGCCCGTGATCAGCGCCCCCAATTCCAAGTGGGTGGTTGTTAAAGTAACGAACCTGACAGTCTATGTCAGCAAGTTACTAGACCACCCTATTGGTTTTGCCCCTACCAAACTGCCTCCTCATATCCAGAACAACAAGGCTGTCCTAGGGCTGCTCACGGACATGAATTCTGGAAGACCATACACTGACAGGCTATGCCTGTTTCGTTGTCTGGCCTTGCACCGTGGGGCCCCGCTTCGAGGATTGGAGAAGCTGACGAAACGGCTTTTTCGAGAGACCTATCCTACTGGGGACATTGAAACATTCCCAGGTGTTCCATGGGTCGATATCGAAAAAGTGGAGGAGCGTTTCGATGTTAACATTTTCGTGTACCAATGCACTGAAGAGCAGGTAAGCTGAAATATAAATAATTCAAGTGAAGCTTTACTCAATGAAATTGTGATTCGTAACTGAATATTTTACATGATTGGTTGTTGACAGGTTGCCACACTTGTGAGGCGGTCCCCTACTGACTATGCTGAAGCAATGTACCTCAACCTCCACGAGGCGCATTTCAGTTATATACAGAACCGGGATCGCTATTGCAAGTCTTACGCTTGCACCACATGTGGCAAACTGTGGAACCATGTGGGTATGCTGCATCGGCACCAAGCCACATGTATTGCTGAGACCGTGTATCGATATCCAGGTGGGGTCTACCAACCACCATTTTCGATGTGTGTGTCATGGACCAGTATGCGTTGAACGAAGCGCATCAAGCTCTTGACGAATTAGCTGGCTTCCCGGTGAAATAGGTATGGATACGATTCATGGATTATTAATTGCGTCTGAACGTGAGCTCAACAAGATATGTAAAACAAATATATACCAACATATTACGAGGGAATTTCGGCCTAGCACTAGTTATTTCTGTTTGACAGTGGAAGCTAACCAAGCAAACGTGGCAATCGACGACGGTCAGCAAGGCGCTGGGGAAATGGGGAATGAAGATGAACCAGGTATGATCTTTTCATATTGTTGCTTGTGATTAATTAGAATCAATGAGGTGATTTGTTTAACTCTCTCACTCTCTCTCTCTTTCTTTCTTTCTTTCAGATGCTCTGGCAACCGGAATCGCGGCGCTCGAACTTAGGCACGGCAATGCCATCCGGACTTTCGTCCGTATACGGCCGTTGCAGGATGTCTTTAATTTCGATTTGCGCATTCCAATGCCCACACTTAGAGAGGTCATCTTCGATCAGCAACAAGTGGCCATCAAAATAAATGCCAGCTACGGCTTTATCTTGAGGAATAATGAGAGTGGTGAACTCCGCTACTTTCATTCTTCAATAAATAATGCCCGGCTACTTCCGGCACCGGTCACCGTAAGAAATGCGCATGATTTCGAAGCTTTCGAGAGGAGGATCGAACAGGGGGACATTCTGACATGGGCCCGTGATCAGCGCCCCCCAATTCCAAGTGGGTGGTTGTTAAAGTAACGAACCTGACAGTCTATGTCAGCAAGTTACTAGACCACCCTATTGGTTTTGCCCCCACCAAACTGCCTCCTCATATCCAGAACAACAAGGCTGTCCTAGGGCTGGTCACGGACATGAATTCTGGAAGACCATACACTGACAGGCTATGCCTGTTTCGTTGTCTGGCCTTGCACCGTGGGGCCCCGCTTCGAGGATTGGAGAAGCTGACTGACGAAACGGCTTTTTCGAGAGACCTATCCTACTGGGGACATTGAAACATTCCCCGGTGTTCCATGGGTCGATATCGAAAAAGTGGAGGAGCGTTTCGATGTTAACATTTTCGTGTACCAATGCACTGAAGAGCAGGTAAGCTGAAATATAAATAATTCAAGTGAAGCTTTACTCAATGAAATTGTGATTCGTAACTGAATATTTTACATGATTGGTTGTTGACAGGTTGCCACACTTGTGAGGCGGTCCCCTACTGACTATGCTGAAGCAATGTACCTCAACCTCCACGAGGCGCATTTCAGTTATATACAGAACCGGGATCGCTATTGCAAGTCTTACGCTTGCACCACATGTGGCAAACTGTGGAACCATGTGGGTATGCTGCATCGGCACCAAGCCACATGTATTGCTGAGACCGTGTATCGATATCCAGGTGGGGTCTACCAACCACCATTTTCGATGTGTGTGTCATGCACCAGTATGCGTTGAACGAAGCGCATCGAGCTCTTGACGAATTAGCTGGCTTTCCCGGTGAAATAGGTATGGATACGATTCATGGATTATTAATTGCGTCTGAACGTGAGCTCAACAAGATATGTAAAACAAATATATACCAACATATTACGATGGAATTTCGGCCTAGCACTAGTTATTTCTGTTTGACAGTGGAAGCTAACCAAGCAAACGTGGCAATCGACGACGGTCAGCAAGGCGCTGGGGTAATGGGGAATGAAGATGAACCAGGTATGATCTTTTCATATTGTTGCTTGTGATTAATTAGAATCAATGAGGTGATTTGTTTAACTCTCTCACTCTCTCTCTCTTTCTTTCTTTCTTTCAGATGCTCTGGCAACCGGAATCGCGGCGCTCGAACTTAGGCACGGCAATGCCATCCGGACTTTCGTCCGTATACGGCCGTTGCAGGATGTCTTTAATTTCGATTTGCGCATTCCAATGCCCACACTTAGAGAGGTCATCTTCGATCAGCAACAAGTGGCCATCAAAATAAATGCCAGCTACGGCTTTATCTTGAGGAATAATGAGAGTGGTGAACTCCGCTACTTTCATTCTTCAATAAATAATGCCCGGCTACTTCCGGCAACGGTCACCGGTCACCGTAAGAAATGCGCATGATTTCGAAGCTTTCGAGAGGAGGATCGAACAGGGGGACATTCTGACATGGGCCCGTGATCAGCGCCCCAATTCCAAGTGGGTGGTTGTTAAAGTAACGAACCTGACAGTCTATGTCAGCAAGTTACTAGACCACCCTATTGGTTTTGCCCCTACCAAACTGCCTCCTCATATCCAGAACAACAAGGCTGTCCTAGGGCTGGTCACGGACATGAATTCTGGAAGACCATACACTGACAGGCTATGCCTGTTTCGTTGTCTGGCCTTGCACCGTGGGGGCCCCGCTTCGAGGATTGGAGAAGCTGATGAAACGGCTTTTTCGAGAGACCTATCCTACTGGGGACATTGAAACATTCCCAGGTGTTCCATGGGTCGATATCGAAAAAAGTGGAGGAGCGTTTCGATGTTAACATTTTCGTGTACCAATGCACTGAAGAGCAGGTAAGCTGAAATATAAATAATTCAAGTGAAGCTTTACTCAATGAAATTGTGATTCGTAACTGAATATTTTACATGATTGGTTGTTGACAGGTTGCCACACTTGTGAGGCGGTCCCCTACTGACTATGCTGAAGCAATGTACCTCAACCTCCACGAGGCGCATTTCAGTTATATACAGAACCGGGATCGCTATTGCAAGTCTTACGCTTGCACCACATGTGGCAAACTGTGGAACCATGTGGGTATGCTGCATCGGCACCAAGCCACATGTATTGCTGAGACCGTGTATCGATATCCAGGTGGGGTCTACCAACCACCATTTTCGATGTGTGTCATGCACCAGTATGCGTTGAACGAAGCGCATCGAGCTCTTGACGAATTAGCTGGCTTTCCCGGTGAAATAGGTATGGATACGATTCATGGATTATTAATTGCGTCTGAACGTGAGCTCAACAAGATATGTAAAACAAATATATACCAACATATTACGAGGGAATTTCGGCCTAGCACTAGTTATTTCTGTTTGACAGTGGAAGCTAACCAAGCAAACGTGGCAATCGACGACGGTCAGCAAGGCGCTGGGGTAATGGGGAATGAAGATGAACCAGGTATGATCTTTTCATATTGTTGCTTGTGATTAATTAGAATCAATGAGGTGATTTGTTTAACTCTCTCACTCTCTCTCTCTTTCTTTCTTTCTTTCAGATGCTCTGGCAACAGGAATCGCGGCGTTCGAACTTAGGCACGGCAATGCCATCCGGACTTTCGTCCGTATACGGCCGTTGCAGGATGTCTTTTTAATTTCGATTTGCGCATTCCAATGCCCACACTTAGAGAGGTCATCTTCGATCAGCAACAAGTGGCCATCAAAATAAATGCCAGCTACGGCTTTATCTTGAGGAATAATGAGAGTGGTGAACTCCGCTACTTTCATTCTTCAATAAATAATGCCCGGCTACTTCCGGCACCGGTCACCGTAAGAAATGCGCATGATTTCGAAGCTTTCGAGAGGAGGATCGAACGGGGGGACATTCTAACATGGGCCCGTGATCAGCGCCCCAATTCCAAGTGGGTAGTTGTTAAAGTAACAAACCTGAAAGTTTATGTCAGCAAGTTACTAGACCACCCTATAGGTTTTGCCCCTACCAAACTGCCTCCTCATATCCAGAACAACAAGGCTGTCCTAGGGCTGCTCACGGACATGAATTCTGGAAGACCATACACTGACAGGCTATGCCTGTTTCGTTGTCTGGCCTTGCACCGTGGGGCCTCGCTTCGAGGATTGGAGAAGCTGACGAAACGGCTTTTTCGAGAGACCTATCCTACTGGGGACATTGAAACATTCCCCGGTGTTCCATGGGTCGATATCGAAAAAAGTGGAGGAGCGTTTCGATGTTAACATTTTCGTGTACCAATGCACTGAAGAGCAGGTAAGCTGAAATATAAATAATTCAAGTGAAGCTTTACTCAATGAAATTGTGATTCGTAACTGAATATTTTACATGATTGGTTGTTGACAGGTTGCCACACTTGTGAGGCGGTCCCCTACTGACTATGCTGAAGCAATGTACCTCAACCTCCACGAGGCGCATTTCGGTTATATACAGAACCAGGATCGCTATTGCAAGTCTTACGCTTGCACCACATGTGGCAAACTGTGGAACCATGTGGGTATGCTGCATCGGCACCAAGCCACATGTATTGCTGAGACCGTGTATCGATATCCAGGTGGGGTCTACCACCCACCAACCACCATTTTCGATGTATGTGTCATGGACGAGTATGCGTTGAACGAAGCGCATCGAGCTCTTGACGAATTAGCTGGCTTTCCCGGTGAAATAGGTATGGATACGATTCATGGATTATTAATTGCGTCTGAACGTGAGCTCAACAAGATATGTAAAACAAATATATACCAACATATTACGATGGAATTTCGGCCTAGCACTAGTTAATTCTGTTTGACAGTGGAAGCTAACCAAGCAAACGTGGCAATCGACGACGGTCAGCAAGGCGCTGGGGTAATGGGGAATGAAGATGAACCAGGTATGATCTTTTCATATTGTTGCTTGTGATTAATAAGAATCAATGAGGTGATTTGTTTAACTCTCTCACTCTCTCTCTCTTTCTTTCTTTCTTTCAGGTGCTCTGGCAACCGGAATCGCGGCGCTCGAACTTAGGCACGGCAATGCCATCCGGACTTTTGTCCGTATACGGCCGTTGCAGGATGTCTTTAATTTCGATTTGCGCATTCCAATGCCCACACTTAGAGAGGTCATCTTCGATCAGCAACAAGTGGCCATCAAAATAAATGCCAGCTACGGCTTTATCTTGAGGAATAATGAGAGTGGTGAACTCCGCTACTTTCATTCTTCAATAAATAATGCCCGGCTACTTCCGGCACCGGTCACCGTAAGAAATGCGCATGATTTCGAAGCTTTCGAGAGGAGGATCGAACAGGGGGACATTCTGACATGGGCCCGTGATCAGCGCCCCAATTCCAAGTGGGTGGTTGTTAAAGTAACGAACCTGACAGTCTATGTCAGCAAGTTACTAGACCACCCTATTGGTTTTGCCCCTACCAAACTGCCTCCTCATATCCAGAACAACAAGGCTGTCCTAGGGCTGCTCACGGACATGAATTCTGGAAGACCATACACTGACAGGCTATGCCTGTTTCGTTGTCTGGCCTTGCACCGTGGGGCCTCGCTTCGAGGATTGGAGAAGCTGACGAAACGGCTTTTTCGAGAGACCTATCCTACTGGGGACATTGAAACATTCCCCGGTGTTCCATGGGTCGATATCGAAAAAGTGGAGGAGCGTTTCGATGTTAACATTTTCGTGTACCAATGCACTGAAGAGCAGGTAAGCTGAAATATAAATAATTCAAGTGAAGCTTTACTCAATGAAATTGTGATTCGTAACTGAATATTTTACATGATTGGTTGTTGACAGGTTGCCACACTTGTGAGGCGGTCCCCTACTGAATATGCTGAAGCAATGTACCTCAACCTCCACGAGGCGCATTTCAGTTATATACAGAACCAGGGATACCAACATGGCTCGGTACCCATACGAACAAAATATCCTTGCCACGATCTGTCAATTGAGAATATAAAAGCACAACATTTAAAATAAAAACATTACGTAAATTACTCCCTGTGATTGCCTCCAGGGCAGACAGGGAGTCGGAAAATACAGCAAAACGCTTTTTACTTGATTGGGCAATAAGGCCAAGTGCAGTGGAAAGAGCTTTAAGCTCAGCGTGGAAAATTGACAGTAGAGGTGGTAGGCTCATGTTAAAAACAGATTTCCCCATAATGGCAGCAGCTCCAATTTTATTGTCTTCTTTCGAACCGTTTGTGTAAAGGGCAGAACGGTCCAAATATTTATCCTTTAACTCTCTAAATTGGTGAAGGAAAAAATCAGGCTCATGAGATTCTTTCGTGTTGGCTGTCAGCGATTTATCTACTGTTGGGGTTTTCAATTGCCATGGGGGAGACCTTGGCACAGTCTCAACCGCCACGGCATTCAAGTTAGTGCATGACCCAACCAGTGATTCTCTGATACGCAGACCGAACGAAGGGATAGCATTCGGCCTACTTTCATAAAAATGGATATTACCAGGATTAAAAACTACATCAAATGCAGGATTCTGGGGGTTTGACTTTAAACGTAAGGCATATTGAATGGCTAGCTGCTGCCTCCGAACACCAAGCGGAGCCTCGTTGGCTTCTACATGTAGACTGGGGATGGGGGAGGTTCGGAAAGCCCCGAGGCAAAGCCTCAGAGCCTGGTTTTGAACTGTCTCCTATTTCCTTAAATAAGAACGACGGCAGCACCGTAGATAAAAGAGCCATAGTCCAACTTGGAGCGCACTAGTGACCGGTAAAGCCGCAAAAGAACTTTGCGGTCCGCGCCCCAATCAGTATTGGACAACATCTTTAAAAGATAGATTGCTCTAAAACATTTCTTACGGAGGTAAGAAATGTGAGCTTTAAAATTAAGTTTTTTATCAAAAATTAGTCCCAGAAACTTGGTTTCTTCCACCACAGGAATAACGTTGCCATCAAGGGTGAGAACTGGGTCTGGATGAAAATTTCTTTTGTTGCAAAAATGCATACAAACAGTTTTTGATTTAGAAAATTTAAATCCGTTTTCATCCGCCCATTTTTGGATGTTATTGAGGCTAAGTTGAAGCTGCCTCTCAATTGTGCTCATATTTTTCGATTTAAAATAAATCAAAAAATCATCCACGTAGAGTGAACAATCCACACCTGGCTTGATGACATTAACAATACTATTAATTTTGATATTAAAAAGCATAACGGATAAAATACTTCCCTGTGGGACACCCATCTCCTGATCACAAGTATCAGCAAGGGTGGTGCCAGCATGGACTTTAAAAATTCGGTTCTCAAGAAATTGTTGGATAAAAACAGGCATGCGGCCTTTAAGGCCCATATTGCTCAAATCCGACAGGATTCCCTGTTTCCATGTGGTGTCATAGGCCTTCTCCATATCCAAGAAGGCCGACACCACATGTTACCCCCTCACAAAGCCGTCACGTATAAAACTTTCAAGACGGACCAGGTGATCCGTCGTGCTACGTGTGTGACGGAAACCGCTCTGGTACCTGGAAATAAGTTGGTTTCTTTCAAGAAACCAACTTATTTCATTCGATTTATGTATCGAATCTTCCAACTCCTTTAGTGAAAAAAGAGAGTTGTAATTTTCATTGTTATTTGAATTAAAATTAGGAATGTTTCGTTCCCGATGTTTAATTTTTTGAAATTTGGTACTATAATTATTGGCAGAGGAATTATTTTGGAAGGCATCGCCTAGAGTATTGACAATGTCCTTCAAATTGGAGGCTTTGGAACCATCTGGTTTAACCAGATGTGAGAGAGTGTTGTCATTTTGCTTTCCCCTAATCCTACGAACCATGTCCCATGCCTTTTTCGTGGAAGTCTTGCTGTTTAATTTCGAAACAAAATCGTGCCAAGACTCACGCTTGCTGCTTTTGATGACGCGTCGAGCTTTGGCTCGGGCTACTTTGTACAGGTTTTTGTTGGCCTCAGTGGGCCGCATTTTGAACCTGTACAGTGCCCGTTTGCGCTCTTTGACAGCGTCACGGCATGCATCAGAAAACCATGGTTTATATATCAGTTTAGAATCTGTCAAGGATTTCGGTACATTTTGTGTGGCTATATTAATTATTGATTCTGTAAAAAAGGATACCGGATCTTCATCAATATTTTCAAAAGTATCTTTGTTGACACATTCTCTGCACATAGTGGTAAAATTCGGCCAGTTGGCCTTATGGAGTTTCCATTTGGATACCCGCTCAGCGGGCATAGGCCTTTTGATATTTAAAAATATTGGAAAGTGGTCACTTCCACACTGGTCCTACCAACTTCCCAATCAAATTCCATCAAAAGAGATGGAGAGCAGAGGCTAAGGTCTATGGCAGAGAAAGATCCGGTTCCAGGATGGAGATAAGTTTTAGATTTATTATTTAATATAGCACGATCATTTTGTATGATGAAATTCTCTATCTTATGACCACTGTCGTTGGTGTCCTCACATCCCCATAAATCGCTGTGGGCATTGAAATCGCCAAGCAGCAAAAGTGGGGATGGAAGTTGACTGATCAAATGATCAATGTCTCTCTGTAAAATCCTGTAGCTTGGTGGTAGGTACAGAGAGCACAAAGTGATGGTTTTGTGGAGGGTAATTCTAATGGCTATAGCGTGAAGAGGCGTGTCAAGAGGAATGGGTTCATGGGGGACACCGTCTTTAACAAGCACAGATGCCCCTCCCACAGCTCTTCAGTCTCTTTGTGATAAAGATGTTTTATTATGCATGGTATACCCTCTCATTGACACTTGATCAGTCTCCTTCAAGAAAGTTTCCTGAAGGCAAACAGCAATAGGTTGATGGTCATAAACAAGTGATTTGAGTTCGTCATAGTTGGACCGAAATCCTCGACAGTTCCATTGGATGATGGTGACATTGGGGGGATTGGTTGAAGCCCGAGGCTTCCGCCTTGGACTGTTAGGGGCAGATGTGGGTTTACAGGGAAGACGGACACTGTCAATGTCCATCTCCTCCAGGCTGCCGAATTTGTTATGTAATTTTATGGGATCCGTAGATCCCTCAGGAGGTCTATGATTTTGATTTTGATTTTTAACTTAAGTAATTACAGTAACATTTTTTTGGCTCGGTTCAGAGGGTTTTTTAGAAGCAGTTGAATGGACAGTAGGACTGCACTGTGTTGACATGTCTTTACCCTTCTTGGTAATGATAGCAGGCTTTGGCACATCAGTGGTCACCCTCTTTGGTTGGGCGCTGCCATTTGGCCATGTGTAGTCGGTCTGGGTGTCGCCTTCTTGACAGCGCTAGCATAAGAGGGTTTGGTGCCCTGTTGTGCCTCCACTAACTCGCGTGCCTCAGGGAACGAGATGTCTCTGGTGTGTCGGATCGTTTGGATTTGTTTCTCCTTGATCCATGTAGGACACAACCTAGAGAATGCTGGGTGGTCCCCTGAGCAATTGATACATTTGGTGGTCTGCCGGCAATCATCTTCCTTATGGTCCTCCTGTCCACACAGGGATGTAGGGGTCCACGGAGACATTCAAGTATCCGACCTTGACAGCTTTAGGCAATTCAGAGCTGTCAAAGGTCAGGATAACCGTCCCCGTGGCTTGTTGAGTCCCATTGCGGTTCACTGTGATTTTTTTGGCATCGATTACCCTTTGTGGTTGTAATTCCTTAATTATTTCAGAGACCTCACATTCTTTTAAGTCGTAGCATCGAATTACTCTTTTGGTGTTGAGGGTTCGGTGAGGGGTGACTTGAATGGGAATGCCCGCGAGAAATACTGATTTCAGTAGGCAACTCGCGTGGCTGGGTCGATCAACTTCAATAAGTAAGCTGCCAGATTGTATTTTTCTAATGTTTTTGGCGACACCAGCCAACCCCTCAATCCCTTTACTAATTGCAAAAGGACTTAGAGATGTCAAGGGTTTCTCCGAATCAGAAGAAGTTACAACCAAGAACCTTGGCCATGAGGAGTAAAGATCCTTGTCGGAGTCCGAGTCTGTGTCCGTGTCATTGGGTCTATTCCGTTTGGAAGATAATCTTTCTTGAGTTTGTTTTTGAGCCATGATATTATGATAAAATTTCTTCACTGGTGCTCCCCACCCACCATGGAGCCCAACATGGGGGCGTCAGCGGCGTGCGGCTCAACCAGCACACATGACGCAAGGGATACACCAGTGCAATACTCAAATCAAATAGCAAACAGCTGAAAGAGCTGTTCACACATCAACTCAATTGACCTGTTAAGCAGCCGCCAGGGATAAATGAAAAAGAAAAGGGAAAAAACCATGTGGATAAGAATGAATGACAAGAAGTGAAATGAAAAAGCAATAAGTAATGAGAACAAATATCCCATGGCATGTCACCACAAGCCGATTGACTGGACCAGGCCATTCCAGCCTCTCGTCTAGGTGAAATCCGGGCCAAAGTGGTGTGTTGCAGATATAGCCCTCGCAAGGACCGCTCCACTCAACCACCAGGATCCCATCTTCCACCGACACGAGTCGCAATCCACGTCCAACAGGTTGCCCCCTATTAGTCGCCTCTTACGACATGCAGAAGGATACAGTGGACCTATTCTACCCCCGGACCCACAGGGGGTTAAACCTGGCATGAAGTTGTGAAGTTGATCAAATGGTCAAAATGTAAAATGTTATTCTTTCGTCTACACATTCGGGCATTTTTGTAGTTCCAGCTGTATCGGGAGGTGAAGACAATTGAATACACACTTCTGCGAACGCTTTGGAAGAGAACAGACGTAAACGACAAATATGCCGAAATCTAGTAGTGTTGGACTTTGTAAACATCACCATTTGATGCGAAACGAGAACAACAAACAGATGTATCGAAGTTTCCTTAGGCCAAGACAGAATATAGCCGAAGAATGTTGTGGGTGAATGCCTGCAAAAGAGTGGACCTCAACACCAACTCTGCTTGGAAGCCAGCCGACAACGTCACCTATGTTTACGTCTGCTCGGATCACTTAGTGACTGGTAAATATTGGCTATTTGTTGGAATGTATTCTGAACTATAGGAGTCAACCATATGGATTAATGCCCAGGGGTGGTATTCAATAAAAATCTTAAGATTTAACTTAAAAATTGGCATTATCCTTAAATGGCGATTTTAAGATTTGATCTTAAGGTTGAAGTAAACTTAAGATGTTCCTAATCCTTACCTTTCGTTAGTATAACTTATCCTTAAGATTTATTATAATGTTGACCTAAATCGGTTATCAAGCACGACTGGCTGAATATTTCTATTTATGGAACGTTCGGTAGTTTCCAAGTTCTTAATATAGTAACGGAAGTCGAGTGCGCGAACGTTATAGACAGCATACATCATGGCGGAAAATAAAACACGCAGTCCTAATTTTACGCAGCAAGATTGCATTTTATTAGCAAGAGTTATGGGGGAAGTGTCAGCTTTTGACCCATGCAAAACAAACCCCGATTTGCAGAAACACAAGTACACTTCAAGTAAGAAAACCTTTGTATTTAGCTATATTAAGAATGCACGTGTTCATATATAAAACGTACATGTGCATTGTGTGTACACTCGTACATGCAGCATTGGCTTAAAATTAGATAACATGGTGTTTTTAATTTCAGACAAACACTTATGAAACATGTGTGTACATGTAGCTCTGCTGACATAAACGTCATGTACATGCAAGTTCATGTAGTTTGAACTTTTCCAGGAATTACCTCAGAAACAAAGAAGGATTTGTGGATCATGATCAATGATGCCTACAATGAGGATTCACACCACCTCAGAACAGCGGCTGAACTAACAAAGAAGTGGGACAACCTTGTTCAAACCCACCGGGCAAAGTATTCCCAATATAAGAGAGAATAGGGTAGAACTGGTATATATTTTTTAAATAAAAATATAACAGTTTACTGATTCTAATTGGTATAAAATGTATCTTTAGCCAAATGCTTTTGCTTTAAAAAACGTGAAGCAACAATTATTTTTTTAAAGTTTATAACCGCAATAATCACACACATATGTAGGTGCAGTTTTAACAAACAATTGTTTTTAACAACTCAAACACTTCTGTGAATATTCAAAATTATATTAATCTTTTGGTACAAGCGATTATTATGTAAATATAGTTACAAGCTAAATAATTGCATATAATCAATTTAATGGAGTTGTTACACCATTATTATTCAGGTTCTGGAACAAATCCTGTGAAACTGTCTGAGGTGGCAGTTGTTGGGGAAAATTCACCCAACATTGTAGGATTAGGCAGTGGGCTGGACAGCACCATACTTCAAATGCAAAGGTATTTCATTTACTAAATGTAAACCATTCTTTTATCTACAGACTGTTTAAAATTAAATTGAATGAATTGTATTTAAAACACTTATATTGCTTTTAATTGCTTTCAGTTCAAATTGCAGTGCAGTGGAGACACCTTCACAGCCTTCGCATACCATTGAGTAAGAAAAAAAATTGTATACATAACTATGACATGAATTTCATTAAATACCTTATTTAATAACGAACATAAGTCAAACATTATTACACCAAAGGCTTTCTCTGAGTGTAAATATTTTCTTATTTCTTAATGTCAGACTGTATGAGGAGCCACTACAGCCGGTACAGGATATTTCCACAAGTTACATTGTCAACTGTTCTGGAAGTAGTAGCAGCAACAACACTAACAACACGCTTAAATCCGTGCATATGTGAAAAATAAGCCAATTTTGATAATGTGACAAGTCTGCACATCAAAATTTGTATTTGTTTACCAACAGTTATTTTATTGTTGCAGGAAAGCCAGTTAATGTTTTAAGCCATCCTGACTTTGTGCCTAACAAGAATTTAGGCGAAGCAGTTTGTCAGGGCAGCCAGCACCCATTTCACCTAGCAACCTTGATCACTCCAAGAGGGTCTGGCGGCGACAACAAGTAAAGGCGCCCCCCAAAAGGAAAAAAGATTACACTGGAAGCACTGCCACTAAAAGGTAACAATGTTATATAGTAGAATAGAAATACTGGTGACCAGTAGATATGTTCATTTGTTACAAATTTAATGTCATATGTTTAATTGTTTCAGATGTAGCTAATACTCTATGTGAGTCGGTCGAGCAGCCTCTAGCTGAACTTCTAAAAGAAGAAAAGCCTGAATTGGAGGAGTCCAACATGGAGCAGATATCTGAACACTCAAGCCATGTGGGGACTTCAGTGGTTGAGCCATCCACTTCAGTCGCAACCAGTTCAAGATATCTGCTAAGATCTATGCCCTGACTTCTTAAAGAGGAACAGCTTGTTACTGAAATGAATTTCCTCAGGCAAGAAAGGGACACATTCAGGATGGAGTGTGAAGAATTGCAGAAAAGACTCGATAATACCAGACTCTCTGCTAAGTGTGTTGAGGGCGACGACAGAAATTGTCGGTACTACACAGGATTGCCATGGGATGTGTTTTCTGCAACATATCAGCACCTGGCTTCGTGTTCAGCGAACAAGGGGATACCCAAAATCCCATTTATTGACCAATTTTTTTTTGGACCCTAGTGAAATTGAAACATGCCCCAAAATTTGAATATTTAGCACATCAGGATAGACTGTCACCCGTCCACCATGATAGACAATTTTTGGAAATGGGTGGAACTCATTGTTGTGTGTCTAGGAATGTTGGTGGCTTGGCCTTTTAGGGATTACATATACAAAACAACTCCTCCGCACATCAAGGAAAAGTATCCACGCCTGATCGCCATCATCGACTGCTCCGAGTTTTTTTATCGAAAGCCAGGTCAAGTGAAGCTCATGCACAGTGCTACTCCAACTACAAGAAACATAAAACTGTTAAGTTTTTGATTGCTTGTGTCACGTACTTGCCTGCTGCATATGGAGGGCGGATCAGTGATGTAAACCTGGTGAGAGACTGTGGCTTCAGACACTGAACCAGTTCCCGTGGCTACTCTAGCTCCACCCACTCCGTCTTCTACGGATCCACTGGCCATGATTATATCCACTCCGTCTGCCATTACTCCAGCTACACCCAATAAGTGTAGCCCCCGCTTGAGGGGAGATGCATCGACCCCAAGGAAGGTCAAACTCAGGAACAGGTTAAAGTTTGTTTCTCAATCAAAAGTTGATTTACAGAAGAAATATCTTGAAAACCTAAAAGACATGAAAACCAAAATAAAGACAATTGCAGGATCAATGAAAGTTAAAAACCTGAATCAGACAATCAAAAGGAAGGAATCTACGATTCGATATTTTGAGACAAAGGTTGCAGGACAGGACTTTAGCACAGCAGTTAGCCAAGGCAAACGCGGAAATGAGGAGGTGGAAAAACCCACAGTAGATTGAAGAAGAGCCGTAAAGAAAAATGTGCAATGGTAATAGAAGCCACTAATCAAGATCCCCCTAACTCCATGAACTCAGTGAATAAGGATGAAATCATCAGAACTCTAGAAGATGAAAAGCTTCAGCTAGAAGAAACAGTTCAGGAGTTAAACAGTCAAGAAAAGTCTAGTAAAAGTGATGGTAAAACATATTCTGTTGAAACACGCATGATATTGGATATTTCTAAAACAAACTTTCATTATTGGAGTCTCAATGATCTGGCATCTGGATAGGTTGACAGGATAATTATTCGTTAGTCACTTATTATTATTCTTTAATTACTGATTAACTATTCTTTAATTACAGGATGCATGTGTTTGGGTTGTTTATGACCTACCTGCACTGCAAATTTGACCAATTATTAAGGAAGTTATGAAGATTTTTAGACCGAATGGTTGACGACCTTTGTTTCAATTGCATTGCTAATTAATTAATTAATCAATCTTTAATTATTGATTATTATTCTTTAATAACAGGAGAAGTGATTGGGTTGTTTATAACCTACATGCACTACAAATTTGACCAAAATATCCCTAGTATTAAGGAAGTTATGAAGATTTTTAGACCGTCTGGTTGACGGCCTTTGTTTCAATTGCATTCACTAATTAATTAATTAATTAATTAATCAGTTAATCTCATTGAAAATGTACCATATATATTGGGCTTTTGATAAGCTATCTGGTACTATTTACTTTTTACTCCTAGGTTGAAAATCAAATGAAATATGGCATTTTTGCAGTTAATTTTCTTATCAAAAGCCACAAAAAAGGTCACAAGCTTTTCTATGTTTTTGCCTTAAGACAAAGGTCAAAATAATTAGCGTAATTGCTACATTCAAAGTACCATAACTTCCTTAATATAAGACCTAATAAAAAAGATTTACACCAATGGAAAGGAGAAACTTCCTGATTACTTCATACATAATGGAACACAAATAAACAATAAAACTGAAATTGCAAACAAATTTAACTCATTTTTCACAAATTTGGGTCCAAATTTAGCAAAAAATATAAACCCACCTTCAAATGAGGATTTCACTTTGTACTTAACGGAGCAACAACGGAACATTTTCAATTTCAAAAATGTTAACGAGTCAGAAATTTCCAAAGTTGTAAATGACCTGAAAGGAAAAAACAGTTGTGGATATGATAACATATCAACAAATCTCTTGAAGCATCTCAAACAAGCACTCATCAAACCAATTACTATAATTATCAACCAAACCCTCAATACAGGCATATTTCCCAGATCCTTAAAGACAGCAAAAGTCATTCCCATCTTCAAAAAAGGGGATAAATTTTTATTTGATAACTATCGCCCAATATCACTTCTTCCATCCATATCAAAAATATTTGAAAAAATTATTTTCCAACAAATATATCAGTACTTCCAAACCCATAACTTATTCTATGATAACCAGTATGGTTTCAGGAAAGGGCATTCCACTGAACTAGCAGCAGTAGAACTGATCAAATCTGTACTAAATGACCTAGACCATAATTTGCTACCAATCAGCATATTTCTTGACCTCAGCAAAGCCTTTGACACAATAGATCATAACATACTGCTTTCAAAACTAACTTATTATGGATTCACAAACACCAGTAGCATAGTAATTAAAAACTATCTACAAGACAGAAAACTATGTAAATTTTGAAGGCACTCAGTCTGACCTCCTCCCCCTTACAACTGGAGTGCCTCAGGGATCAATCTTAGGGCCCCTTTTATTCTTGATATATGTAAATGACATCTGCAATGCATCAAATTTATTCAAAGTCATAACATATGCGGATGATACGACCCTTACAACCACCCTAAACTCAAGAAATTCTACATACAATATAGACACATTAAACAATGAACTTAATAATGTCAACAACTGGCTTATGCACAACAAGCTGTCCCTTAACACAAGCAAGACCAAATTCATGATTTTTCATAAACCACCCAAAAAATTCCATTCAAGAATCCGGATCCTTATAAATAACACAGAAATCAAACAAGTGCAATATTTCAACTTCCTGGGCCTCAACATCGATCAGCACCTCAGCTGGAAAAGTCATACTGATAAAATCCATAGCAAACTTAGTCGAACAATGGGCATCATCAATAAACTAAAACACCTCCTCCCCCTAGATATTAAAAAAATGCTCTACAACTCACTGATATTACCACATCTAAACTACAACTTGTTACTTTGGGGTCAACATGGAAATAGAATTGTAAAACTTCAAAAAAAGATCATTCGGATCATTACCTGCAGCTCCTACAATGCTCACACTGATCCTCTTTTTAAAGAACTACAGATCTTGAAAATTGAAGATCTATTTTCACTGTCCAGATATAAATTCTATTATAATTACTGTCACAACAACCTACCTTCATATTACAATAACATAAACTTAATAAATCAAACATCTGACATTCATAATCACAATACTAGAAATCAAAATAATCTTTTCATCCCATTCGATTCAGCATTCCAAAATTCATTAACAATGCCCCGAATATCATAGTAACAAAAATATTCTCTCATTCTTACACAGGATACTGCAACTACATAAAAATTGGTTTATCAATAGATACAGGTATATGTGCACCACTCCAAATTGTTATACATGTACTTGCCCACATTAACTAGTCAAGCAGGAAAGTCATTTGTTATTGTATAGATTCAAAATGTGTTACTCATGTCACCAAATTCCGGACTTTGCCAAAACCCTCTGTCTATGTAAATGTTTTCTGTACCTTCTTACTCAGGTAACATGATGCTGTGACCTCATGTACTTATTATTATTATTATTATTATTATTGTGTACTATGCTTCTCTTTTGTACATAGTCTACCTTTTGTGTGTTTTCCTCTTTTATATTATTATTTTTATTGTCATTATGTCTGGGTGGCTCCAGCAGCAGCGGCTCATCAGCCTTAGTTGGAGTCTCCTTATCAATTGTTCATTGTTTATATGTTCAATTGGTTAATAAATTGATCTCTCTCTCTCTCTTTTCAATACCTTTCTTATGATGTAGGTTATTTTCAACGTAGTGTCTATTGGCACGGAAACCGGGCCAATAACCATCCGCTTGATGGTTCGGTGCACGGGAGATACGCATGCGCATATGAAACATCCTGTGGCGGGATATTCTTTCGTCACTTTCGTTTCCGTCGCCGAGGTGGAAGGATGCCATGGACATTGGAGCGAGATTTGATTCTTTTGAATCACTGGTAGAGGGAGTTGAAGTGTTTGGTCAAGAAAACAATGTTGTATTCGTTAAACACGACAGTAAGACAGTAGAAACAGCGCACGTCAACGCCAGACGATGAACATGATGCTTGTCTAACCAAGACGTCATAAATACAGACATTTTGAGTAAACATTTGCCAGGATACAAAAGCCTTATCAGTTGTATAATTATTCAACATAGACTACCTATTATTTTGGACAACTAATCACATTTCAGTATTTGTCAACCTTCAACAAGACAAGGAGTCTTTCACCAATATCAAACAAGTCAATGCAGACTGTCGAACACCTGAAAGTCTTTCGGTCCAAGAACATTGATGCCGAATTGAAAAATCTTTTGCCGTGCAATGGTGGACTTAGTAGTCATTTGTCGGGTTACCGTGCACGCAAAGATAAGCTTATTTGTTATTCGCACGGTTACTATTATAACATGACATCACTATCATCACATGAGAAGTACAGGTGTGAAAAAGATTATACATCATAAATACCCAACAGAGTATTAGGATTCGTTATCTCCCTGACGATTTTGGATATTTATAGCATAGGGAAATCAGGAAGAAATACAAGATTATGGTTAGACAAAGAACCAGTTGTGAATCACCTAGGTACTAAGGCTCAACAACGAGTACTTATAGTCTTAACAACCTATTAAACTGGCTTATCTTGTACATTTGGCATGCATGCATGTACATATAAGGCAATATCCCTTTAGAAATGTGTAAGAATCACGTGGTTCTCCACAACGATAAGGACGTCCTGAACATACCATTTCGTTCTTCAAATCAAAAGTACAAATAAACTCATGGCATGAAATGCAATGTTATTTAAATCTAGTCAAATGCTGAACCTAGTGAAATGCTGACTTAAATTGTCTAGTAGAACTGGATTTATTCAACACAACCAATAGATATCATGTCCCGTGCATATAGATGATAGTTCAGTTGTGTGCACGGTTTCCGGGCGAATAACACGCCATCAGAGCATTCCGTGCACGGTTTCCGTGCATGCATCGCGAGACTGTGTTGTTGTTGGCCCGGCTTCCGTGCCAATAGCAACTTCCTATTTTCAAATCACATACCTAAACTTTGAAAATTTTCTTAACATACCTACCCCGGGCATGCCTCCAGCAGTGGTTTTATAGTTTATAGTCTAAACGCCCAGATTAGACCTACAGGCTTTAGCCTTATTCCCAACATACTACTATTACTATTACTGGAATCTAATTTAACGACACAAGGGTCAGATGGGCGATAATGAAAGGATTTACTATCAATAGCTCATTCAAGCGAAATCGAAATATGTTTTGTAAGTGTTATCAGCACAAATGTATAACATTTATAGCATCTGACCTTAATCGTCAAAAGACGAGAAGTGTGCCATGTTTCGAAAACATCGTTCGGTGAGTTAACATGTCAAATATTGCCAACGGTTTAAGCTTCGAGCTCCCCCTGTTCGCTCCTGTTCGCTCGCCCACCGGCATGAAGCTTCCAAAAGTGTAACAGCGCTGAGAGAGCTAAAGCAGTAGGCTAGCGCAAAATAGTAGAACCAAATAAGAGCCCGACGGGACGAGATAGTTCTGGTACAGCTAAGCGTCAAATAGCTTACGCCGAACTTTAGCATGTAATCACAGATCAGATGATCGGTCGACTGCCCGGGGTCGGCTGCAACCAAATATATGAATTAAAGCTTATTTAGGCAGAATAATGTACTAAAGGCAAGTATAATGTGTTTCATTTCGGTTCTAACATAAAAAAAACTATAATTAAGCATCATTGGGCATCAGAAATCCCCTTAAGTGACATTTTGATAGCCGTGCACGACGGTAATAGGCGTCGTGCACGGCTAGTAAGGGGGTAGCCTAGGCAAGGTACTCGCCCCTAGTGTTTTTATGATCTGATGCTACCTTAGCGCGGATGTGAGAGATCGAAAGTCGTAAATAGCGCGGAGCTGTCTGAGGCGGAGTTTATTTGCCTTGGGGGTAGCCCTGCAAGAGGTCTGAGTAGACATTTATATTACCGTTCGACCGGCGCTAGTAAGGGGGTTAAATACTATGTAGAACCATTTAGTGGACATTATGTATACAATCTAAACATTAGGTCAAGAATAACAGATTTGGCACCAGAAAACAAAGGAGCTTGAAGGGAACCCCATTCAGTATACCCCATCGACTAAATAACTACCCGAAACCACTTGGTCCATATTATGTACATTGCAGTGTCGGGATATGAGAATTTCTCAATTTGGGCATTCCATAACTCCAAAACTGGTTCGCTCATACGGGAAGTGTCCAATCATAATGTTTGTGCCGTTCATTCAGGCTCTGGCAGTGTTTGCGCTCGATTTACAGGGCAACAACATTTGCAAATAATTCATTATCTTTTATGTCCTTGATGAAGGCATTTAGGCCAGGAACTGAGGTGAAGAGTAGCAAATCATGGTCGAATGTGATAGTCGTTTGATATTTACCACCAGTTGGTTAGTAACCTGCCCATAGTCGTCGTAGTTCAGTCGACTCCGCTATGATTATCGACTTTCTTTTTGAAAAATGTAGTCATAATGTCTCGTTTCAAACGGCCCAGAGAAAAAAATTGCACTGCTATTAGGGTATTATTCATCCTCCCCCATAATAATCGCGATATTATCTAGTTGTTGAAACTGCCGTAACACACAGATATATCATCGGGCTCCACGGTTTTACGATGTGTTGGGTTATTCCTTGATCAGATTCCCTGTGCAAAAGATTGTGCTGTGAGCTAAGTCTAACTTTAGGCCTGAGAACAGAACACCACCTTGCTCTCTCAGAAGTATTTCTTTATTGATACGACTAGAAGATGCATGGCAGCGTAGATCACATGCCTCTCGCTTTACCGCTCGCTTGGACGCAATTAAGTAAGTTGGACGGGGGCATGCTGTCAGATTGACTGCATAAAACGATGACATGTGCCATGGTAGACGCAGAACACATTCGTTGAAGCGAATTGATTGTGAGTGGGGGAGTTGGTGTTGGGATGTGATTACAAATCAAGAGCAGTCTGTACAGAAAACAGCGAGCGAACGATTGAACTTGCTCGTCATCATAGTCGTAGCAAATAGGAGGATCCTGAGATGGAAGAAGAAAAAAAGGAGAACTTATACATTTATCAAAAGATAAGAGTTAAATAGAGTTAGATTTAATGACGAATATATTGACGATGACATTATAAGTAAGGTCTGGATTGATACCACAAGACACATCCATGATTGACGCTCTAGATTATGCAACAAACTTTCAGTTCCTCACTTGAAACGCTTCTGTCAAAAGCAAATACCACTATCAATGTCAGTGATATGGTATACGTACCTCGCGTTATGCGGATTCGAAATGTCTGCTGATGCGTTTGATGATCGTCAATAGTTTGTATACTTTATGGTCGGCCTATGTTCACATTGATTAGCATAATGTGGCAGATAAATTATGCTCGTGGCATTCAATTACGAACGGAAAATCTTGAAAAGATGGCCGAGCTTAAGCGTTTATTGTTATATGGTCCACAGTAACATCGCTAAGAATACACAACAAAAGCGAAATATCCCATAGCACGACGGCAAACCAGTACGTTTGCCCTTAGTGATTGTAAGTGTTGGTTTATAATGCACATATGCCTTAATGACCGGCAAAGAAAACAGAAGATGTTGCTCTCTCACATAAGATCCGTCGGTATAAGGTATAGAACAAATTGATTAGTGCGACGCAATATTGTGATGGTATTGGAATAATAATTGCCGCTGTATATCCTGTTGTACAAGAGACAGCTGAAGTAGAGTAAGAAGGAGAACGAGAGGTAACTAATAAATTTATCAAAAGAGAAGTTGGAAATTGAGTAAATTGTTATGACGGAGAAATTGATGAAGGAGTATGAGTGTATATATATGTCCGTGACGACACTGTAATACGGCTGTACCGGTATAGAGCCATCACTGTGGATTGAACACTTCATTTGATAACGTTATATTTTGCCTACTGCTCTGATTCAGTATCCATATCTCACATCCTGAACACCAATAACGCACATCGCCTTCGTGCAAGCCGAGCAGTGTAACTCAAAGTAGGAACTACATAACACACATGTGTTGGTGTGCATTTTTTACCCTGTACTTAACTAATCTGATATCTAGGGCGCCATTTAAGCGGATGTCCTCTTGCTCTCGGGAATGATCGGCTCACATGCCCGCCACGGGGCATTTGCATCTTGTAAAGGAAGGCACGTGACACTTATGAGAAGACATGCACCAGAACGAGGTAAAACTTGATACAATCGCGCGCAATGTGCCCGAGAGTTTTGTAACATATATGCGGTCCGGGATTCATAAGTAGAATTCATAGCCTCCTTAAAAAAAGAAATGTATAGCACTCTTCATCCAATACAGACACATCGTGGTAATTCTAAATGAATTGTAATTTGTTTTTCTGTAGCGCAAGACTGTGTTTGTTTGAACAAACCATTGTTTTGTGAAATGAAACTTATCTTGCTGATATTTGCTGAGAATGATATTGAAGTTGAACATCAAGCGATAATGTGTTCATAAAACTGAAACAGGTGTTTCTATCACCTACTTCGCCACCTGCGCCACACATTTAAATGTGCGACATGTTTCAAGAATATCTGTTGTAGCACACTCGGATTGTCTACCTCGATGGCAGCTTGTCTTCACTCCGCCGTTTACGACTTATGCACCCAGTCATTGTCATACAGTGCATCAATCTCCGCTACCGGACCCTGTATGTGTTTCGCTCTTGCCCTATGCTACTGGGTTAGTTACCACTGTGTCCAGATAGAGAACTGACTATTGATTGTTCGTCATAGCACCATTTGGCTGATATATCAAGTATATCATTACTTCCACTCTGATTAAGTATCATTGATTTCGAATAAAGAGTCATCACTCACGCTGAAATTTCTTAGCTGATACTTTACAGTGCCCTGTGATAGAGAAGAGGCATCGACGCATAGGGATAGACCTGGCGCCTAGGTTCTTCTTGTGACTAAGTGAAGATTTATCGGGCGTCTAGGTTCTTCCTGTGACTGTGTGGACTTGCCTGATATATAAAAAACGCTAAAATGTGATGAAATATACCAGTATATCGGAATTTGCACCACATTACTTAAACAAGGCAGACGGAATAATTCACACTTTAAGACATCTTCGAGCGGGTTGGTGGAAGACCGCTGTGGTGCATTCTTTTTAACTAATCAAGTCTCTACGGATGTGGCGAAGCGGCTGACATCTCTTTCGTTGCACGTTCTCTGCACATATGCTGACTCAGCAGCCTCGGTGTTTTGACGCCAGGTGAGTTAAGAATGCCGCATCATAATTCATGCATAAATGGTTATTTAATTCCTAGAAGATTAATTAAATACCTGATTCACATAAACCCGCGCCTTACAGCCATGCATCCATCATTCGTGCTATACCGCTTATGGATCGTCTTTTGCTCTGAATTGTAAATCTAACGCGCCACGAGTCATGAGAGGAACGTCTTATGCCAAGGATATGTTGTAAATATGATACAGTTGGAAGTCATATGTAGCTTTCATGTTCCTTGCTGGTTCAAGCTTCTATATACTTCCGTATATCTCCAACGGCCATAATCCTGGTGTCTGGAATATTAATGATAGGGAACCAACTGTAGTGCTAGCGAAAACGTGCCACACTAAGAGCTTCTAGTCGTGCAGTGTTCCGCTGTACATTCCAATGTCAAACGGCAGATGCAGAACAATAAACAAATGCAGCGCCACGTTGGATGCAAAAATACCTTTGAAAGTTCCATATACTCTTTGAAAGCTTGCAAGATGTGTAGGTTTATCATTGAAGAACTTTCCACATGTATAGTTCCTGCCTATTATTTACATTCAAATTAGATATAGCATATCAACATGCATATGCGGAAATGGTGGATATGCATCTAAACTGCTTGCATGAGTGTTGTTGTTAACGTAGTATGAAACTCAATGGTAATAGACGTTAAAGAGGACAAATACCATGCTCTGAAAAGGCTAGCCTCTTGGAAAATATTATAATGGTGCTCAAATCCGGTCATGGGAGAAAAACGAAATAGTTTCTTCAGAGGTCAGAAACCAGTAGTCAATCATGGCCGAATATGGTGGTCGTTTTAATGTAAACGATCCACCAATCCGCTATGATTATCGACTATCGCACCGAAAATGTTGCGCTGGTACAGGTCCATTGAAGACCCACGAATAATTGGGTTGATGTCACCGTGTTTTTCATACTGACGTAAAACCGCAATATATCATTTCATTTTGTTTCGAATCCCTCATATGGGGGGACAGAAATCCAACGAATGAAAGAATATAGCATTGTAATATTTAATAATATAAATTTTCAACTAAAATATCTGCCACGCATGATAACGAAGCCTTTCATATTTCTCAGGATTTTTTATTTATAGATTGTCTAGTCGTGTAATCTTTGGTTTGATGACGGACGAATGAGAAAGTGAGAATATCAAGCACACAACATTCAGTTTCCGGAATACATCAACAACTACTTCGGCACATTTCGGTATTGTTGGTGCAATTACTGCTTTATACATTCGTCCCTTCTATATACGCGTGGTAACGTTGATGATTCTTCTGCAATGTGAAACCCATAAAGGATTGTTGGTGGCAAAAACAGCTTGAAGGTATTTCAGTAGCACGAAACAGCTAGGTAAATGCATTGTAGCATGGTGGAGTAGATCATCTAAATAGTGAGGTAAGAGGGGCGGGGTATGCTGTCAACCCGACGGCATAATACGGTGATATGTGCTGTGGCAGAGGCAGCACGCAATCGTTGAAGCAGGAGTAGAATTTACCAGGGCAGAAAATAAACCAAGTAGTGGTAAGGAGCGATAGAAGGTGGCGGGGGCTTGCGTGTTGTAGTTAATCCAACAGCATCGACAATGCGGTGTGTTTGGGTGGAGTACGGATGCTCATAAATTGCAGTTGGTAGTCTACCAAGTAACCAATGGTGAAACAGTTGCAGCATCGGCAGCTCTAGAATCAATATCGTCTAAGATAAATAATCGACCTATGTTCATTGTAATGTATTCGAGTATTTATTTATCATGCGTCACAGCAATAAAGACCGCAATCAATAGCAGTTTTGTACGGCATACGACGCATATCCAAAGCTGTGTTAAGTATGCAATTCCGCAGTCGTGCAGTCTGCAGGGCAAGGTTAGAAGTTCCCTGACATTTCTGACCAAACTCTTCTTCATTGTCGCCGTCCACATGCGCTCTCCATAGTCTGACAGATGGCACCGTGGAGGCTGACGCATTAGAAAAATCTACTGCTACCACTCATGCCGATTCTCTTGGCCAAGCAACTCACATCACTAACGGTAATGACAAGTGCATATACGTTATAACGATAACCAGCTTTAGCCTATTACATACTGCGAGACATTCGACAAATACATGTGCCCTACTATTTAATGCGCCAGTCGCAACGACAAAGACCGCAAATATCGCGAGCCAATTACGCTACTCAACGTCATTCATGATATCCGTTGACACATTGCCACACAGTAGGGCAAAGCGAACTTTACATGTTTCATGGTATTTTACACAACGATTGCGAATATATAACACCACTTCGGAGCTAGAGACTATCATTCAAAAGCTGCTTTTGTCATTGACATAAAAACACCCCTGGCAAATGTTTCATGCACTTGCATCAGCTGGCAACCTGGAGGAAGCCATAGACATTACATGCCATAAGGTGGCAACCCTTCTGCTGTATATCAAATATTATGGCGACATTTATTGATCATTAAATGTTACTACCTCCAGAAGCAATAATGTATTCGGTAATAGTAATGTACATCTGGCTAATCTTTTGCTTAATAGGGGATTACATGTGTCACAAGATAGATGCGACAGGGAGCATGACTCAGTCGTATAAACCTTTATGTTGTGCTTACGTTAACATTGATGACATCATCTTGACATACTGAATGTTGAAATGTTGGTGGTTTGATATTCCTAGGTAATGTTGGTGGTTTGATGCTCCCTTGGATGTTGGTGGTTTGATGCTCCCTTACATGTTGGTGGTTTGATGCTCCCTTACATGTTGGTGGTTTGATGTTCCCAGGAAACGTAGGTGGTTTGATGCTGCCTTAGATGTTGGTTATGCATCAAGGTGATGTCAGAGGGTTGACGCACCAAGACGATATCAGAGAGTTGACGCCCCAAAACGATATCAGAGAGTTGACGCACCAAAACGATATCAGAGAGTTGACGCACCAAAAAGATATCAAAGAGTTGACACATCAAAACGATATAAGTGGGTTGTTGCACCAAGACGATATCAGAGAGCTGATGTACCCAGACGATGTAGAGGGTTGACGCACCAAGACGATATCAGAGAGTTGACGCACCAAGACGATATCAGAGAGTTGACGCACCAAGACGATATCAGAAAGTTGATGTACTCAGGAGATGTCGGTGGGTTTAGAACGCAGGCGATGCACCTAGAAGTTGGCTTAATGCACCCAGACGGTATCAGAGGGTAGATGCACCCAGACGATTTCCGAGGGTTGATGCACCAAGACGATGTCAGAGGGTTGATGCGCCCAGACGATATCAGAAGATTGATGCACAAAGGCAATGTCTGTGGGTTGATGAACAACGACGATTCTAGGCGATGTTGGAGGGCCAATGAACTAAGTTGTTTTCAGTGGGTAGATGCACATGCGCAATCGATGAAGCTCGTTTCTGCAATATATCACGCGTTATATGTATGCACTGCCTGGGACAGGCGTGGCAACATGTAACTTATCAATGAATCCGTTGTTTGATGGGTTGAAGGCACCCCATCGTATTCTCATCTCACCGAATAAATACTCAAGTAGCAGCTGTTCATATCCACCAGATGACATCCCCTTCGTCGTCTTGTATCATTACTTCCTGCTCAAGGACCTGACCAAACTTAGAACGAGCAAGCCTACATGCACAATACGATCTGCACATAGGCCTATATAGCTTTCCTTGGGATAATATTAAGCTGCCCCGCCCCTTGAAGCCAATTACAAATGAATACATCTGAGCATATAACAATATTGAGGGGGCTATGTCTATCCAAATGACAAATTCCAGGTTATTTATTGATCAAGCGCAGATGATGAACAGCAATATGAAGAAGGCAGTTGTATTGTATTCGGACAAGAAATATCACTGTATGTATCAAATGCACTGAGCACAGCAACCACTATTTTGAGATACATTAAAACAAAGTGGGGTCGTTTTCGTTCAAACGTAAAAGCAAAATTATTCAATTATATAAATTCATACCTGTTTTAAGTGAATGAACTTTGCTTAGTTGCTAATTTGCATAAATATTTTGGTGCAGTAATGACTGAAACGTTTAGCTGTTGTTACACAATGACAATGATATAAGTTCCCCGACTCTAATTCGTTTTCCGCAATTGATGTTACGACAATAAGGGAGCGTTATCTTCGCCTAACATATGATATGTAAGCAGCCAGCAAAGAATGCGCACATATTTGAGGCACATCATCTCAAAACTGCTAAAACATTACTCCAGATATGTCATTATCAAATGCTGAAGTAGATTTCGTTCTGTGAGCTTCTTACTATGTTCAATAGTGGTTAGCAAGCACGTGATCATGAATCAAATCGGCATCAGGTAGTGCATCATATACAGCGCCGCAGCTCTAGGTTGCCATGACTCATATCTAGCGTGTTGTTGCTCCACTACAACCATATTGATACTTTTTTTTTGTTGTCACAATGCAAAACATCAAACTGCACGCCTATGAAACATAGAGACTTTTTCTGTAACAGCATGACTTCACGTTCGGTCATTATAAAAACAGAATATTGCTACTGCGCCGAATAGTCAGAATATGTGAGTGATGACACCCCATTAGGCAGCAAACGCAGAACGCAATTGATTCAATGCTTTACATGCAACAGTAAATTCTACTTTAAGGTCAATCATCAGCGCATGCTATGCGAAATAAAACGCTGTTTTTGACTGGTTTCTATGCAATCAACGATAATCAAGCGCTGTATTTTTGCTGCTCCGCCTTTTCATATGCGGCCAATTATGATGTTGTGTAGAGAGTTTACCGCTGGCAACCAATGTTTAAAAGCCATCACACAATTTGAAGCAGGCGGGTTGTTAGCTTGATTTGCTGCACGGTTCCAAGACTAACTCGCAGCGGTCTGAAGCAGCGTTTCTTCATAAGTCGTGTATGCACGACATACATGGAACTATTTTATTTCACATCCCCTTCATTGTCGCATTAGAAAGTAATGGCCATGTCAGTTGAATAATTGCCCCAGGGAATGGGCCTAATAAAGCATGCAAAAGGCTTACAAATACGTAAGTGAGCTTGGCGCAAAACCAAGATACCAAAGGACTACTTATTTGGAATCGTTGATGTAGAATCATGTAGTTACGTATGACATTCAGAAGTGGCTCGACTCATGCATGCTCTCCGGTAAATAAGCTGTAGGCTGTTACATTGTTAAAATGAATTTTTTATATACAACAGAACGAGACCCATTTTTGTTCCTAGTTGGCTGATGAATGGAGCAATCTACGTAAAAAAAACGGGGATCGACGCAAAAGCAAATGATTGCATGGCGTCTGCAATTCTTTTAAACAACTGTGATTGTCAATTTGAGCAAAAGTAGTGTATCTTAAGGCTATGTTTGCACTTTTTAATGCATCACATTTGCACTCTAAACAATAAGTTACCCTTTCTGTCAACCAACAGATCTAGTTCTTGTGCATTTTGTGCTGCTGTGTTTAATGGAACTGACAATCATATTACATTTCACACGAGGTCCAATGTACCAACTTGTTCTAAAACGCCGCTTTACATTTTTGAATGTTCTGCAATACTATTTCATACAAAATATATCCACAGCCGTAGGCAACATTTCTCAGTGTGGGTAACTTGATATACAGTAACTGGGTGGATGAAATAGAAACTTAAGCAGTATTAACATAAGGTATGATGCTATTGATTCATGACAAGTTCATTTGTAATGAATGTTGCCACACTCAAGTACATTTAATGCAGTGTATTGTTTATTGTACCCGCTATGACGATATAGTTTTGTAACGAAATAATTTAGATAAGATAAGGAAGCGCAAAGTTTTTTTCATGTTGGTTGATTTGTGTCCATTGGTTGATTTTATCATACTTTTTTATATATGACCAGCGGGGACTATTAAAGTAACAACGGCATCACAATGATATTGTAAAGCAATGCATAACATTTACTCCTTTTGACAACATTTTTTATTAAAAAAAGTTCGTTCATAATGAAGAAATCCTATACAGCTCTCAAACATTTACAACTCAAGCATTCAATTCAATGCCTTTAACCTCTAGGACGTATTTTGTGCCACCAAGGCCCTACAATTACTGTACCAGACTGAGCGCAACTGTAACGCTGATCATGGTCATTTGGAACTATGTGTGAGGCAGAGAGAGTTTTGCTGGAGGTGTGAGTATGAGCAAGAAACACTTATTAATGTACAATTTGTCCCGGATATTGCTGACATTTTATGCTTGTGGGACACGTAACGATGTGAATCCCTTACTACTCTTGTGATCGTATTATTCTCGCTTGATAACCATTTTATTTGGTCCAGCACACACACAGTATAAAACAAGCATAGTGCTGTACGAACCTATATATGTTACTTTTAGGGATGCACCACAACTGATCGGGCTCACAACTGAAGATCTGGCGAATCTAAAGGTAATCAAATTAGTGCCAGTGGGCGCCAATGTAATTACAATTACGCACTAATGTAAGATATATATATATATAGGTAATTGAGATATGGAGATATATATTAGAACCATATATATATATATTATATTAGTATCTAGCTTAATGCATAGATATAGAGATATATAAGCCCATGTATATATATATATATATATATATATATATATATATATATATATATATATATATATATATATATATATATATATATATATATACATATATATATATATATATATCTCCCTATATATATATATATATATATATATATATATATATATATATATATACTTGCTTATATATGCTATATACGTGCTATATATATATATATATATATATATATATATATATATATATATATATATATATATATATATATATATATATATATATATATACTCAATATATATATATTTATATATATATATATATACATATATATACTATATATATATATGTATATATATTCTTATATATATATTGTGCGGACTGTCGTAAAAACATAGGTAATAGTTTGAACAAACATCGTGGCGATGCTAAAAAGCTTACCACCATATACGGTTTGAATGCTATACACATCGTGTGCCCTCTGAAAAAGTGTACCACCCCATAACAGAGATCTGTTTGTTGGTAAAGTTGCCCTCCACCTGCTCTCGGATACACCATTGCGTCTGCCTCGCATTTCACACATGAAGTGCCGACGTTGATAGTATGCAACGATAACACGCAGCGCAATATAAAATGCCACAGAAATAGTTCTCCAAGATAAAGCATCGCCTCAGAATGAAAATATTGTGTTTGCTGACTGTCACCGCATGTTGATTCTCCCCGGCCGGTTAGTAGCAGACAACGCTGCGCATGAGAAATACCATATTGTCTGGGTAATTGCGTAAGATGTGTCATGATATCGTCAGATGCACAGCTATCTCGATACTACATGGATCGGGTCAAGAAGTGGATGACGCTGCCTTCGTGCCACCATCTGCAAGATAAAAGTGACAGCTAACTGTTGTCGAGCATGCTGCACAAATAATGAGGTAAACAGAATTAATACCTTAAGCTACATATTAGTCCGTATGTGTGGGGACAAGCACTAAACTATACCAAAGATCGGCCGAATAATTGTTTTGTTTTTTTGCCTATAACATTCAGTCACTTGCTGTCGCTTAGAGCGATATACGGCGCGGTTATGTTGGCACCCACAATTAAGTAACCCTAGCAACAAGCCCGGTATCAGCATAAACACCAAGGCCAAATGATAATGCTGTTTAGTGGGCAAATGCGATAATATATGCAAATATAAACAAAATGACTCTCGTGGGATCCAAGCTGGCGTTCATCTTGCAGTCCCACACTAACACCAATGGCCAGCCTAGCCAAAGCCCAATAGATCGCTTTACTCCAAATACCACCAACGGTGACGAATTGCATTCCTCTCAACATATCCCACAGGATAAGCCCTGACCGCTATCAGTTGTACCGTACACAATGTACAAGATGTAACTGCGCGTTAGCACTGTACATAAACGAGTAGATGACCAACATAGTTTTCGTCGAATGTATTGTCCTATGTCAAACAGCGCCATCATCACAATAGCTCTATGTTACATGTTTCCCCGTGCAGCAGTTGCGCGTTATTCATGCAATCAGCTCAAATTCTATTTTATTTGGTGAATATTCAGTATTCTATTGTCGTTCCGGTACCTATAGTAACAATTCACTTTAATCACCATGATTCTTATAGATGAGTTAGACTTAATGCAAACCTTATAAAACAGTAAATGCCAAAAGAAAACACATCGCGATTGGCAGTCACCTTGAGCACTTACCACACTAAGGCGCCGTCTGCCGCGACTTATGTGTCATAACATCAACTTTGTGAATACTCAATTCCCATATTCATGACACTCGAAATAACTGCTGTAGCATGGATAATCAGCCATCGTGTCAATCGATTGTGCACGATTCCAATCAATCTATAGCAATGCGTATATTCACTTGTTTTGTTAATGTGCATCAGCAGTTATTTGAGTATACCACTCCTTAGGTCAAATATGAGGCTTAACCGGGTCTATTCTATTAAAGATGATAATATTATGCTACCAAAGTTAAAACGACCATTTCGTTCTATTATTGGTCACTTATTATATTGTCAAACGGTTGCTTGTATTTTATTCAATGTACGTCTGATCGTAATATTGTCATGTTCGGAGTAAATGTATTGACTCAATCAAATCTGTTGGCCGCAGCATTACATTGAGAGAGTTCAGTTAGTAAATCGTGTTCGCATACAATCATCCAAACATTGTCATGCACCGAGGCGCTAATCAATATATTGTATGTTATCTGGAAAATCTTTTGCTCTATTCAAACCACAGCATTCATTATGTTGTTAACAATTTGATCTCATCTGCTCATTAAAAAAGGTACCTTTCAAAGGATTAATTTCATGCACAGAACTTCATGGGTTCGTGCCAAAACGCGGAATAATCAATGTGTTTCAACATTTTAACGCAAAGGCCACTCAGTTGATTTTCTTGACGGCAATGTTGAGTAAATGGTTATTTGTTAATGGCCCTATTGTTCAACAAATCGCCATTATTGTAGCAGACAATATCGCATCGTACCGTAACATGAAATGTGTTTCGGCGTTTTAACGCACAGGCTACTCAATTGATATTCTTTAATGAAATGTTGAGTAAACGGTTAATTATTTATGGCCCTATTGTAGCGGACAATATCACCATCGCATGGTTGTAGTGTCGGTTATGCGAGTTATGTAATAGAAATACCAAGTTATTCGTATAAACCATTCACTCTGTTCATCGAATGAGTATTCCAAAGAGGGCGTTAAAAGTGATATCCATATTAAAGGCCGGCTGATGTGCGTGCAATACAAAATATTTGAAAACGTCACAGTAGCCTATTTTTAATTCTTTCTGAAAGAATAAGAAATATATAAAACTTCACACTGACGTGGTGAGGCACAAATTACTCAATGATGTCATTATGCTTAAACTGAGTATAACACGGAATCCAACTAGCACTACACCTATCAACGATGACACAAAATCAGTGCCAAATCTAGGTGACACCGTTCGTAATAAGGTGCAGTGTGAACTGAGTGTGGATAATTTTAATATCTGTGTTGCTATCTTATAATTAATATCTATGATCTTTATATATATTTATATATATATATATATATATATATATATTATATATATATATATATATATATATATATATATATATATATATATATATATATATATATATATATATATATATATATATATATATATATATATATATATATATATATATATATATATATATAAAACGGATTGTTATATTTGCACATCAGTGTTTGATGGCGGCATAAATGACGTTCAGCTGTTTCTCGTATTTCATGGCGTGTTAAAGGTAGATGATAAGATGACAAATCCGTGCCAGAAATGTCAGCAATGCACCCGGCATACATGTCGGAAACTAATTGATTCATGACCGCACTAAGTATTTTGACTAGAGTCGATTCTGTAATGAGCGCCTCCTGGGTCGTAATACCTTTTGAGCAAATCCAGTTTGATTCGGAATGCGTAAGGTATAATTTGCTGAGCAGGGACTAAGTATCGGTTTTTAAGTAGGGATTGCGACCCTAATATAAGCCAATACGCCATTAATTCGCTGCAAAGCAAACAGTGTGAACAGCGTGAACCGATAGTCATTAAAGCGGACATGAGTCTACAGGGAATACTCTTTTACACACTTAGATGTTATGTTGCATTACTTACCTCAGTGCTCTCGGAGAGACATCTGTAAGCTATATTTTGCATTATGAATGCCACTCCACTGATGTAAAATTACCTATCCTCAGAAGTGTGCAATGTGTATTTAGTTGGTTAAATAAAATAGTATAGTCGAACTATGATGCAGGTACAATAAAATCAGCGTTCAAAAGCCCTGTATGACTTGCAGGTTAAAATGTTTTACCTATCTTCATGTTAAGTTTTGCAATGTCTGTAATTGGAGTTGTTCAATTGCTTCCCCACAATTGTGAACAAGAATCAAGACATATCTAAGTTTCAAGAGACATTGCCCGACACTTAAATTATTGTATCCGCTTATATGATGCCAGTTATGGATACAAATCGAGCAATTTCTAGACGTACCGAAGTCATTGCATTACGCAATAACCCCTATGTAGTCCATGTTTAAAACTACTAAAAATTAAGCATGATTCCTGCACATCGCTTTGGGCACCTTACTGCAATAGATGACACTGTTGATATGCTGAGCTGTCTCAAAATTTCCTGCATGCCTCTTCTACTCCAGAGAATGCCCTATTAAACCTTCCCATGAGTTATAAACTCACTATCGTACGGCTCTTTCTCTTGGTATCGATTTCCTGCGCATTAAGAAATGTTCTCTATCATATGTATGTGCGTATCAAAATAACAAAGTTAATTAGTTTCGAATCAAAGTAAATTTAGTTTGCGAAAATTATCAATGATAGTTATTGAAAGCTTTACCACTGTACTACCGGTAATATGCGACAACACCGTTAGTTTGGTGCATTTCAACCTTTCAGAGGCTGAGACATTTTATGGCGAGCTAAATATGCCAATGGACTGAAGACTAATGAGTTATGTTACGGTTCTTGTCAGTGCATTCGGGTGCTTTGACGGTACTGACAAGTTTCTCCGTCCCTACTAGAAGATTACACTTGTTGGCTTTCCACGTTGTAATGATGGAAGATGTATCTCTGGCAGGATTAGCATTGAAACGTCATTTGATAATCACCAACAAACGTCATTACACTAGTTATCAACAGGATAAGTGTTTTCTGTGCCATGAATCGAACGATCGTTTATTATCACGTAATGCAATGAAGCGACATTTAGTAGTATGGTTTATAGCTATCCACACTTCCTTTGTTCTTTTAAAAAAGAAGTGCCCAAACCGTATTTGGCAAGCCTCATTTGCATAGTTAAAAGGATGGATGAGTTAACGGCGCAGCGAGTTAGCACAGTATGCATTGAGTCATTGCCAAGGCAGCATACATATTGCAAGTGGAATTGCAAGCGTACAAAGTACTGCTGTAGTTGACCCGCCTATATTTGGGCAGTATAATGACCGCACAATAGAACTTGTTCTTCATAGGTGGTAAAAATATTGCATTTGCATCAACGCTCCCTAGAAATTTCATAACATATATGCTCTCTGATGTGTATGAATTATTTATTTTAAGAAACTGCAAATCGCTAACGGATAACCATTGCTGAACCTCAGCATTACGAGACCAGCTAAGGGATAACTATTGCTGAACCTCAGCATTACGAGACCAGCTAAGGGATAACTGTTGCTGAACTTCAGCATTACGAGACCAGCTAAGGGATAACTGTTGATGAACTTCAGCATTACGAGACCAGCTGATTGGAGAGATATTTGTTTCATACGTGTACCGTTCTATGAATGCATCCTGCGATATGATTAAGGTGTTTCTGAGCGGCTAATGAACGCGATCCCCTGCAAGTTTTGAAATTTGCTGTTCTATTACGCTGCGTATTTAACACAATAGTCTTTTCCATCAATGGTAACAATATTCATATCAGCATGATCCACTAGGTGGGCTGATATACAACGACCCAGTTATTTGTTTGTTGTGGTGATAAGGCATTGAAATAACTGATTAAATTGGGATGTTTGCGTGTCACATTCAGTCTAATAAAACGTCATAAGTCTAGTGACTGAAAACTGATCCACTATAAGGCTGAGGTTATAATACGGTTAAGGTAGAAAACGCCAATGACACCAATTACACACAGGCGCTGCAATTATGAAGCATTCAACGGGGTTCGTACCCTCTTTGATTGGACAGCTTAACGACTGAACAATTAAATTTTGCCATGTGCAATATTGATGCTAGAAGATAACGCGAACAGTAAGTATCTACGGTAAGCATACAGTTCAGTGAAGAATTTTTACTCACGGTAAACGTTATGAACTTATGCCTGCATGTAAAAGCTGCATTCATACTCCACGCACACTTTCGAATTATTTTGAAGCCATAACACCTATTATATTGTTCCATTGGCTTACTCTCTATGGATAAAACCGGAAGTCATCGAGCAATTTGTGGTTGCTTCATAATGAATGCCCCATCATATCAATGAAGCACAATCAGCTCCTATGTCGTTATTATGATTGTTCTAATATACCATAGGTAATAATGACTTTCAACCGGTTGTCGGTACCATAGCGCATAGCTCATCATTATTGTCGGCATTGAGGTCTAGATGAGGCTTTCTTACTGTCTAACCCTCAGGGACATTTTCACGTCCATGATCTGCCAAAGATTATGCTGCCTACTTACCGCACGTAATTTGTAAAAACATAAACGTTAAATTGTCAAAGCACCATATCAAGAATCAAATCAGCCATCATACTCATACGGCTATTTTAAGTGTCAAGGCTGAAGAGCTATTATTAAACCTTTTATTCTGTAATAAATTACAAGCTTTCAGTTATCTGCATCTTTGAAGATAATATGCATATGAAAACGTGAAAATGATCTGTAACAAATTTTGCACCAAATGGCTACCTCGGTGGTGTTGGTGCAGAATTATCATCCTCAATACCATAGCCATGTTTTTTAAATCAAAGTATTGCAATTAGTGGAGATTAAAGTTACATTGCTTATGGTATCAACCATGCGAATAAGATATTCGCATAACTATTGCAGTTTCAAAACGTCACAATGATGAATTCATCTGTAAAGTTTATGCGTAGAAAATATTATGGTTCGTTAGAATGTTATCTATATTACACAGCGCATACAAACCTATTACGACTATTTTTGTACACACATCATCCGATCATAATGTTTCACGTAGATTTCTGTCATATGGGTGTGTCACGTTTCACATTGCATCAACCGGTTCTCATAAATTACGGTTTTGCTTACAATGATAAAATATATCAATCTAGAAACTAAGCGATATGAAGCTCAAATGGATAAGTCACATATGCACTCGACACATAAAACCTCGCACAATAAAGTTGCACATTTGCTCAAGGCGATTTGGGGCACATTTTCGTTAATAAGTTCATATAACTGTATAGCTATGACCTACGGTTGGTAACAGAAAAACAGTTATCTTCGTTGCGTATAGAAATATTTTTCTAAATCCATTTATGTATGACGGCACACAATTGATTGAACATACTTGAAGGAGCAACTGCTGCTGAGACTAGTACCATGGTACACTGTGATTGAATTTACCCGGCACTATCTGTGGGCATTATGCTTCGTCCGATAGCTATCTTTACAAGTTGTCTATAAACTTGCCAGTGTATAATAAAACATTGTCAGCTATTTTTCAAGTAGTTACTTTTTATTGCAGAGCCATCCAAACGCATTTGAAGATTTACGGTAGTTTACGATGGTCATAATTCAGTGCTGCGGGAAACCAGTTTTTCTAAATTGCAGAGCAAGTCGTTTCTCCTCTAAATGTCCCGTTCTATAATTGAACTGTGATTTAGCTCAAAGGATGTTATGAGCAAGTTCGCAGCAGGACGCAACATTATTGCATTATTTCCGACAATATTGGCAATTTCTGAAAACAATAATCGAGCTGTTTAGCTGTTATGTGGATTTGATCAATGGAAATTCGGGGACAAAACACGTGAAACTTCAGCCGACGACAAATGACGCAATTATAACTTAAATGATCAAGGTCTCAGAATTTGACCATGATGTGAAAGATGCTCAGGATGATGATGCAAATTACTTACATTACGGCAAACTGACGTCGCATTTTTTATGCAAATGCAATGCACTAAGCTGAATCAACATTCTCCTCAGAACGTCTACTAATCAGCTTGTTGCTGACCTATCATAGCCAGAGCTGCGGGACTGAGTTCATGATGATAATGTAGTTCCTTGACAAAAACGCGGTTTGACTACCCAAGGAACGTATTAGGTTTGAAATGATGTAGAGGTGTAGTCCAAAAAGAAAACCAGATCTAGTATTAGGTCAAGGCTTTATGCACGCCATGTTATGCACACCGTATTGGTAGTTAATTGATATTTGCTATAATACAGGTTGACTTGTGCACCTATACCACCGCGAAGCTATCCGTATTGCGCGGATGTTTGTGTTTAGTTGTCATACGACGAGACAGCTGCACCATCTTTGCGGATCAAACAATCTTATCATCATCGCAATTATACTTCTGCACACTAACAGACGTAGATATTTACGATGATATTAGAAGGTCTGGATTGATACCACAAGCCACATCCATGATTGACGCTCTAGATTATGTGCAGCATTTGAAACGGTTCTGTCAAAAGCAAATACCACTATCTCTGACAGTAATATGCGTATACGTACCTCGCGTAATGTTCATTCCAAATGTCTGCTGATGCGTTTGATGTTCGTCAACATTTTGCATACTTTATGGTTAGCCTATGTTCACATTGATTAGCATCATGTGGAAGATATAATTATGCTTGTGGCATTCAATTACGAACGGAAAATCTTGAAAAGATGGCTGAGCTTAAGCGTTTATTGTTATATGGTCCACAGTAACATCGCTAAGAATACACAACAAAAGCGAAATATCCCATAGCACGGCGGCAAACCAGTACGTTAGCCCTTAGTGATTGTAAGTGTTGGTTGATAATGCACATATGCTCTAATGACCGGCAAAGAAAGCAGAAGATGTTGCTCTCTCACATAAGATCCGTCGGTATAAAGTATAGAACAAATTGATTAGTGCGACGCAATATTGTGATTGTATTGGAATAATAATTGCCGCTGTATATCCTGTTGTACAAGAGACAGCTGAAGTAGAGAAAGAAGGAGAACAAGAGATAACTAATAAATTTATCAAAAGAGAAAGACTTAATGAAAGGAGAGATTGATAAAAGCGTATGAGCTTATATATATGTCCGTGACCACACTGTAATACGGCTGTACCTGTTTTGAGCCACCACTGTGGATTGAACACTTCGTTTGATAACGTTATATTTTGCCTACTGCTCTGATTCAGTACCTTCCTAGCACCAATAACGCACATCGCGCTCCTGCAAGCCAGGCAGTCTAAGTCAAATTAGGTTTAGGATATACATAACACACATGTGTTGATGTGCATTTTTTACCCTGTGCTTACCTAAACTGATATATATGGCGCCATTTAAGCGGGCGTCCTCTTGCTCTCGGGAATGATCGGCTCACATGCCCGTAAAGGAAGGCACGTGACACTTATGAGAAGACATGCGCCAGAACGAGGTAAAACTTGATAAAATCGCGCGCTATGTGCCCGGGAGTTTTGTAACATATATGCGGTCCGGGATTCATAAGTAGAATTCATAACCTCCTTAAAAAAAGAAATGCATAGCGCTCTTCATCCAATACAGACACATCGGGGTAATTCTAAATGAATTGTATGTGTTTCACTCTTGCCCTATGCTACTGGGTTAGTTACCACTGTGTCCAGATAGAGAACTGACTATCGATTGTTCGTCATAGCACCATTTGGCTGATATATCAAGTATATCATTACTTCCAGTCTGATTAAGTATCATTGATTTCGAATAACGAGTCATCACTCACGCTGAAATTTCTTAGCTGATACTTTACAGTGCCCTGTGATAGAGAAGAGGCATCGACGCATGGGGATAGACCGGGATCCTAGGTTCTTCTTGTTACTAAGTGAAGATTTATCGGGCGTCTAGGTTCTTCCTCTGACTGTTGACTAGCCTGATATATAAAAACGCCTAAATGCGATGAAATATACCAGTATATCGGAATTCGCACCACAATACTTAAACAAGACAGACGGAATAACTCACACTTTAAGACATCTTCGAGCGGGTTGGTGGAAGACCGCTGTGGTACATTCTTTTTAACTAATCAAGTCTCTACGATGTGGCAGGAACAAATACGAAGCGGCTGACATCTCTTTCGTTGCACGTTCTCTGCACATATGCTGACACAGCAGCCTCGGTGATTTGACGCCGGATGAGTAAGAATGCCGCATCATAATTCATGCATAAATGGTTATTTCATTCCTAGAAGATGAATTAAATACATGATTTACATAAACCCGCGCCTTACAGCCACGCATCCATCATTCGTGCTTTACCGCTCATGGATCGTCTTTGCTCTGAATTGAAAATCTAACTCGCCACGGTCGAGTCGTGAGAGGAACGTCTAATGCCAAGGATATGTTGTAAAGATGATACAGTTGGAAGTCATATGTAGCTTACATGTTCCTTGCTGGTTCGAGCTTCTATATACTTCCTAATGTCTCCAACAGCCATAATCCTGGTGTCTGGAATATTAATGATAGGGAACCAACTGTAGTGCTAGCGAAAACGTGCCAGACTAAGAGTTTCTAGTGAGTCGTGTAGTTTTCTCTGTACATTCCAATGGGATATGATGCCACAGTGTTGCTTCTAGAACTTGACCCCTTAAAATGTCAAACGGCAGATGCAGTACAATAAACAAATGTAGCGCCAAGTTGGATTCAAAAATACCTTTGAAAGTTCATAAACAATTTGAAAGCTTGCAAGATGTGTAGGTTTATCATCGAAGAACTTTCTACATGTATAGTTCCTGCCTATTATTTACATTCAAATTAGATACAGCATATCAACATGCATATGCGGAAATGGTGGATATGCATCTAAACTGCTTGCATGAGTGTTGTTGTTAACGTAATATGAAACTCAATGGTAATAGACGTTAAAAGGGGATAAATGCCATGCACTGAAATCCCTAGCCTCTTGGAGAGTATAATAATCGTCCTCATATCCGGTCATGGGAGAAAAACGAAATAGTTTCTTCAGAGGTCAGAAACCAGTAGTCAATCATGGCCGAATATGGTGGTCGTTTTAATGTAAACGATCCACCAATCCGCTTTGATCATCGACTATCGCACCGAAAATGTTGCGCTGGTACAGGTCCATTGAAGACCCACGGATAATTGGGTTGATGTCACCGTGTTTTTCATACTGACGTAAAACCCCAATATATCATTTCATTTTGTTTCGAATCCCTCATATGGGGACAGAAATCCAACGCTATACACTTGAGCCAAAAGACCAAAGTTACATAAATAAACATTTTGAATGAAAGAACATAGCATTGTAATATTCAATAATATAAATTTTCAACTAAATATCTGCCACGCATGATAACGATGCCTTTCAAATTTTTCAGGATTTTTATTTATAGATTGTCTAGTCGTGTAATCTTTGGTTTGATGACGGACGAATGAGAAAGTGAGAATATCAAGCACACTACATTCAGTTTCTGGAATACATCAACAACTACTTCGGCACATTTCGGTATTGTTGGTGCAATTACTGCTTTATACATTCGTCCCTTCTATATACGCGTGGTAACGTTGATGATTCTTCTGCAATGTGAAACCCATAAAGTATTTTTGGTGGCAAAAACAGCTTGAAGGTATTTCAGTAGCACGAAACAGCTAGGTAAATGCATCGTAGCATGGTAGAGTAGATTATTTAAATAGTGAGGTAAGAGGGGCGGGGTAGGCTGTCAACCCGACAGCATAATACGGTGATATGTGCTTTGGCAGAGGCAGCACGCAATCGTTGAAGCAGAAGTAGAATTTAATAGGGCAGAAAATAAACCAAGTTGTGGTAAGGAGCGATAGAAGGAGGTGGGGGCTTGCGTGTTGCAGTTAATCAGACTGCATCGACAATGCGGTTTGCTTTGGTGGTGTATGGATGCTCATAAATTGCAGTTGGTAGTCTACCATGTAACCAATGGTGAAACAGTTGCTGCAACGGCAGCTATGATAAATAATTGACATATGTACATTGTAATGTATAACAGTATTTATTTATCATGCGTCACAGTAATAAAGACCGCAATCAATAGCAGTTATGCACGGCATACGACGCATATCCAAGACTGTGCTAAGTGTGCAAATCCACAGCCGTGCATGCTGCAGTTACACGCCAAACCAACGTTTTGTGTATTGATCAACACAAGTTCAGGTGCATCAAGTATATCTGCCCTGAAGACATGCACAGTCAGCAGAGTTCAAAGAGATAAATTGAGTAGGATGATGACTGAATGAGTGAATTAAAGAGTGCCCATATGTTCATAACACATTCACGGCTGTGCAAATATACAAACCTGCTATTTGATGTTTTATGCTTTCAAATTAATTGGAATACCTGTCTAAATTCAACGTCGAGCACACATGGCCCTAGAGCATGAAAACATGTATCTCATGTTCGCAGTCTCAATAAAATTTCATATCAGGGGAACCCGGAGCAGGTATTCAAATGCGTTCTTCTGACATAGACATAGAATTAATCTCTTACATATATATATATATATATATATATATATATATATATATATATATATATATATATATATATATATAGATATATATATATATATATATATATATATATATATATATATATATATATATATATATATATATATATATATATATATATATATATATATATATATATATATATATATATATATATATATATATATATATATATATATATATACCTCAATACCTCACTAAAGAAGCGCATTATGAGAACAACAGCTGCTGCTCTCGCTAGATCTTTAAGTGTGACTTGAGAGCAATTAACATCAACCCTAACACGTGGGAAGCAATCGCTCAGAGGATTCTAAATCGGAACTAAAAATGTCACTGAGATTAGGAATCATGGACCAATCAACACTCCTACATCTAGATGAACAAATTTCACCAGATATGCAACATAGTCTGCATGATAATGTTTGAAATACCCTGACATTTCTGACCGAACTTTTCATCATTTTCGCCGTCCACATGCGCTCACCATAGTCTGACAGACACCATGGAGACCGACGCATTAGAAAAACGTACTGCTAGCACTCATGCCAATTCTCTTGGCCAAGCAACTCACATCACTAGCGGTAATGATAATTGCCTATACGTTATAACGATAACCAGCTTTAGCCTATTACATACTGCGAGACATTCGATTAATCCATGTGCCCTACTATTTAATGCGCCGCGAATATCGCGAGCCAATTACGCTACTCAACGTCATTCATATTATCCGTTGACACATTGCCACACAGTAGGGCAAAACAAACTTCACATGTTTCATGGTATTATACACAGCGATTGTGAATATATAACACAACCTTGGAGCTAGAGACTATCATTCCAAAGCTGCTTTTCTCATTGACATAAAAACGCCCCTGGCAAATTTCTCATGCACTTGCATCAGCTGGCAACCTGGAGGAAGCCATAGACATTACATGCCATAAGGTGGCCAACCTTCTGCTGTATATCAAATATTATGGCGACATTTATCTATCATTAAATGTAACTACCTCCAGAGGCAATGAGGTATTCGATAATAGTAATTCACATCTGGCTACTCTTTTGCTTAACAGGGGGTTACATGTGTCACTAGATAGATGCGACAGTGAGCATGACTCAGTTGTATAAACCTTTATGTTGTGGTTACGTTAATACTGATGACACCATATTGACATACTGAATGTTGAAATGTTGGTGGTTTGATGTTCCCAGGAAATGTAGGTGGTTTGATGCTGCCTTAGATGTTGGTGATGCATCAAGGTGATGTCAGAGGGTTGACGCACCAAGACGATATCAGAGGGTTGACGCACCAAAACGATATCAGAGAGATGAAGCACCAAGACGATTACAGAGAGTTGACGCACCAAGACGATATAAGAGTGTTGACGAAGCAAGGCGATATCAGAGAGTTGACGCACCAAGACGATATCAGAGAGGTGACGCACCAAAAACGATATAAGAGAGTTGACGAAGCAAGACGATATCAGAGAGTTGACGAAGCAAGGCGATATCAGAGAGTTGACGCACCAAGACGATATCAGAGAGTTGACGCACCAAGACGATATAAGAGAGTTGTCGAAGCAAGGCGATATCAGAGAGTTGACGCACCAAGACGATATCAGTGGGTTAACGCACCAAGACGATATAAGAGAGTTGACGAAGCAAGGCTATATCAGAGAGTAGACGCACAAAATCGATATCAGAGGGTTGACGCACCAAGACGATATCAGAGAGCTGACGAAGCAAGGCGATATCAGAGAGTTGACGCACCAAGACGATATCAGAGAGTTGACGCACCAAGACGATTTAAGAGAGTTGTCGAAGCAAGGCGATATCAGAGAGTTGACGCACAGAGACGATATCAGTGGGTTGACGCACCAAGACGATATCAGAGAGTTGACGAAGCAAGGCGATATCAGAGAGTTGACGCACCAAGACGATATCAGAGGGTTGACGCACCAAGACGATATCAGAGAGCTGACGAAGCAAGGCGATATCAGAGAGTTGACGCACCAAGACGATATCAGAGAGTTGACGCACCAAGACGATATAAGAGAGTTTGTCGAAGCAAGGCGATATCAGAGAGTTGACGCACCAAGACGATATCAGTGGGTTAACGCACCAAGACGATATAAGAGAGTTGACGAAGCAAGGCTATATCAGAAAGTTGACGCACAAAAACGATATCAGAGGGTTGACGCACCAAGACGATATCAGAGAGCTGACGAAGCAAGGCGATATCAGAGAGTTGACGCACCAAGACGATATCAGAGAGTTGACGCACCAAGACGATTTAAGAGAGTTGTCGAAGCAAGGCGATATCAGAGAGTTGACGCACAAAGACGATATCAGTGGGTTGACGCACCAAGACGATATCAGAGAGTTGACGAAGCAAGGCGATATCAGAGAGTTGACGCACCAAGACGATATCAGAGGGTTGACGCACCAAAACGATATCAGAGAGTTGACGAAGCAAGGTGATATCAGAGGGTTGGTTGAAGCACCAAAACGATATCAGAGAATTGACGCACCAACACGATATAAGAGAGTTGTCGAAGCAAGGCGATATCAGAGAGTTGACGCACCAAGACGATATCAGAGAGTTGTCGAAGCAAGGCGATATCAGAGAATTGACGCACCAAGACGATATCAGAGGGTTGACGCACCAAGACGATATATGAGAGTTGACGAAGCAAGGCGATATCAGAGGGTTGACGCACCAAAACGATATCAGAGGGTTGACGCACCAAAACGATATCAGAGGGTTGAAGCACCAAAACGATATCAGTGGGTTGACGCACCAAAACGATATCAGAGGATTGAAGCACCAAAACGATATCAGAGGGTTGACGCACCAAAACGATATCAGAGGGTTGAAGCACCAAAACGATATCAGAGGGTTGACGCACCAAAACGATATCAGAGGATTGAAGCACCAAAACGATATCAGAGGGTTGACGCACCAAGACGCCTCAGATAGTACATTTTATACAGCGTTGCCATGACTCATATCTAGCGTGCTGTTGCCCCAGTACGACAATATTGGTACTTATTCATTTATTTTGTCACAATGCAAAACATCAAACTGCACGCCCATGAAACATAGAGACTTTTTCTGTAACAGCATGACTTCACATTCGGTCATTATAAAAACAGAATATTGCTACTGCGCCGAATAATCAGAATATGCTAGTGATGACACCACATTAGGCATCAAACTCAGAACGCAATCGATTCAATGCTTTGCATGCAAAAGTAAATTCTGCTTTAAGGCCAATCGTTAGCGAATACGGAATATAAAGCTGTGTTTGACTGGTTTCTATTCAATGAATGACATGCAAGATTTTTTTTTGCTGCACCGCCATTACATATGCGACCAATTATGATGCTGTTTTCGAGAGGTCACCACCGACAACCAATGTTCAAAAGCCATAGCACAATTTGAAGCAGGCGGGTTGTTTGCTTGATTTGCTGCACGGTTCCAAGACTAACTCGCAGTGGTCTGAAGCAGCGTTTGTTCGTGTATGCACGATGTACGTGGAACAATTCTATTTCCTATCCCCTTCTCTTTCGCTTTAGGGAAGTAATGGCTATGTTTGTTAAATAATTGCCCCAGGGAATGGGCCTAATGTAGCATGCCAAAGGCTAACAAATACGTAAGTGAGCTTGGCGCAAAACCAAGATACCAAAAGAACTACTGATTTGGAATAGTTGATGTAGCATCATGTAGTTACGTATGGCATACAGAAGTGGCTCGACTTAAGCATGCTTTCCGGTAACACTTATTAATGAACAATTGGTCCCGGATATTGCTGACATTTTAGGCTTGTGGGACACGTAACGATGTGAATGCTTACTACTCTTGCGACAATATAATTCTCGCTTAGTAACCATTTTATTTTGTCCCGAACACACCCAGTATTAAACAAGCATAGTGTTGTACGAGCCTATATATGCTACTATTAGGAATGCACCACAACTGATCGGGCTCCAGTATCAAAGGTGAAGCTTACTTCTCTGGCGGATTCAAAAGGTAATTGTGGGGATAAGTAGAACCAGCCAGTGGGCGCCAATGTAAGCGTAATGCAATTACGCACTGAGCCCCTTAAAGTCATGGTGTAATTCCCTTTTTATCGCACCTACGGTGTTGCAAACAACCTGTCAGCTCAATGTTCCTTTGGAATTGCTTGATTTGGCGGTGTCATGTAACGACAGTTTGTCAGGTATGTAAATAAATTTTTAGGTGGAAATAATTGATACTTTCTATCTTAAATCGGTGATCGTATTCATAAGGAATTTTAACTTGTGTCGACTCTACCTGGCGATCTCAGTCCTCCAGATCAATGCTGGCAAGCAGCCAAAACGATTAATGGCTATCATTTCACACCTCTACCACCGCGATTACAATTTGTTTCTTACAAACAACAAATGAATTATTTACTGTTCATCGGACTAGTCAACGATGTTGTTTATAAAATTCTACCGTCGTTATCGTTTGTCAAGATAATTAGGAATAGCCTAACACATGGTTACTTATGCATTGATAACTCACCTTAATTCAATCAGACGGTACAATATAACATAATATCAAGTATTATGTATGGTTTAGCCATTGAAAACGAGTATCAAAAATACATAATATTCCACAGCAACGTCACTGTTAATCATGACCATGGCCACAATGACACGAGGAGCTCTTGTTTCTTTTGGAGACGATTTACATACTTACTTGGTCTAACAATTCGCAATATAATCCCAGTTAATCCACACGAATGTGAAATAATTGCATCAGCAATGCTTGCGTTAGTAGCATTATAATCCCGCGATGAATATAAATAAACACAATCGTCCCTCCTTGCTGAGTATTGTTGCTTGACAGCTCGCTGCAACTTTACGTATCTGCGATGTTATCCTGAAGTGGATTCATAGACGCGTGGACTTGGTGACTGCTTTGTTAACGTTGCTGATATAAACATAAGAGTAGGGTATGTAGAGCAATATAGTTATAGGCCCCAATATATGCACTAATTTATATTGGTTTTTCTATCGATTCAATGACTTTATGGCGCCAGACAACCGCAAACATCATGGCTTCTGTGTGACGTGGAGTACACAAAAGTCCTCCCACCGGTGTAACATAAATGTGGGGAATAGGCAATGATGCTTAAAAGCTTACCACTACATACGGTTGCCTAGTGCTATACATATATATATGTACCTCCTGAATATTTGTACACCCCATAACATAGATGTGTTGTAGGTAAAGTTTCCTTCCTCCTGCTCACGGTTACATCATTGTGTTTGCCACGCATTTCACACATGAAGTGCTGATGTTGATATTATACAACGATAACACGCAGCGCAATATAAAACGTCACAGAAATAGTTCTCCAAGATAAAGCATCGTCTCAGAATGCAAATATGGTGTATGCTGACTGTTACCGCATGTGGATTCTATCTGCTCGGATGGAAACAAACAAGCTGCGCATGCGAAATGCAATATCGTCTGGTTGCGTAAGATGTGTCATGATATTGTCAAATGCAACAGCTATCTCAATACTACATGGAAGTGGCTGACGCTGCCTTCGTTGCATCATATGCAAGATTTAAGTGACAGCTAACTGTTGTCAAGCATGCTGCACAAATAATGAGGTTAACAGAATAAATGCGAGTATACACATTAGAACGTATGTGTGGTGACAAGCACTAAATTATACCAAAGATCGGCCGATTTGCCTAAAACATTCAGTCACTTGCTATCGCTTAGGGTGATATACGGCGTGGTTATATTGGCGCCCACAATAATATAACTATAGCAACAAGCCGAGTATCAGCATAAACCCCAAGGCCAAATGGTGATGCTGTCATACGTTTAGTGTGCAAATGCGATAATATATGCAAATATAAACGAAATGACTCTCGTGGGATCAAAGCTGACGTTCGTCTCCCAGTCCCACACTAACACCACTGGCCAGTCTAGCCAAAGCCCAATAGATCGCTTTGCTCCAAATACCACCAACGGTGACAAATTGCATTCATCTCAACATATCCCACAGGATAAGCCCTGGCCGCTATCAGTAACTCCGTACACAATGTACAAGATGTAACTGTGCGTTGGCACTGTACATAAACGAGTAGATGACCAACATAGTTTTCGTTTTATATATCATCCTATGTCAAACAGCGCCATCACCACAATAGCTCTAAGTTTCCCTGTGCAGCAGTTGTGCGTTATTTATCATCGGCATTCAATCCAGGCAATCGGTTCAAATTCCATTTATTTTTGTGAATAGTTAGTACTCTATTGTCGTTCCAGGAAACCTAAAGCAACAACTCACTTTAATCACCCTGATTCTTATAGATGACATACTTAATGCAAACCCTATAAAACATCCAATGCCAAAAGACTACTTACCACACTACGGCGCCGTCTGCCGTGACTTATTTATCATCACATCGACTTTTTGAATACTCAATTCCAATATTCATGACACTCGAAATATCTGCTGTGGCATGGATAATCAGCCATCGTGTATGTCGATTTTGTATGATTCCAATCAATTCCAAGCAATGCGTATATTCACGTTCTTTGTTATTGTGCATAGGCGTTACTAAAAATCCTGATTTGCGGAAACCAATATTAGAGTATTGGCAGAAATTTGCCTTCAAGAGCTGTTGTTTCCCTTGACCTTTGTTTTTACTTCACTCTGAGCGGTCATATAGGAAGCACATAAACGCGACCCTAACACAGACCCTTGTGGAACTCCATAGTTGAGCGCAGTTGGTGACGATTTTTGCCATGAAGGACAGTGGTTTGGTGTTGGTCTAAGCTAACCATTAGTTCTTTGTGGAGTCGCTTAATTGTTACTTACACATTGAAGACATTGCATATATCAATGTTTACATATACTGCTTTATAATGGATGCGAATTCGATTCAAAATTATTGTTCAGATAACAAAGAAAGGCAGGCATATATTCCTTCATTCAACTTTAACATTTTAACATCCATTGGTCATAGTGATTGATGATCTGTCTTCGTTCTGTTAACGGAAATATAATTGACAATACCAAGGAATGGAAACGCACGGTTTTATGTGACAACGCTATTATATCTACATCATTGAAATTAGAGAGAGAGAGAGAGAGAGAGAGAGAGAGAGAGAGAGAGAGAGAGAGAGAGAGAGAGAGAGAGAGGAATAAAGAATATGATGTAATGAGAATGTATGTACACGTGCAAACTTACATGTAACTCACAGGCAGGCGGCAATTGTGTAAATTGCACCGTATAAATATCCATGGTGCATCTAATTCCACAGCCTCGACGTTCCATAATAATGTTGCAGGTCGATGACATTAACCTGTGTTAACGAAACAGGCTCAACGAAATATCAATGAAGGTGCTTATTCATTATTTATACATATGCAGCTACAAAATGTGTAAAATGGCTTGCAGAACGTCCCTGGTCACCGTCTTGTGGTTGACTATAAGATTATCGTCCAAAAAGTATCACAATGTTTACCAAAAAGGACACCGGGTCAATAAGCATTAAGTCGAAATTGTAGGTCAATGTCACTTAAAGATATCAATAACTTAATTTACAGATGATTCGTCGCCATGACAATGGTGATGAAAGGCTACCATGTATACATTATGATTGATAACCTACTCTTCGACAAGGTAAGAGTGAACAGGTGCGATTTAATCACGACCAGATGCTGTTGCGATCATACGCAATCATCAGTGGGGTTATGCATTGTCTTCACCTTCATGTTCAATGTATTTTGAAAATGAATCTCTGACATTATCAATAAATATTGATAACCTTATTACTTGAATAGCATGTAAGCAATAACTGACCAGGAGACTGTCACTTGGTATAAATTACCTCACACAAACGGATGTGCATTGTTGTCAGTCTGTATTTCGGTGTTATTCAATGTAATCATATAAATGTATAATCGTCATTTATATCTAAAGGTGTTAATAATATGGAATATGCCAAGGAAATAGTTTATATGATGTTGAACTTTGGGGATCTTGTCCTTTTTGTAACTATTTCAACATAGTTTTATGCATAGAACTATCATTAGCAATTAAGATTGGTTGCCATATTCAATCTCTTTTAAAAAAAATTAAAATTACTGAAGGTGTACATATCATCAATATATGGATTACACTATTCCAGTATTTACAAATTTAGTTTTTAATAGAGATTAATTAATTGCATAAAAATGTAGATAATTAGGTATAAATTCGAGAAATGACCACATTTGTTGGCAAATAGAAAAAGCAGCAATGTTCAAGCTTTGTTAACTAGCCATCATACTTTGTAGAACAAAACATAGCAAGACTACCAGTGTATTTCTATGCAGAAATAGCTTTGACAATTCGCAATTACACACCGAGGTTATCATCTTCTAAAATAAATATCAACAAGCTACAACCAGCAGCCCACAGGAGAATAACGCAGATATCATATTTGATAAAATGACACAAATTCAGCGATTAATTCCCTGAAATGGGGACAATAATTGATCATAATAATAGGTGAAGAAAATAATCAGCAATGACACACCAAAGAGCTGTCGTATTTGCATACTTACGATGCATGCATCAAAATATGATCTAAACTGAAATAAACGACCAATTCCTTCACCCAAGCGATGTAATTAAGTTGTTTTACACCACCGAGTCACATTCATCAGTGATGTACCTTCAAATGGACTGTTTGAAGGTTGGAGTAATGCATCCTAAGCACATGAGGAATTAAAGCAGAAAGCAGCAGGAGCTTCATAAAGCAAGATAAATATATTCCATGATTATCATGCTGATGAGTGGCCGGCGGGCATCACTGCACTACACGAGCATACTGAATCATGACCTGAAGACCAGCATATACATAGTGTTTGAACAAAGCCTCCTATAAGATACCATTTACTATATTCACAACAGGCACCTAGCTCGATTTGAGTCTGACTTGCGTACATCTATTTTTGTAGGAAACCAGATGACTTAGCCTCCGAGGATCAACCGAACATTCTAGATGCACAATTTCCATGAAACTGCAACAACTCACGCAATATCTGAACTCATTCTGAACGTTTGTTAGTTATCCTGCTATAAGTATTTTGTCTCCGCACATTTACGCTTCTAGTAAACGAACCCCGAAACACAACGTTTTATGTTGGCAATTGTCTGTTCGGTTTAAAACCAAGAAACAAATGGCCAGAATCCAGGTACGATGAACTGAGTGCCAATTCCTTTGAATACAGGTTCATTGCTAATGAAGTGGTTTAATCACACCATGGGATTTAACCATGTCTGATCGTTGTAAACCTGAGAGTTGAATCCTAATAATCAGAAGAGCTGATGCTGATGCTGGTACGCTTAGTGCTTGTACTTGACACATTTCCTACTGTATATATATATATATATATATATATATATATATATATATATATATATATATATATATATATATATATATATATATATATATATATATATATATATATATATATATATATACATATATATACATACATATGTACATATATAAATATATATATATATATAAATATATATATATATAGACCGCACAATAGAACTTGTTCTTCATAGGTGGTACAAATATTGCATTTGCATCAACGCTTCCTAGAAATGTCATCACATATATGCTGTCTGATGTGTATGAATTATTTATCTTAAGACATCGTTAATCGCTAACGGCGTGAGAGTTAACTATTGCTAAACCTCAGCATTACGAGACCAGCTGATGGGAAAGATATTTGATTCATGCGTGTACCGTTCTATGAATGCATCCTGCGATACGATCAAGGTGTTTCTGAGCGGCCAATGAACGCGATCCCCTGCAAGTTTTGAAATTTGCTGTTCTATTACGCTGCGTAGTTAACACAATCGCCTTTTCCATTAATGGTAACAATATTCATATCAGCATGATCCACTAGGTGGGCTGATATACAACGACCCAGTTATTTGTTTGTTGTGGTGATAAGGCATTGAAATAACTGATTAAAGTGCGATGTTTGCGTGTCACATGCAGTCCAATCAAACGTCTTTTCGTAGTGACTGAAACCCGATCTACCATAAGGCTGAGGTTATAATACGGTTAAGGTAGAAAACGCCAATGACACCAATTACACACAGGCGTTGCAATTATTGAAGCATTCAACGGGGTTTATACCCTTTCTGATTGGACAGCTTAACGACTGAACAATTAAATTTTGCCATGTTCAATATTGATGCTAGAAGATATCACGAACAGTAAGTAACTACGGTGAGCATACAGTTCAATGAAGAATTGTTACTCGCGGTAAACCTTATGAACTTATGCCTAGATTTAAAAGCTGCGTACATACTCCACGCACTCTTTCGATTTATTCTGACGCCATAACACCTATTATATTGTTCCATCGGCTTACTCTATATGGATAAAACAGGAAGCCATCGAGCAATTTGTGATAGCTTCATAATGAATGCCCCTTCATATCAATGAAGCACAATCAGCTCCTATGTCGTTATTATGATTGCCCTAATATACTAATAATGACTTTCAACCGGTTGTCGGTACCATAGCGCATAGCTCATCATTATTGTCGCATTGAGGTCTAGATGAGGCTTTCTTACCGTCTAACCCTCAGGAGACATTTTCACGTCAATGATCCGCACGTAATTTGTAAAATCATAAACGTTAATTTTTCCAAAGAACCGTATCAAGCATAAAATCAGCCATCATACTCATACGGCTATTTTAAGTGTCAAGCTTTCAGTTATCTGCATCTTGGAAGATAATATGCATATGAAAACGTGAAAATGATCTGTACCAAATTTTGCACTAAATGGCTACTTCGGTGGTGGTGGTGCAGAATTATAATCCTCAATACAATAGCCATGATTTTTAAAACACAGTATTGCAATTAGTGGAGATTGAAATTACATTGCTTATGGTATCAACCATGTGAATAAGATATTCGCATTATTATTGCAGTTTAAAAACGTCACTATGATGAATTCATCTGTATAAAGTTTATGCGTAGAAAATATTATGGTTCGTTAGAATTTTATCTATATTACACAGCGCATAAAAACCTATTACAACCATTGTTTTCCCCACATAATCCAATCATAATACTTCACGTAGATTTCAGTCATGTGGGTGTGTCACGTTTCACTTTGCATCAACCGGTTCTCATAAACTAGAAACTAAGCGATATGAAGCTCAAATTGATAAGTCACATATTCACTCGACATATAAAACCTCGTCACAATAAAGTACATTTGCTCAAGGCCAATTGGGGCACAGTTTCGTTAATAAGTTCATATAACTGTATAGCTATGACCCACGGTTGGCAACAGAAAAACAGTGCGTTCAGAAATATTTTTATAAATCCATTTATGTATGACGGCACACAATTGCTTGAACATACTTGAAGGAGCTACTGCTGCTGAGACTAGTACCATGGTGCACAGTGATTGAATTTACCCGGTACTATCTGTGGGCATTATGCTTCGTCCAATAGCTATCTTTACAAGTTGTCCATAAACCTGCCAGTGTATAATAAAACATTGTCAGCTATCTTTTCAAGTAGTTACTTTTTATTGCAGAGCCATCCAAACGCAGTTGAAGATTTACGGTAGTTTACGATGACCATAATTCAGTGCTGAGGGAAACCAGCTTTTCTGAATTGCAGAGCAAGTCGTTTCTCCTCTAAATGTCCCGTCTTATAATTAAACTCTGATTTAGCTCAAAGGATGTTATGAGCAAGTTCGCAGCAGGACGCAACATTATTGCATTATTTCCGACAAGATTGGCAATTTCTGAAAACAATAATCGAGCTGTTTAGCTGTTATGTGGATTTGATCGATGGAAATTCGGCGACAAAACACGTGAAACTTCAACCGACGACAAATGACGCAATTTTAACTTAAATGATCAAGGTCTCAGAATTTGACCATGATGTGAAAGATGCTCAGGATGATGATGCAAATTACTTACATTACGGGAAACTGACGTCGCATGTTTTATGCATATGCAATGCACTAAGCTGAATCAACATTCTCCTCAGAACGTCTACTAATCAGCTTGCTGATGACCTATCATAGCCAGAGCTGCGGGACTGAGTTCATGATGATAATGTAGTTCCTTGACAAAAACGCGGTTTGACTACCCAAGGAACGTATTAGGTTTGAAATGATGTTGAGGTGTAGTCCAAAAAGAAAACCAGATCTTGTGTTAGGTCAAGACTTTATGCACGCCATGTTATGCACACCGTATTGGTAATTAATTGATATTTGCTATGATACAGGTTGACTTGTGCACCTATATCACCGCGAAACTATCCGTCATACGACGAGACAGCTGCACCGTCTTTGCGGATCAGACAATCTTATCATCATCGCAATTATACTTCTGCACACTAACAGCATATCATATATTCCCGCATTCCCGATGGTGCTTAAAATATTAGACAGTCCGCCCATATCAACAGGCCTTATGCGAAGGGAATACAAAGATAAATAAAAGGATATGACAATATTGTTGGGCCGAAATGGCGACGTCTACGACTCAGCATTGATCAGTTCTGGCATGGTTCGTTTTGTTGGTTGATTCCGACACGGCTGTTAACGAGAAAACCTTATGCAGCAGCCTCGTCGAAATTCTATCGCAAATTTAGATGCCTGATTAATGAGCCATAAGGTTTATATAATGATCTGCTCAGAATATTTGACAAATGAATCTATACATGATAGATTTGTCGGCGCTCTCATATTTTGTAAACAAATCCACGAAGCTGGTAGTACGCCTTATTATGTGAGCACCGGATTTTATCAATGGCTGTGATGTAAACTACCCAACTTTATTTGGACAATAACCTGAAGACAAGAGCTAGTGCTTCACGTCAGTGCCCATTGCTGCTCATTGATTATACCTCGTTTCTACGGAGCAACTGTGAGTAAGTGAAGTTATATTCTTATTATCTAGTGTAATGTATATTCCAAAATAAATTCTACAGATGACCGCCAGGTGCTGACGACTTTATTATCAACGTCCTTTATTGACAGTACTAGGGTAAAACTCTTTGCTGATAAAACGTCAGCTAGAATTGCTATCCCATGCCACTTTTACTTTACATGACTGCCAATATGTAATCGTCAGCTGCAATCACCCACTAAATTACTTGCCGCAGTTTGTGAAGTAACCTGTATGATCAACAAGGAATGAATGGAGATTAAAGCTTTCGTTCATGTGTCTTATTCTGTTTGAAAGCTGTTATGCTTACGTATCGTAGTAAGGTGTTATGACGGTGTGAGGACGGAGTCAAACAGTGACACTTCAGAAGCTTGTGGATAGTGTTCTGATTTAACATCGCTACAAAAAAAAGGCTATATATATATATGATGCTAACATTGTTTATCGAAACCAATCATAAAATTGCAATGTATACAAAAACTCATACATAATGGTAGCAATTTTACCACCACAAACATAGGCCGCATAGCAAGCTGCAACTAGTTAATGATTAAAAGTGTTGGCCATAACATTGATGCAGATTGAACCACAACATAATAAGGCATATAATGAACATTTGCGTACCAAACTATTGCAATATGTTAAGATAAACCGATTCTTAACTGTGAAGACAATCTTTTGCACCATTGCTTAAGTTTATCTGTTTGTCAACTTTCAAACCCACACTGGGACACCAATAAGCATGTATTTCCAATTACTGATTCACCTAGTGTACTCGACAACTATTTACCTCAATTTAGCAACAGCTAACAAGGTGATGTTTTAAGTACATAAAGCAATATGTAGCTAAGCATATGTATATATATATATATATATGTATAAATATATATATATATATATATATATATACATGCATATATATATATATATATATGTATATATATATGTATATATATATATTCATATTTCCATTTATATATATAAATATATGTGTACATATATACATATATATATACATGTATATACACTAATATATAAAGATCTGTATATATATACACTTGTTTATGCACAACTCGATAAAATACCATGTTGTAAGCACTGATTCAGGTGAGCAGTTGAAACTATGTTGAAAGTCAAGTGTGTGTATCCGTAAACTTGTACTTGTAAGCTAAAGTAGGTTGCGCAGAATAAGTAAATGCTCATTGAAATCAACAACAGCAAGTGTATTTTTCACAGTATTATAAGTGCTGCTGAGTAACTGAATTGCTGACAAACGGTCTTCAAATGATTTTTTTTATTGCTATTCATTGTGTACATAATATCCAATTGACATCCATACCGTTGACTATTCTTGTCTATTCATCCGCAATGAATCATTTATTGGTACTGTAAGCCAACTGTTAAGCTGACAAACGGATCCCCTGGAGACACGAAAGAAGATTCGGAAGATACGAAATTTGTTACAGTGTCAATTTGCTCGGCATTGATTTTGAATATACGTCTTCATGTTTATCATACCCTTTATGTTATGTCGATTGATTCATTCATAGAGTCATTACCGCTATTTATGATAAAATACCGCAATGTTTTTACATTTGCAATTCAAAGTTCAGACAAGGCTTCTCATAATGCTTTGGCTTTTAATGTAGATTGCACTCTTCTGAAGGATATTATGAGTTTATGTTCATGAGAAGTAGGTTAGACCTATGTAGGATTGGCATTATATGGATAAATACTACTTTGGAACCGCCACTGATTAACTGCAAGAACGATAGTATCAATGGTAATGGTTTTTATCGCAATTGCTTCTGAAAGAATTCGATGATGGTGGTGATAATGATGATGGTGATGATGATGTTGATGATAGTGACTAGCGACATGTGTGCAATGCAGGTATATGTGTGCAGATGACTGGGATTGTCGACAAACAAAGTTCGATATAAAGCCTAACAAATATCAAACACGATTGAAGGACGCAAGCTAATCGGGAAGGTTTGTCCTAGCAAATCATTTTGTCTGTGATGGGTGTAGGATTTGAATCACAAGGGCTCTAAATAACTCTGGTCCCTAAAAACAATACGTATTTTAATTCACATTATGTTAGATTAAATATCTGTGTTTTAGAGGTATTTTCATATGCTATTTCTGATAGGTAGAATAATATTCTTCAAACAGTTTGATATGTAATTGAATTCATTAATTACAGGCCAAGATTGCTTGTTGCCATATATAGTCGTATGACCTCAGTAGAAGTTATCGAGTTTGCGAGGCTAATGTGTTTACACACATAGAGTTAAAAGCTGTAAAGTATTGCTCTTCCAAATAGTTATGCTTTAAAGTGTTTGCCGACCTTGCTGTACTTCCTTGAGATTCTTATGCCAGGACATGCATGGGGGGGGGGGGTGGGGATTATGGATCTCTCCGATCCACAAAGTCACCCTACAATATACAAGTTAGGATAACAAAACAGTGCTTCAACAAATTTTACATACAACAATTTTTAGACGGCTTCAGCATTCAGTGTATTATGTGGGGAAATTGTGCTATGTCTCTGACAAAGACCGATTAATTTCGCCCGATAGTGGCATAGTACGTTCAGTTCTGCCACCTCTAAGAGGTTCGAATGGTTTGTTTATGCACAATAATACGGATTATAGGAACATTCACAGAGAATGAGCATACAAATTAGTGATACATTGTTCACGCTGCATGATTCTAGAGAATACGTAGAGGTTGGCATATTGCTATAGCTTTATTGTCAATGAACAAACGAAGATAACGAATACTATTGTGCCATCCTATCCTAGTTATATATTACACTGCTCTCAAAAAAGATACAGAAACGACTATATCTTATAATTCCTCCAGATGTCGCCAATGTTTAATGTATTCTATCTGTCGTAACCTACTATATTCTGCTTCTGAAAAGCAATATCGGAAAGTAATGATTAATTCTCACGATACGTCTATAAAGAATGTTTCCTTCCTGGCCTAGTAGGTCTTTTAAGAGCTTGCACACCTTCAGTCTGCGCTTGACAAGCTAGAGTTATTTTATTAATCAGTACCATGGGGTTTCTATCAGTACGGCCATGGAATATAGACAGCTGTTATGGGAGTGTTTGTCGATATCCTGATTCGGTACCGCAGCTTGTTATATACCAACCAATAAATGTAGTGAGGTGAAATATATACAATTACTACGTTTTTGAAACAGTTGTGATCAGGAAAATGTAATATGGCGTTATAATCTTACTAAATTGAAATATGGTCAAACAATTCAAAAAGTTATTTTCGATATATTTCCAACGGTAAGCAGAAAATTAACAGTTTTCGTTTTATAGTGCAAAATGTAGCTCATAATATTTGTTGACGGAGCATTTATGTAGGTACATTAATGTAGGAACATTTATGTCGGAACATTAATGAACGAAACGGTTAATGGCAAACGCAAGAGGCATGTGTCAGGGAGTGAATCTTTCAATTTAATGTGGTACTTGTACCGTGAATAATATACGTGCTGGAAATAGTTATGTTACACACAGCATGCTCAACTATGAGCTCATTAAATTGATTGTTGGCCATACCGTTAGTTTCAACATTAATAAACTCCTCAAGCGTTTGCTTTGTGATTGCACACATTGAATATGAAGGACAGCATAGTCTATGGAAACAAGTCACTTAATTAATTTATCAAAACAGAAGGGGTAAATAGAGTAAGATTTAATGACGGAGATATTGACGATGATATTAGAAGGTCTGGATTGATACCACAAGCCACATCCATGATTGACGCTCTAGATTATGTGCAGCATTTGAAACGGTTCTGTCAAAAGCAAATACCACTATCTCTGACAGTAATATGCGTATACGTACCTCGCGTAATGTTCATTCCAAATGTCTGCTGATGCGTTTGATGTTCGTCAACAGTTTGCATACTTTATGGTTAGCCTATGTTCACATTGATTTGCATCATGTGGCAGATATAATTATGCTTGTGGCATTCAATTACGAACGGAAAATCTTGAAAAGATGGCTGAGCTTAAGCGTGTATTGTTATATGGTCCACAGTAACATCGCTAAGAATACACAACAAAATATCCCATAGCACGGCGGCAAACCAGTACGTTAGCCCTTAGTGATTTTAAGTGTTGGTTGATAATGCACATATGCCCTAATGACCGCAAAGAAAGCAGAAGATGTTGCTCTCTCACATAAGATCCGTCGGTATAAAGTATAGAACAAATTGATTAGTGCGACGCAATATTGTGATTGTATTGGAATAATAATTGCCGCTGTATATCCTGTTGTACAAGAGACAGCTGAAGTAGAGAAAGAAGGAGAACGAGTGATAACTAATAAATTTATCAAAAGTGAAAGATTTAATGACGGAGAGATTGATAAAAGCGTATGAGTGTATATATATATGTCCGTGACGACACTGTAATACGGCTGTACCGGTATAGAGCCACCACTGTTGATTGAACACTTCGTTTAATTACGTTATATTTTGCCTACTGCTCTGATTCAGTATCCATCTCTCATACCTTCTGAGCACCAACAACGCACATTGCGCTCCTGCAAGCCAGGCAGTCTAAGTCATATTAGGTTTAGGATATACATAACACACACATATATATGGCGCCTTTTAAGCGGACGTCCTCTTGCTCTCGGGAATGATCGGCTCACATGCCTGCGACGGGGCATTTGCATCATGTATGAGAAGACATGCGCCAGAATGAGATAAAACTTGATACAATCGCGCGTAAGGGGCCCGGAGTTTTGTAACATATATGCGGTCCGGGATTCATAAGTAGAATTCATAGCCTCCTTAAAAAAAGTAATGCATAGCACTCGTCATCCAATACAGACACATCGGGGTAATTCTAAATGAATTGTAAATTGTTCTCTGTAACGCAAGACAGTGTTTGTTTGAACACACCATTGTTTTGTGAAATGAAACTTACCTTGCTGATATTTGCTGAGAATGATATTGAAGCTGAACATCAAGCGATAATGTGTTGATAAAACTGAAACAGGTGTTTCTATCACCTACTTCGCCACTTGCACCACTCCTTCAAATGTGCGACATGTTTCAAGAATATCTGTCGTAGCACACTCGGATTGTCTACCTCGATGGCAGCTTGTCTTCACTCCGCCGTTTGCGACTTATGCACCCAGGCAGCGCATCAATCTCCGCTAACGGACTGTCGTGGATCATTTATCTAAAATATGCGGCTGCAGAGAAAACCTTAAAGCCCTACCTCCTTAACACCCTACAAACTTCATACCATGAGGAACGCGCTACGCGTGCCCTCATTGGTCAACTAATTAAAGGCTTTAAGCCTCAACCCTAACTACACAGTGGCTGCCCGCCAACTGAGACAGTCCCGAGCAAGCCCTCAAGCAAGCAGCATCTCCTGGTATCTCCTCCTACAATAGTCTTCAGGCACACCTTTCGGCAGTTATCAAAAGAACCTTAAACTGAATAAAGAGAAGTTTATATTTCGGCCCCCTACAACGTCGTTGACTTGTTTCTACAACTACACATAGCCATCAAGAGAATATAGCCACAACATCTGGTGGAGAATCCATTCTTTCCTGGTTACCTTTCTGTAAGTACATTTGTATTTCACTTAATTCCCCTAATCAGCTGTTTCTGTCAATCAGGTTACATTTATATGAACATTTCGCTTAAATTCGAAAATTAGAGATTTGCTTAATATTTTTCTATTTCCCGTGAGAGCTGGTAGATTGCTGATGCTTGTTTGGAACCCAAAGTTAACTTGGAGTTGTAGCTGTGATGTTGCTAAACGGGCGCATCCCATGAACGCTCCTATCACTCGTTATACTCACAATACAGTCATTTTATCTCGTCTGACCTCTATGACTGTACACGTTGTGATAACTTTCTGTTGCTAAACGTGCTTTTTCTTGGAAGATGTGTTATAATGCGTATTGTGGTGTTTATGTACATGCTAATATGAGTATGTGTAATGCGTATGCTTTTGGTATTTCCGTGTTCTTGTCAGATGCGATTCCCGCACTGGTTCCCGAACGCTATACACTTTTGAAACAACCCCTCTTGTTCAGTAAAGCGCCGATGCGCACAGATTCAATATCTGTTTATTGTTCAGCTTTCAAAATAAGCTTACTGTTGTTTTAGTCTGTTGGGTGTCCCGACTGATTGTTAATAGTTTAATTGACTGTAATGGGAAAGGTTTAAATGTATGTTCAGACACTGTGACTCTGTATAAACACATGTCCTTTGTGACCATCCGCATCGGCATACGACTCCGTTGGGGGCAGGCCCGCTGTTTTGTTTGTACTTAAAATTTGTCCAGGGATTACCGCGCTAATTGGCTAATTGCGTAACAGCTTGCATTTTCCTTTCAAACTGGTTTACGCCACAGCTTTAACTGACCTTCTTTACTTAATGGCCTTGTCTGTCTTCTCTCGTTTCTTTGTGTGTGCTTGCTATGAGTTTCAGCAGCAAGGGACCACTAGCTTGTAGTGTAGCGACGGATCGGTAAGATAACGCAACTACTGTATTGGTCGACTCCAGTGTAATTACAGATCAGCACCTGAAATACGTTGGCCTTCCCTGAACTCAAGTTAAGTTTTCATGCATAACTATCATCTCATCAGCATGACAATTAAATACTTGAGAATAATGTTTTATTAAAATTAATCATTGATTAACTTGCGCTCATAATTCCCAATGGTTTGTGAATCGAATTCATCTGGGTATATGCTTTATGGTCGAAAGGTTAGAAAGTCAGGTACATGCTAAGTAGGTATATGGGACTCATGTAGCACTTGGAATGCTGGCCCACGCTTCAGTGCTAACATATAACCTAAGACTACGTTAATGCATTTGTCAATATGACGCTCAGATACTTATATTTGGTCACATTCGCGGAAAGCGTCACTGTCATTGCTTTATGTAAAAATAAACAGTATTTTCTCTGTATTTCTCTACATGTTACTTGTAACCTGCCGGTTACTTAAGCCATTTATGTGTGAGTGTGTCGATAGGTCATCTTCAGGCTAACACTTCCGGACTACGGGATGTCCCCCCAGTTTGTGACTCATACCCATGGGATGAAGCTTTTCCGGTACTACCGTCTGTCTATATGGGTTTCCAGTCATAGGGTTGCGATGTACATGTCCCTATGACTGTTGGCAATGACATTGATAAGCCCTATATTCAGTTGGAGACACCCGTCCCACGTAAATGCGCGTTCCAGACAGACTTGGACGCGCGGGAAGCAGCACGCCTACTCGCTACGCTACCGTGGCTATCTGTAACCCTCAGGGACTGATACGCCGGTAACAGCGTTTTGGTTGCTTCACATAACCACTGCCGCAGTTAGTCGATACAGGCATGAGTGCTGTAGTTGGCAGTCAAGCCGGGTCATGTAGGTGGACAGAGGTTACCTACGCGTCTGCTCACGTTTGTGAAGACGCCCAGGATGCACCCACAGATCACAAACCAGGGCTCACATCACGCATATTCCAGATCGACCAGTGTGAATTTGATTATCAACGCACCAGTTCTTTCTACTTTGGCGTTCACTCTTACCAGTCAACTTGTTTTCTTGTAAATTGCTTTTCGCTCTAGCGCATCGGCATTTTCGTGGACTGATAACATATCCTCATTAGCAACCAAGTCATCAATGGACAGCATTAGACCTACATTACAGTCAATAGCTTAGAATTCTTCCTCTACAACTCACTTATCTTTTATTTCCGTGTTTCTTCTAAATTATTTATTCGACTTAATTATGTAACCATAAGCTGTCGCATTGTATGTATTCGATTGGCATGTATATTGCATGTTTTATCATCTTATCATCAATCACCACTCATCATGTATATATACGATAATGTGTCAGTGAGGAGAGTACACTTCTCAGCCGGTCTGGAGCATTATAAGGTAAAACTCACCTCCCCCTCCACTGGAGTTGGGTTGGGTGGCCTGCTCGCGGCAACTCTTTAACTCCTATATATACATTATCAAATTAAAAATCTGACACATTACCCACCCATTTTCTAAAGGAAAAAACAAAGGCTAATTTATCCTTCCAAATTTCCTAAAAGTGGTCTTTTTCATTTCACCCTTAATAACATTTTTACAGTAAAAGCAACATTAAACACGTCATAGCCAAACTTATTCAATTTTTTTCAAAAATTAAACACATAAAAGTATATATTCTGTTCAATATTTAGTTTTAAATTAAAACTAAATTTTGTTTGGCTATGATAAACTAAGTAATACTTTTGAATGGTTCAAGATATTTTTTTTTATATGTTTTTGTGTGTGGATATTCATCCACCTTAAAGGAGAGGGAGATGTCGTGGATCATTTATCTAAAATATGCGGCTGCAGAGAAAACCTTAAAGCCCTACCTCCTTAACACCCTACAAACTTCATACCATGAGGAACGCGCTACGCGTGCCCTCATTGGTCAACTAATTAAAGGCTTTAAGCCTCAACCCTAACTACACAGTGGCTGCCCGCCAACTGAGACAGTCCCGAGCAAGCCCTCAAGCAAGCAGCATCTCCTGGTATCTCCTCCTACAATAGTCTTCAGGCACACCTTTCGGCAGTTATCAAAAGAACCTTAAACTGAATCAAGAGAAGTTTATATTTCGGCCCCCTACAACGTCGTTGACTTGTTTCTACAACTACACATAGCCATCAAGAGAATATAGCCACAACAGGACCCTGTATGTGTTTCGCTCTTGCCCTATGCTACTGGGTTAGTTACCACTGTGTCCAGATAGAGAACTGACTATTGATTGTTCGTCATATCACCATTTGGCTGATATATCAAGTATATCATTACTTCCGGTCTGATTAAGTGTCACTGATTACGAATAAAGAGTCATCACTCACGCTGATGTTTCTTAGTTGATACTTTACAGTGCCCTGTGATAGAGAAGAGGCATTGACGCATTGGGATAGACCTGGCGCCTAGGTTCCTCTTGTGACTAAGTGAATATTTATCAGGCGTCTAGGTCATTCCTATGACTGTGAAGACTAGCCTGATATATAAAAACGATAAAATGCGATGTGGTCCCAGTATATCGGAATTTTCACCACATCACTTAAACAAGGCAGACGGAATAACCCATACTTTAAGACATCTTCGAGCGGGTTGGTGGAAGACGGCTGTGGTGCATTCTTATTTACTTATAAAGTATCTACGGATGTGGCAGGAACAAAAACGAAGCGGCTGACATCTCTTTCGTTGCACGTCCTCTGTAAATATGCTGACTCAGCAGCCTCGGTGTTTTTACGCCAGGTGAGTTGAAAACGCAGCGTCATAAATCATACATATGTGGTTATTTCATTCCTAGAAGATGAATTTAATATATCTGATTTACATAAACCCGCGCCTTACAGCCACGCATCTGTCATTCGTGCTCTACCGCTCATGGATCGTCTTTGCTCTGAACTGAAAATCTAATGCGCCAACTGTCATGAGAGGAACGTCTAATGCCAAGGATATGTTGTAAAGATGATGTAGCTGGTAGTCATATGTAGCTTTCATGTTCTTTCTATATACTTCCGTATATCTCCAAGGCCATAATCCTTGTGTCTGGAATAGTAATGGTGGAAAGCGAATTTTAGCGCTAGCGAAAACGTGCCAGACTATGAGCTTCTAGTGATACCATAAGTCGTGCAGTGTTCCTCTTTAAATTCCAATGGGATATGGTGCCACAGTTTTGTTTGTAGAACTTGATCCCATAAAATGTCAAACGGTAGATGCAGAACAATAAACAAATGCTGTGCCACGTCGGATTCTATTTGAAAGTCTGCAAGATGTGTAGGTTTATCATCGAAGAACTTTCCACGTGTATAGTTCCTGCCTAATATTTACATTCACATTAGATATAGCATATCAACATGCATATGCGGAAATGGTGCATATGCATCTAAACGGCTTGCATGAATGTTGTTGTTGACTAACATGAAACTCAATGGTAATAGACGTTAAAGGGGACAAATGCAATGCAAAATCCCAAGTCTCTTGGAAAGTATTATAATGGTGCTCATATCCGGTCATGAGGTAAAGGGTTGACGCACCAAGACGATATCAGAGAGGTGAAGCACCAAGACGATTACAGAGAGTTGACGCACCAAGGCGATATAAGAGTGTTGACGAAGCAAGGCGATATCAGAGGGTTGACGCACCAAAACCATATCAGAGAGTTGACACACCAAAACGATATCAGAGGGTTGAAGCACCAAAACGATATCAGAGGGTTGACGCAACAAGACGATATCAGAGAGTTGACGAAGCAAGGCGATATCAGAGAGTTGACGCATCAAAACGATATCAGAGAGTTGAAGCACCAAAACGATATCAGTGTGTTAACGCACCAAGACGATATCAGAGAGTTGACGAAGCAAGGCGATATCAGAGAGTTGACGCACCAAGACGATATCAGAGAGTTGACGCACCAAGACGATATCAGAGAGGTGAAGCACCAAGACGATTACCGAGAGTTGACGCACCAAGACGATATAAGAGTGTTGACGAAGCAAGGCGATATCAGAGGGTTGACGCACCAAAACCATATCAGAGAGTTGACACACCAAAACGATATCAGAGGGTTGACGCACCAAAACGATATCAGAGGGTTGACGCAACAAGACGATATCAGAGAGTTGACGAAGCAAGGCGATATCAGAGAGTTGACGCATCAAAACGATATCAGAGAGTTGAAGCACTAAAACGATATCAGAGTGTTAACGCACCAAGACGATATCAGAGAGTTGACGAAGCAAGGCGATATCAGAGAGTTGACACACCAAGACGATATCAGAGAGTTGACGCACCAAGACGATATCAGAGAGCTGACGAAGCAAGGCGGTATCAGAGAGTTGACGCACCAAGACGATATCAGAGAGTTGACGAACCAAGACGATATCAGAGAGTTGTCGAAGCAAGGCGATATCAGAGAGTTGACACACCAAGACGATATCAGTGGGTTGACGCACCAAGTCGATATCAGATTGTTGAAGCACCAAAACGATATCAGTGAGTTGACGCACCAAAACGATATCAGATTGTTGAAGCACCAAAACGATATCAGAGAGTTGAAGCACCAAAACGATATCAGAGAGTTGACGCACCAAAACGATATCAGATTGTTGAAGCACCAAAACGATATCAGAGAGTTGACGCACCAAAACGATATCAGATTGTTGAAGCACTAAAACGATATCAGAGAGTTGACGCACCAAAACGATATCAGAGAGTTGACGCACCAAGACACCTCAGATAGTACATTTTATACAGCGTTGCAATGACTCATATCTAGCGTATCTGTTGCTCCAGTACGACAATATTGGTACTTATTCATTTATTTTGTCACAATGCAAAACATCAAACTGCACGCCCATGAAACATAGAGACTTTTTCTGTAACAGCATGACTTCACATTCGGTCATTATAAAAACAGAATATTGCTACTGCGCCGAATAATCAGAATATGCTAGTGATGACACCACATTAGGCATCAAACGCAGAACGCAATCGATTCAATGCTTTGCATGCAAAAGTAAATTCTGCTTTAAGGCCAATCGTTAGCGAATACTTTGCGGAATTAAAAGCTGTGTTTGACTGGTTTCTATTCAATGAATGATATGCAAGATTTTTTTTTGCTGCACCGCCATTACATATGCGACCAATTATGATGTTGTTTTCGAGAGGTCACCACCGACAACCGATGTTCAAAAGCCATCGCACAATTTGAAGCAGGCGGGTTGTTTGCTTGATTTGCTGCACGGTTCCAAGACTAACTCGCAGTGGTCTGAAGCAGCGTTTGTTCGTGTATGCACGATGTACGTGGAACAATTCTATTTCCTATCCCCTTCTCTTTCGCTTTAGGGAAGTAATGGCCATGTTTGTTAAATAATTGCCCCAGGGAATGGGCCTAATGTAGCATGCCAAAGGCTAACAAATACGTAAGTGAGCTTGGCGCAAAACCAAGATACCAAAAGAACTACTGATTTGGAATAGTTGATGTAGCATCATGTAGTTACGTATGGCATACAGAAGTGGCTCGACTTATATATGCTCTCCGGTAACACTTATTAATGAACAATTGGTCCCGGATATTGCTGACATTTTAGGCTTGTGGGACACGTAACGATGTGAATGCTTACTACTCATGCGACAATATAATTCTCGCTTAGTAACCATTTTATTTTTTCCCGAACACACCCAGTATTAAACAAGCATAGTGTTGTACGAGCCTATATATGCTACTATTAGGAATGCACCACAACTGATCGGGCTCCAGTATCAAAGGTGAAGCTTACTTCTCTGGCGGATTCAAAAGGTAATTGTGGGGATAAGTAGAACCAGCCAGTGGGCGCCAATGTAAGCGTAATGCAATTACGCACTGAGCCCCTTAAAGTCATGGTGTAATTCCCTTTTTATCGCACCTTCGGTGTTGCAAACAACCTGTCAGCTCAATGTTCCTTTGGAATTGCTTGATTTGGCGGTGTCATGTAACCACAGTTTGTCAGGTATGTAAATAAATTTTTAGGTGGAAATAATTGATACTTTCTACCCTAAATCGGTGATCGTATTCATAAGGAATTTTAACTTGAGTCGATTCCTGGCGATCTCAGTCCTCCAGATCAATGCTGGCAAGCAGCTAAAACGATTAATGGCTATCATTTCACACCTCTACCCCGCGATTACAATTAGTTTCTTACAAATAACAAATGTATTATTTACTGTTCATTAGACTAGTCAACGATGTTGTTTATAAAATTCTACCGTCGTTATCGTTTGTCAAGATAATTAGGAATAGCCTAACACATGGTTACTTATGCATTGATAACTCACCTTAATTCAATCAGACGGTACAATATAACATAATATCAAGTATTATGTATGGTTTAGCCATTGAAAACGAGTATCAAAAATACATAATATTCCACAGCAACGTTAATCATGACCATGGCCACAATGACACGAGGAGCTCTTGTTTCTTTTGGAGACGATTTACATACTTACTTGGTCTAACAATTCGCAATATAATCCCAGTTAATCCACACGAATGTGAAATAATTGCATCAACAATGCTTGCGTTAGTAGCATTATAATCCCGCGATGAATATAAACACAATCGTCCCTCCTTGCTGAGTATTGTTGCTTGACAGCTCGTTGCAACTTAACATATCTGCGATGTTATCATGAAGTGGATTCATAGACGCGTGGACTTGGTGACTGCTTTGTTAACGTTGCTGATATAAATATAAGAGTAGGGCATGTAGAGCAATATAGTTATAGGCCCCAATATATGCACTAATTTATATTGGTTTTTCTATCGATTCCATGACTTTATGGCGCCAGACAACCGCAAACATCATGGCTTCTGTGTGACGTGGAGTACACAAAAGTCCTCCCACCGGTGTAACATAAATGTGGGGAATAGGCAATGATGCTTAAAAGCTTACCACTACATACGGTTGCCTAGTGCTATACATATATATATGTACCTCCTGAATATTTGTACACCCCATAACATAGATGTGTTGTAGGTAAAGTTTCCTTCCTCCTGCTCACGGTTACATCATTGTGTTTGCCACGCATTTCACACATGAAGTGCTGATGTTGATATTATACAACGATAACACACAGCGCAATATAAAACGTCACAGAAATAGTTCTCCAAGATAAAGCATCGTCTCAGAATGCAAATATGGTGTATGCTGACTGTTACCGCATGTGGATTCTATCTGCTCGGATGGTAACAAACAACGCTGCGCATGCGAAATGCAATATCGTCTGGGTAATTGCGTAAGATGTGTCATGATATTGTCAAATGCAACAGCTATCTCAATACTACATGGTGGCTGACGCTGCCTTCGTTGCATCATATGCAAGTTTTAAGTGACAGCTAACTGTTGTCAAGCATGCTGCACAAATAATGAGGTTAACAGAATAAATACGAGTATACACATTAGAACGTATGTGTGGTGACAAGCACTAAATTATACCAAAGATCGGCCGATTTGCCAAAAACATTCAGTCACTTGCTATCGCTTAGGGTGATATACGGCGTGGTTATATTGGCGCCCACAATAATATAACTATAGCCACAAGCCAAGTATCAGCATAAACCCCAAGGCCAAATGGTGATGCTGTCATACGTTTAGTGTGCAAATGCGATAATATATGCAAATATAAACGAAATGACTCTCGTGGGATCAAAGCTGACGTTCGTCTCCCAGTCCCACACTAACACCACTGGCCAGTCTAGCCAAAGCCCAATAGATCGCTTTGCTCCAAATACCACCAACGGTGACAAATTGCATTCACCTCAACATTTCCCGCAGGATAAGCCCTGGCCGCTATCAGTAACTCCGTACACAATATGCAAAATGCAACTGTGCGTTGGCATTGTACATAAACGAGTAGATGACCAACATAGTTTTCGTTTTTTATATCATCCTATGTCAAACAGCGCCATCACCACAATAGCTCTAAGTTTCCCTGTGCAGCAGTTGTGCGTTATTTATCATCGGCATTCAATCCAGGCAATCGGTTCAAATTCCATTTATTTTTGTGAATAGTTAGTACTCTATTGTCGTTCCAGGAAACCTAAATCAACAACTCACTTTAATCACCCTGATTCTTATAGATGACATACTTAATGCAAACCCTATAAAACATCCAATGCCAAGAGAGTACTTTCCACACTACGGCGCCGTCTGCCGTGACTTATTTATCATCACATCGACTTTTTGAATACTCAATTCCAATATTCATGACGCTCGAAATATCTGCTGTGGCATGGATAATCAGCCATCGTGTATGTCGATTGTGTATGATTCCAATCAATTCCAAGCAATGCATATATTCACGTTCTTTGTTATTGTGCATAGGCGTTACTAAAAATCCTTATTTGCGGAAACCAATATTAGAGTATTGGCAGAAATTTGCCTTCAAGGGCTGTTGTTTCCCTTGACCTTGGTTTTTACTTCACTCTGAGCGGTCATATAGGAAGCACATAAACGCGACCCTAACATAGACCCTTGTGGGACTCCATAGTTGAGCGCAGTTGGTGACGATTTTTGCCATGAAGGACACGGTCTAAGCTAACCCTTAGAGTCGCTTAATTGTTACTTACACATGAAGACAATGCATATATCAATGTTTATACTGCTTTATAATGGATGCGAATTCGATTCAAAATTATTGTTCAGATAACAAAGAAAGGCAGGCATATATTCCTTCATTCAACTTTAACATTTTAACATCCATTGGTCATAGTGATTGATGATCTGTCTTCGTTCTGTTAACGGAGATACAATTGACAATACCAAGGAATGGAAACGCACGGTTTTATGTGACAACGCTATTATATCTACATCATTGAAATTAGAGAGAGAGAGAGAGAGAGAGAGAGAGAGAGAGAGAGAGAGAGAGAGAGAGAGAGAGAGAGAGGGGAATAAAGAATATGATGTAATGAGAATGTATGTACACGTGCAAACTTACACGTAACTCACATGCAGGCGGCAATTGTGAAAATTGCACCGTATAAATATCCATGGTGCATCTAATTCCACAGCCTCGACGTTCCATAATAATGTTGCAGGTCGATGACATTAACCTGTGTTAACGAAACAGGCTCAACGAAATATCAATGAAGGTGCTTATTCATTATTTATACATATGCAGCTACAAAATGTGTAAAATGGCTTGCAGAACGTCCCTGGTTGACTATAAGATTATCGTCCAAAAAGTATCACAATGTTTACCAAAAAGGACACCGGGACAATAAGCATTAAGTCGAAATCGTAGGTCAATGTCACTTAAAGATATCAATAACTTTATTTACAGATGATTCGTCGCCATGACAATGGAGATGAAGGCTACCACGTATACATTATGATTGATAACCTACTCTTCGACAAGCTAAGAGTGAACAGGTGTGATTTAATCACGACCTAATGCTGTTGCGCTCATACGCAATCATCAGTGGGGTTATGCATTGTCTTCACCTTCATGTTCAATGTATTTTGAAAATGAATCTCTGACATTATCAATAAATATTGATTACCTTATTACTTGAATAGCTTGTAAGCAATAAATGACCAGGAGACTGTCACTTGGTATAGATTCCCATACACAACAGATGTGTATTGTTGTCAGTCTGTATTTCGGTGTTAATCAATATAATTTTATAAATGTGTAATTGTCATTTATATCTAAAGGTGTTAATAATATGGAAAATGGCAAGGGAATATTTATATGATGTTGAAATTTGGGGATCTTGTCCTTTTTGTAACTATTTCAATATAGTTTGAAGCATAGAACTATGATTAGCAATTAAGATTGATTACCATATTCAATCTCTTTTAAAAAAATTAACATTACTGAAGGTGTACATATCATCAATATATGGATTCCACCATTCAAGCATTTACAAATTTAGTTTTTAATAGAGATTAGTTAATTGCATAAAAATTATGATAATTAGGTTTACATTCGTGAAATGACCACATTTGTTGACAAATAGAAAATGCAGCAATTTATCAAGCTTTGTTAACTAGCCATCATACTTTGTAGAACAAAAACATAGCAAGATTTATGACTACCAGTGTAATCTATGCAGAAGTAGCTTTGGCAATTCCTAATTACACGCCGAGGTTATGATCTTCTTAAATAAATATCAACAAGCGACAACCAGCAGCCCACAGGAGAATAACGCAGATATCATATTTAATAAAGTGACACAAATTCAGCGATTAATTCCCTTAGGTGAAGAAAATAATCAGCAATGACACACCAAAGAGCTGTCGTATTTGCATACTTACGATGCATGCATTCATCAGTGATATACCTTCAAGCGGACAGTTTGAAGGTTGGAGTAATGCATCCTAAGCACATGATGAATTAAAGCAGAAAGCAGCAGGAGCTTCATAAAGCAAGATAAATATATTCCATGATTATCATGCTGATGAGTGGCCGGCGGGCATCACTGCACTACACGAGCATACTGAATTATGACCTGAAGACCAGCATATACATAGTGTTTGAACAAAGCCTCCTATATGATACCATTTACTATATTCACAATAGGCACCTAGCTCGATTTGAGTCTGACTTGCGTACATCTATTTTTGTAGGAAACCAGATGATTTAGCCTCCGAGGATCAACCGAACATTCTAGATGCACAATTTCCATGAAACTGCAACAACTCACGCAATATCGGAACTCATTCTGAACGTTTGTTAGTTATCCTGCTATAAGTGTTTTGTCTCCGCACATTTATGCTTCTAGTAAACGAACCCCGAAACACAACGTTTTATGTTGGCAATTGTCTGTTCGGTTTAAAACCAAGAAACAAATGGCCAGAATCCAGGTACGATGACCTGAGTGCCAATTCGCTTGAGTACAGGTTCATTGCTAATGAAGTGGTTTAATCACACCATGGGATTTAACCATGTCTGATCGTTGTAAACCTGAGAGTTGAATCCTAATAATCAGAAGAGCTGATGCTGATGCTGGTGCGCTTAGTGCTTGTACTTGACACATTTCCTACTGTGTATATATATATATATATATATATATATATATATATATATATATATATATATATATATATATATAGAGAGAGATAGATAGATATAGATATATATAGATATATATATATATATATATATATATATATATATATATATATATATATATATACATATATATACATATATATACATATATATACATACATATGTACATATATAAATATGTACATATATAAATATATACATATAAATATATATATATATAGACCGCACAATAGAACTTGTTCTTCATAGGCGGTAAAAATATTGCATTTGCATCAACGCTTCCTAGAAATGTCATCACATATATGCTGTCTGATGTGTATGAATTATTTATCTTAAGACATCGTTAATCGCTAACGGCGTGAGAGTTAACTATTGCTGAACCTCAGAATTACGAGACCAGCTGATGGGAAAGATATTTGATTCATGCGTGTACCGTTCTATGAATGCATCCTGCGATACGATCAAGGTGTTGCTGTTCGGCCAATGAACGCGATCCCCTGCAAGTTTTGAAATTTGCTGTTCTATTACGCTGCGTAGTTAACACAATCGTCTTTTCCATTAATGGTAACAATATTCATATCAGCATGATCCACTAGGTGGGATGATATACAACGACCCAGTTATTTGTTTGTTGTGGTGATAAGGCATTGAAATAACTGATTAAAGTGGGATGTTTGCGTGTCACATGCAGTCCAATCAAACGTCATAAGTCTTTTCGTAGTGACTGAAACCCGATCTACCATAAGGCTGAGGTTATAATACGGTTAAGGTAGAAAACGCTAATGACACCAATTACACACAGGCGTTGCAATTATTGAAGCATTCAACGGGGTTCGTACCCTTTCTGATTGGACAGCTTAACGACTGAACAATTAAATTTTGCCATGTGCATTATTGATGCTAGAAGATATCACCAACAGTAAGTAACTACGGTGAGCATACAGTTCAATGAAGAATTGTTACTCGCGGTAAACGTTATGAACTTATGCCTACATGTAAAAGCTGCGTACATACTCCACGCACTCTTTCGATTTATTCTGACGCCATAACACCTATTATATTGTTCCATCGGCTTACTCTATATGGATAAAACAGGAAGCCATCGAGCAATTTGTGATAGCTTCATAATGAATGCCCCATCATATCAATGAAGCACAATCAGCTCCTATGTCGTTATTATGATTGCTCTAATATACTAATAATGACTTTCAACCGGTTGTCGGTACCATAGCGCATAGCTCATCATTATTGTCGCATTGAGGTCTAGATGAGGCTTTCTTACCGTCTAACCCTCAGGAGACATTTTCAAGTCAATGATCCGCACGTAAATTGTAAAATCATAAACGTTAATTTGTCCAAAGAACCGTATCAAGCATAAAATCAACCATCATACTCATATGGCTATTTTAAGTGTCAAGCTTTCAGTTATCTGCATCTTGGAAGATAATATGCATATGAAAACGTGAAAATGATCTGTACCAAATTTTGCACTAAATGGCTACCTCGGTGGTGGTGGTGCAGAATTATAATCCTCAATACAATAGCCATGATTTTTAAAACACAGTATTGCAATTAGTGGAGATTGAAATTACATTGCTTATGGTATCAACCATGTGAACAAGATATTCGCATTATTATTGCAGTTTCAAAACGTCACTATGATGAATTCATCTGTATAAAGTTTATGCGTAGAAAATATTATGGTTCGTTAGAATTTTATCTATATTACACAGCGCATAAAAACCTATTGCGACCATTGTTTTCCCCACATCATCTAATCATAATACTTCACGTAGATTTCAGTCATGTGGGTGTGTCACGTTTCACTTTGCATCAACCGGTTCTCATAAACTAGAAACTAAGCGATATGAAGCTCAAATTGATAAGTCACATATTCACTCGACATATAAAACCTCGTCACAATAAAGTACATTTGCTCAAGGCCAATTGGGGCACAGTTTCGTTAATAAGTTCATATAACTATATAGCTATGACCCACGTTTGGCAACAGAAAAACAGTTATCTTCAGTGCGTTCAGAAATATTTTTATAAATCCATTTATGTATGACGGCACACAATTGCTTGAACATACTTGAAGGAGCTACTGCTGCTGAGACTAGTACCATGGTGCACAGTGATTGAATTTACCCGGTACTATCTGTGGGCATTATGCTTCGTCCGATAGCTAACTTTACAAGTTGTCCATAAACCTGACAGTGCATAATAAAACATTGTCAGCTATTTTTCAAGTAGTTACTTCTTATTGCAGAGCCATCTAAACGCAGTTGAAGATTTGCGGTAAACCAGTTTTTCTGAATTGCAGAGCAAGTCGTTTCTCCTCTAAATGTTCCGTCTTATAATTAAACTCTGATTTAGCTCAAAGGATGTTATGAGCAAGTTCGCAGCAGGACGCAACATTATTGCATTATTTCCGACAATATTGGCAATTTCTGAAAACAATAATCGAGCTGTTTAGCTGTTATGTGGATTTGATCAATGGAAATTCGGGGACAAAACACGTGAAACTTCAACCGACGACAAATGACGCAATTATAACTTAAATGATCAAGGCCTCAGAATTTTACCATGATGTGTAAGATGCTCAGGATGATGATGCAAATTACTAACATTACGGCAAACTGACATCGCATGTTTTATGCATATGCAATGCACTAAGCTGAATCAACATTCTCCTCAGAACGTCTACTAATAGGCTTGCTGATGACCTATCATAGCCAGAGCTGCGGGACTGAGTTCATGATGATAATGTAGTTCCTTGACAAAAACGCGGTTTGACTACCTAAGGAACGTATTAGGTTTGAAATGATGTTGAGGTGTAGTCCAAAAAGAAAACCAGATCTAGTATTAGGTCAAGGCTTTATTTACGCCATGTTTTGCACACCGTATTGGTAGTTAATTGATATTTGCTATAATACAGGTTGACTTGTGCACCTATATCACCTCGAAACTATCCGTATTGCACGGATTTTTGTGTTTAGTTGTCATACGACGAGACAGCTGCACCGTCTTTGCGGATCAGACAATCTTATCATCATCGCAATTATACTTCTGCACACTAACAACATATCATATATTCCCGCATTCCCGATGGTGCTTAAAATATTAGACAGTCCGCCACATATCAACAGGCCTTATGCGAGGGGAATGCAAAAATAAATAAAAGGATATGAGAATATTGTTGGGCCGAAATGGCGACGTCTATGACTCAGCATTGATCAGTTCTGGCATGGTTCGTTTTGTTGGTTGATTCCGACACGCTGTTAACGAGAAAACCTTGTGCAGCAGCCTCGTCGAAATTCTATCGCAAATTTAGACGCCTGATTAATGAGCCATAAGGTTTATATAATGATCTGCTCAGAATATTTGACAAATGAATCTATACATGATAGATTTGTCGGCGCTCTCATATTTTGTAAACAAATCCACGAAGCTGGTAGTACGCCTTATTATGTGAGCACCGGATTTTATCAATGGCTGTGATGTAAACTACCCAACTTTATTTGGACAATAACCTGCAGACAAGAGCTAGTGCTTCACTTCAGCGCCCATTGCTGCTCATTGATTATACCTCGTTTCTACGGAGCAAATGTAAGTGAAGTTATATTCTTATTATCTAGTGTAATGTATATTCCAAAATAAATTCTACAGATGACCGCCAAGTGCTGACGACTTTATTATCAACGTCCTTTATTGACAGTACTAGGGTAAAACTCTTTGCTGATAAAACGTCAGCTAGAATTGCTATCCCATGCCACTTTTACTTTACATGGCTGCCAATATGTAATCGTCAGCTGCAATCACCCACTAAGTTGCTTGTCGCAGTTTGTGAAGTAACCTGTATGATCAACAAGGAATGAATGGAGATTAAAGCTTTCGTTCATGTGTCTTATTCTGTTTGAAAGCTGTTATGCTTACGCATCGCAGTAAGGAGTTATGACGGTGTGAGGACGAAGTCAAACAGTGACACTTCAGAAGCATGTGGATAGTGTTCTGGTTTAACATCGCCACAAATAAGGCTATATATATGATACTAACATTGTTTATCGAAACCAATTATAAAATTGCAATGTATACAATATATAATGGTAGCAATTTTACCACCACAAACATAGGCCGCATAGCAAGCTGCAACTAGTTAATGATTAAAAGTGTTGGCCATAACATTGATGCAGATTGAACCACAACATAATAAGGCATATAATGAACATTTGCGTACCAAGCTATTGCAGTATGTTAAGATAAACCGATTCTTAACTGTGAAGACAATCTTTTGCACCACTGCTTAAGTTTATCTGTTTGCCAACTTTCAAACCCACACTGGGACACCAATAAGCATGTATTTTCAATTACTGATTCACCTAGTGTTCTCGACAACTATTTACCTCAATTTTGTAACAGCTAACAAGGTGATGTTTTAAGTATATAAAGCAATATGTAGCTAAGCATATGTATATATATATATATGTATATATATATATATACATGCATATATATATATATATTTTTATATATATATATATAGATATATATATATATGTACATATATATATATATGTATGTGTATATATATATTCATATTTCCATTTATATATATAAATATATGTGTACATATATACATATATATATATATACATGTATATACACTGATATATAAAGATCTGTATATATATACACTTGTTTATGCACAACATAAAATAGCATGTTGCAAGCACTGATTCAGGTGAGCAGTTGAAACTATGTTGAAAGTCAAGTGTGTGTATCCGTAAACTTGTACTTGTAAGCTTAAGTAGGTTGCGCAGAATAAGTAAATGCTCATTGAAATCAACAACAGCAAGTGTATTTTTCACAGTATTATAAGTGCTGCTGAGTAACTGAATTGCTGACAAACGGTCTTCAAATGATTTTTTTTATTGCTATTCATTGTGTACATAATATCCAATTGACATCCATACCGTTGACTATTCTTGTCTATTCACCCGCACTGAATCATTTATTGGATAGGGTCATTACCGCTATTTATGATAAAATACCATGAATATCTTATTTCGACAGTCTGATATTTTCTGCAACGCTACCGCAATGTTTTTACATTTGCAATTCAAAGTTCAGACAAGGCTTCTCATAATGCTTTGGCTTTTAATGTGGATAGCACTCTTCTGAAGGATATTATGAGTTTATGTTCATGAGAAGTAGGTTAGACCTATGTAGGATTGGCATTATATCGATAAATACTACTTTGGAATGGCCACTGATTAACTGCCAGAACGATAGTATCAATGGTAATGGTTTTTATCGCAATTGCTTCTGAAATTATTCGATGATGGTGGTGATAATGATGATGGTGATGATGATGATGTTGATGATAGTGACTAGCGACATGTGTGCAATGCAGGTATATGTGTGCAGATGACTGGGATTGTCGACAAACAAGGTTCGATATAAAGCCTAGCGAATATCAAACACGATTGGAGGACGCAACTAATCGGGAAGGTTTGTCCTAGCAAATCATCCTGTCTGTGATGGGTGTAGTATTTGAATCACAAAGGCTCTAAATAACTCTGGTCCCTAAAAACAATACGTATTTTAATTCACATTATGTTAGATTAAATATCTGTGTTTTAGAGGTATTTTCATATGCTATTTTTGATAGGTAGAATAATATTCTTCAAACAGTTTGATTTGTAATTGAATTCATTAATTACAGGCCAAGATTGCTTGTTGCCATATATAGTCGTTTGACCTCAGTAGAAGTTATCGAGTTAGCGAGGCTAATGTGTTTACACACATAAAGTTAAAAGCTGTAAAGTATTGCTCTTCTGCCGACCTTGCTGTACCGTGAGATTCTTATGCCAGGGCGTGCATATACGCGACAATAAGAGGAAGTCGGGACGGCTCCCGTGAAGGTTGGGGGGGGGGGGGGGGTAATGGATCTCTCCGATCCACAAAGTCACCCTACAATATACAACTTAGGATAACAAAACAGTGCTTCAACAAATTTTACATACAACAATTTTTAGACGGCTTCAGCATTCAGTGTATTATGTGGGGAAATTGTGCTATGTCTCTGACAAAGACCGATTAATTCCGCCCGATAGTGGCATAGTACGTTCAGTTCTGCCACCTCTAAGAGGTTTGAATGGTTTGTTTATGCACAATAATACGGATTACAGGAACATTCACAGAGAATGAGCATACAAATTAGTGATACATTGTTCACGCTGCATGATTCTAGAGAATACGTAGAGGTTGGCATATTGCTATAGCTTTATTGTCAATGAACAAACGAAGATAACGAATACTATTGTGCCATCCTATCCTAGTTATATATTACACTGCTCTCAAACAAGATACAGAAACGACTATATCTTATAATTCCTCCAGATGTCGCCAATGTTTAATGTATTCTATCTGTCGTAACCTACTATATTCTGCTTCTGAAAAGCAATATCGGAAAGTAATGATTAATTCTCACGATACGTCTATAAAGAATGTTTCCTTGCTGGCCTAGTAGGTCTTTTAAGAGCTTGCACACCTTCAGTCTGCGCTTGACAAGCTAGAGTTATTTTATTAATCAGTACCATGGGCTTTCTATCTGTACGGCCATGGAATATAGACAGCTGTTATGGGAGTGTTTGTCGATATCCTGATTCGGTACCGCAGCTTGTTATATACCAACCAATAAATGTACGTTTTTGAAACAGTTGTGATCAGGAAAATGTAATATGGCGTTATAATCTTACTAAATTGAGATATGGTCAAACAATTCAAAAAGTTATTTTCGATATATTTCCAACGGTAAGCAGAAAATTAAGAGTTTTCGTTTTAGAGTGCAAAATGTAGCTCATAATATTTGTTGACGGAGCATTTATGTAGGTACATTAATGTAGGAACATTTATGTAGGAACATTAATGAACGAAACGGTTAATGGCACACGCAAGAGGCATATGTCAGGGAGTGAATCTTTCAATTTAATGTGGTACGTGTACCGTGAATAATATACGTGCTGGAAATAGTTATGTTACACACAGCATGCTCAACTATGAGCTCATTAAATTGATTGTTGGCCATACGGTTAGTTTCAACATTAATAAACTCCTCATGCGTTTGCTTTGTGATTGCACACATTGAATATGAAGGACAACATAGTCTATGGAAACAAGTCACTTAATTAATTTATCAAAACAGAAGGGGCAAATAGAGTAAGAATTAATGACGGAGACATTGACGATGATATTAGAAGGTCTGGATTGATACCACAAGCCACATCCATGATTGACACTCTAGATTATGTGCAGCATTTGAAACGGTTCTGTCAAAAGCAAATACCACTATCTCTGACAATAATATGGTATACGTACCTCGCGTAATGTTCATTCCAAATGTCTGCTGATGCGTTTGATGTTCGTCAACAGTTTGCATACTTTATGGTTAGCCTATGTTCACATTGATTTGCATCATGTGGCAGATAGAATTATGCTTGTGGCATTCAATTACGAACGGAAAATCTTGAAAAGATGGCTGAGCTTAAGCGTGTATTGTTATATGGTCCACAGTAACATCGCTAAGAATACACAACAAAATATCCCATAGCACGGCGGCAAACCAGTACGTTAGCCCTTAGTGATTGTAAGTGTTGGTTGATAATGCACATATGCTCTAATGACCGGCAAAGAAAGCAGAAGATGTTGCTCTCTCACATAAGATCCGTCGGTATAAAGTATAGAACAGATGGTTAGTGCGACGCAATATTGTGATTGTATTGGAATAATAATTGCCGCTGTATATCCTGTTGTACAAGAGACAGCTGAAGTAGAGAAAGACGAAGAACGAGAGATAACAAATAAATTTATCAAAAGAGAAAGATTTAACGACGGAGAGATTGATAAAAGCGTATGAGTGTATATATATGTCCGTGACGACTCTGTACTACGGCTCACATGCCTGCGACGGGGGATTTGCATCGTGTAAAGGATGGCACGTGACACTTATGAGAAGACATGCGCCAGAATGAGGTAAAACTTGATACAATCGCGCACAATGTGCCCGGGAGTTTTGTAACATATATGCGGTCCGGGATTCATAAGTAGAATTCATAGCCTCCTTAAAAAAAGAAATGCATAGCACTCTTCATCCAATACAGACACATCGGGGTAATTCTAAATGAATTGTAATTCTTTTTTCTGTAGCGCAAGACTGTGTTTATTTGAACAAACCAATGTTTTGTCAATTGAAACTTATCTTGCTGATATTTGCTGAGAATGATATTGAAGTTGAACATCAAGCGATAGTGTGTTCATAAAACTAAAAGAGGTGTTTCTATCACCTACTTCGCCACCTGCGCCACACATTTAAATGTGGGAAATGTTTCAAGAATATCTGTTGTAGCACACTTGGCTTGTCTAACTCGATCGCAGCTTGTTTTCTCTCCGCCGTTTACGACTAATGCACCCAGTCATTGCCATACAACGCATCAATCCCCGCTACCGGACCCAGCATGTGTTTTGCTCTTGCCCTATGCTACTGGGTTAGTTTCCACTGTGATCAGATAGAGAACTGACTATTGATTATTCGTCATAGCACCATTTGGATGATATATCAAGTATATCATTACTTCCAGTCTGATTAAGTGTCATTGATTTCGAATTAAGAGTCATCACTCACGGTGAAGTTTCTTAGCTTATACCTTACAGTGCCCTGGAGATAGACCTGGCGCCTAGGTTCTTCTTGTGACTAAGTGAAGATTTATCGGGCGTCTAGGTTCTTCCTCTGACTGTGTGGACTAGCCTGATATATCAAAAACGCTAAAATGCGATGAAATATACCACTATATCGGAATTTGCACCATATTACTTAAACAAGGCAGACGGAATAACTCACACTTTAAGACATCTTCGAGCTGGTTGGTGGAAGACGGCTGTGGTGCATTCTTTTTAACTAATCAAGTCTCTACGGATGTGGCAGGAACATATACGAAGTGGCTGACATCTCTTTCGTTGCACGTTCTCTGCAGATATGCTGACTCAGCAGCCTCGGTGTTTTGACGCCGGATGAGTTAAGAATGCCGCATCATAATTCATGCATAAATGGTTATTTCATTCTTAGAAGATGAATTAAATACCTGATTTACATAAACCTGCTCCTTACAGCCACGCATCCATCATTCGTGCTATACCGCTCATGGATCGTCTTTGCTCTGAATTGAAAATATAACGCGAATCTAACGAGTCGAGTCGTGAGAGGAACGTCCAATGCCAAGGATATGTTGTAAAGATGATACAGTTGGAAGTCATATGTAGCTTTCATGTTCCTTGCTGGTTCGAGCTTCTATATACTTCCGTATATCTCCAACGGCCATAATCCTGGTGTCTGGAATATTAATGATAGGGAACCAACTGTAGTGCTAGCGAAAACGTGCCAGACTATGAGCTTCTAGTGATATCATTAGTCGTGCAGTGTTCATCTGTACATTCCAATGGGATATGATGCCACAGTTTTGTTTGTAGAACTTGACCCCATAAAATGTCAAACGGCAGATGCAGAATAATTAACAAATGCAGCGCCACGTTGCATTCAAAAATACCTTTAAAAGTTCAATATAATATTTGAAATCCTGCAAGATGTGTAGGTTTATCATCGAAGAACTTTCCACATGTATAGTTCCTGCCTTTTATTTGCATTCAAATTAAACATAGCATATCAACATGCATATGCGGAAATGGTGTATATGCATCAAAACTGCTTACACGTGTGTTGTTGTTAACGTAATATGAAACTCAATGGTAATAGACGTTAAACGGGTCAAATGCCATGCACTGAAATGGCTAGCCTCTGGAAAATATAATAATCGTGCTCATATCCGGTCATGGGAGAAAAGTGAAATTGTTTCTTCAGAGGTCAGAAACCAGTAGTCAATCATGGCCGAATATGGTGGTCGTTTTAATATAAACGATCCACCAATCCGCTGTGATTATCGACTATCGCACCGGAAACGGACGTCATAATGTCGCGCTGGTACAGGTCCATTGAAGACTCACGGATAATTGGGTTGATGTCACCGTGTTTTTCATACTGACGTAAAACCCCAATATATCATTTCATTTTATTTCGAATCCCTCATATGGGGACAGAAATCCAACGCTATGCACTTGATCCAAAAGACCAGAGGTACATAAATAAAATTCTGAACGAAAGAATATAGCATTAAAATATTTGTGATGTTAATGTACCTTTCAAATGATTGGTCACGCGTGGTAACGATGCTTTTCATATTTTTCAGGATCATTCATTTACAGACAGTCCAGTCGTGTAATCTTTGGTTGGATGACGGACGAATGAAAAAGTGAGAATATCTAGCACAATACATTCAGTTTCCGGAATACATCAACAACTACCTCGGCACATTTCGTTACTGTGCGTGCAATTACTGCTTTTTACATTCGCCCCTTCTATATAGGACGTGGTAAAGTTGTTGATTCTTCTGCAAAATGCAACCCATCAAGGATTTATGGTGGCACAAAAAGCTTGAGGCTATTTCAGTAGCACGAAACAGTTAAGTAAATGCATCGTAGCATGGTTGAGTAAATCATTTGAATTGGTGGGTAAGAGGGGCGGGGTATGCTGTCAACCCGACGGCATAATACGGTGATATATGCTGTGGCAGAGGCAGCACGCAATCGTTGAAGCAGAAGTCGAATTTACTAGGGCAGAAAATAGTGGCAAGGAGCGATAGAAAGTGGTGGGGGCTTGCGTGTTGTAGTTAGCGCATCGGCAGCTCTGGAATCAATATCGTCTAAGATAAATAATCGACCTGTGTACATTGTAATGTATTCCAGTATTTATTTACCATGTGTCACAGCAATAAAGACCGCAATCAATGGCATTTATGTACGGCATACGACGCATATCCAAAGCTGTGTTAAGTAAGCAAATCCACAGTCGTGCATGCTGCTGTCACACGTCAAACCAACGTTTTGTGTATTGATCAACACAAGTTCGGGTTGATCAAGTATATCTGCGCTGAAGACATGCACAGTCAGCAGAGTTCAAAGGGATAAGTTGAGTGGATGACTGAATGAGTGTATTAAAGAGTGCCCTTATGTTCATAACACATTCACGGCTGTGCTAACATACAAACCAGCTTTTTTATGTTTAATGCTATCAAATTAAATTCGAACACCTGTCCGAATTCAAGGACGAGCACACTTGGCCCTAGAGAATGAAAACATGCATCTCATGTTCGCAGTTGCAATAAAATTTCATATCAGGGGAACCCGGAGCAGGTATTCAAATGCGTTCTTCTGACAAAGACATAGACGTAACCTCACACACAATCGCTCAGAGGAGACTATATCGGAACTAAAATTATCACGGGGATTAGGAATCAGGGACAATTCAACACTCCTACACCTGGATGAACAAAACTTACCAATATGCAACATAGTCTGCAAGGCTAGGTTTCAATTTCCCTGACAATTCTGACTGAACTCCTCATCATTTTCGCCGTCCACATGCGCTCTTCATAGTCTGACAGATGGCACCTTGGAGGCCGACGCATTAGAAAAACGTACTGCCAGCACTTATGCCAATTCTCTTGGCCAAGCAACTGACATCACTAACGGTAATGACAAGTGCATATACGTTATAACGATAACCAGCTTTAGCCTATTACATACTGCGAGACATTCGACTAATACATGTGCCATACTATTTAATGCGCCAGTCGCAACGACAAAGATTGCACATATCGCGAGCCAATTACGCTACTCAACGTCATTCATGATATCCGCTGACACATTGCCACACAAGCGAACTTTATATGGTATGATACACAGCGATTGCGAATATATAACACAACTTCGGAGCTAGAGACTATCATTCAAAAGCTGCTGTTGTCATTGACATAAAAACACCCCTGGTAAATTTCTCACGCATTTGCATCAGCTGGCAACTTGGAGGAAGCCATAGACATTACATGCCATAAGGTGGCAAACCTTCTGCTGTATATCAAATATTATGGCGACATTTATTGATCATTAAATGTTACTACCTCCAGAAGCAATAAGGTACTCGGTAATAGTAATTCACATCTGGCTACTCCTTTGCTTAATAGGGGGTTACAGGTGTCACAAGATAGAAGCGACAGGGAGATTGACTTATGGTTACGTTAACACTGATGACACTATCTTGACATCCAAGTTATGTTGGTTGTTTGACGCTCCCTTAGATGTTGGTGGTTTGATGTTCCCAGTTAATGTAAGCGGTTTGATGCTCCCTCAGATGTTGGTGAGGCACGGGGGGGGGGGTGCCAGAGACTTGACACACCATGACGATATCAGTGGGCTGACCAGGAGATACCCAGGAGATGTTGGAGTGCCAATGAACTAAGATGTTTTCAGTGGGTAGATATACGCATACGCAATCGACGAAGCTCTTCTTCTGCAATATATCTCGCATTATATGTATGCACCGTATGACACAGGCATTGCAAGATGGAACTGATTAATAAATAAGTTGTGTGGTGGGTTAAAAGCGGGCCATTGTATTCTCATCTCATCGAATAAATACTCAAGTAGCAGCTGTTCGTATCCACCAGATGACATCCCCTGCGGCGAATTGTATCATTACTTCCTGCTCAAGGACCTGACTAAGCTTAGAAAGAGCAACCCACTTGCGTAGAAGTCGCTGCATAATAAGATCTGCACATAGGCCGATATAGCTTTTCTTGGGATGATATTAAGCTGCCATGCTCCTTGAAACCAATAAGAAATGAATACAATTGAGCATATAACAATATGTCTATCCAAATGACAAATTCGAGATCATTTATTGGTTAAGCGCAAATTGATGAACATGAATATGAGGAAGGCAGTTGTATTGTATTCGGACAAGAAATATCACAGTATGTATCAAATGCTTTCAGTACAGCGAGCTCACTAATTTGACATACATTAAAACAAAATGGGGTCGTTTTCGCTCAAAGTAAAAGAAAAATTATTCATTTGAATAAAATTCCTATCTGTTCTAAGTTAATGAAGTTTGCTTAGTTGCTAATGTGCATAAATATTTTGGTGCAGTAATGACCGAAATGTAGAGCAGTTGTTACACAATGACAATGATATAGGATTTCCGACTCTAATTCGCTTTGTGCAATTGATGTTACAGGCAATAAGGGAGCGTTATCTTCGCCTTACATATGATATGTAAGCAGCCAGCAAAGAACGTGCACATATTTGAGGCACATCATCTCAGAACTGCTAAAACATTACTCCAGATATGTCATTATCAAATGCTGAAATAGATTTCGTTCTGTGAGCTTCTTACTATGTTCAATAGTAGTTAGCTTGAAGCACGTGATCATGAATCAAATCGGCCTCAGGTAGTACATCATATACAGCGCCGCAGCTCTAGGTTGCTATGACTCATATCTAGCGTGGTGGTGCCCCACTACAACCATATGGATACTTACTAATTTTTGTTGTCACAATGCAAAACATCAAACTGCACGCCCATGAAACATAGAGGCTTTTTCGATAACAGCATGGCGTCACATTCGGTCATTATAAAAACAGAATACTGCTACTGCGCCGAATAATCGGAATATGCGAGTGATGACACCCCATGAGGAAGCAACCGCAGAACACAATCGATTCAATGTTATACATGCAAGAGTAAATTCTACTTTACGGCCAGTCGTCAGCGTATGCTGTGTGAAATCAAAGGCTGTTTTTGACTGTTTTTTATTCAATGAACGATATTCAAGCGCTGCATTTTTGCTGCACCGACCTTACAAATGCGGCCATTTATGAAACTGTTTAGAGAGTTTACCGCTGGCAACCAATGTTTAAAGCCATCGCACAATTTGAAGCAGGTGAGTTGTTTGCTTGATTTGCTGCCCGGTTCGTGCATACACGACGTACGTGGAACTATTCTATTTCCCATCCCCTTCATTGTCGCATTAGGAAAGTAATGGCCATGTCAGTTGAATAATTGCCCCAGGGAATGGGCATAATAAAGCATGCAAAAGGCTTACAAATACGTAAGTGAGCTTGGCGCATAACCAAGATACCAAAGGACTACTGATTTGGAATAGATGATGTAGAATAATGTAGTTACGTATGGCATACAGAAGTGGCTCGACTCAAGCATGCTTCCGGTAACACTTATTAATGAACAATTGGTCCCGGATATTGCTGACATTTTATGCTTGTGGGACAAGTAACGATGTGAATGCTTACTACTCTTGCGACCATATTATTCTCGCTTAATAACAATTTTATTTTGTCCCCAATACACAGTATTAAACAAGCATAGTACTGTACGAACCTTTGTATGTTACTATAGGAATGCACCACAACTGATCGGGCTCCAGTATCAAAGCTTACATCTCTGGCGGATTCAAAAGGTAATTGTGGGATAAGTAGAACCAGCCAGCGGGCGCCAATGTAAGCGTAATGCAATTACGCACTGAGCCCCTTTAAGTCATGGTGTGATCCCCGTTTTATCGCACCTTCGGTGTTGCAAAGAACCTGTTAGCTCAATGTTCCATTGGAATTGTTTGTTTTGGCGGTGTCATGTAACGACAGTTTTTAAAGTAAGTAAATAAATTTATAGGTGGAAATAATTGATACTTTCTTTCTGAAATCGGTGAACGTATTCATAACGAATCTTATCTTGAGTCGACTCTACCTGGCGATCTCAGTCCTCCAGATCAATGCTGGCAAGCAGCCAAAAAGGTTAATGGCTATCATTTCACACCTTAACTACCGCGATTACAATTTGTTTCTTACAAACAACAAATTAATTATTTACTGTTCATCGGACTAATCTACGATATTGCTTATAAAACTCTACCGTCGTCATCGTATGTCAAGATAATTAGGAAAAGTCTAACCCGTGGTTACTTATGCATTGATAAATTACCTTAATTCAATCAGACGGTACAATATCATATGATATCAAGTATTATGCATGGATTATCCAATGGAAACGAGTATCAAAACCACATAACATTTCACATCACTCCAAGCAACGTCACTGTTAATCATGACTATTGCCTAAGTGACACATTGAGCTATTGTACGATTTACATACTTACTAGGTCTAATAATGTGCAATATAATCACAGTAAATCCACACAAATGTAAAATAATTGGATCAACAATGCTTGCGTATGTGGCATTATTATTCCGTAATAAGTATTAACACAATCGTCCCCCTTTGTTGAGTTGTGTTGCTTGACAGCTCGTTGGAACTTAACATATCTGTGATGATATCATAAAGTGGATTCATAGACGTGAAGGCTTGGTGCCTGCTTTATTAGAGTTGCTGATATCAACATGAGAGTAGGGCATGTAGAGCTATATAGTTACAGGCCCTAATATATGCACTATTTTATATTGGTTTGGTTATCCATTCAATGGCTTTATGGCGTCAGACAAACGCAAACATCATGACTTCTGTGTGACGTGGAGTACACAAAAGTCCCCCCACCGGTGTAACAGGTTTTCATAATTGGTGAGAATTAGGCAATGGTACTCTATGAAAATTGTTGAGTGTTTCTTTATCAGGATGTAGTGATGCCATCATTTAACTCGTATTATCTATGCATGTCCCTGCAGTTGGCAAATACGCCAATACTAATTTGAGAGACACCATTGATCAATTGTTGCCTTATTGCCAGATAATGCTTGAGGGGCGTATACATTCCGCCATGAAATGAAAAATGTGTGATCTCTAAATAATGCTCATCAAGATGGCGAATCATTAATAGTCAACCATCGAGTTCTAAGATGCATCGTGAAAAACAAAACATTGGTTTGATACCGAAAACGACACTAATATGGCTATCTATTACCACTACATACGGTTGGCTAATGCTATACATATATATATTTGCCCCCTGAGTATTTGTACACCCCATATCTGATCTGTTTGTAGGTTAAGTTTCCTACCACCTGCTTTCGGATACACCATTGCGTCTGCCACGCATTTCACACATTAAGTGCCGACGTTGATAGTATACAACGACAAAACACAGCGCAATATATAATGTCACAGAAATAGTTCTCCAAGATAAAGCATCGCCCTAGAATGCAAATACGGTATATGCTGACTGTCACTGCATGTGGATTCTATCCGACCGGATAGTAACAGACAACGTTGTGCATGAGAATTACAATATCGTCTGAGTAATTGCGTAAGATGTGTCATGATATTGTCAAATGCAACAGCTCGATACTACATGGATCGGGTCAAGAAGTTGATGACGCTGCCTTGGTTCCATCATCTGCAAGATAAAAGTGACAGCTAACTGTTGTCGAGCATGCTGCACAAATAATGAGGTAAACAGAATAAATAGTTTAAGCTACCGCGTATACACATTAGTATGTATGTGTGGTGACAAGCACTAAACTATACCAAAGATCAACCGAATAATTGTTTTGTTGCTTTGCCCATAACATTCAGTCACTTGCTATCGCATAGAGCGATATACGGCGTTGTTATATTGATCGCCCACAATAAAGTAACCATAGCAACAAGCCCGGTATCAGCATAAAATTCAAGGCCAAATGATAATGCTTTCCTACGTTTAGTGTTCAAATGCGATAAAATATGCAAATATAAACAAAATGACTCTCGTGGGATCAAAGCTGACGTTCGTCTCGCAGTCCCACACTAACACCACTGGCCAGCCAAACCAAAGCCCAATAGATCGCTTCACTCCAAATACCACCAACGGTGACAAATTGCATTCACCTCAACATTTCCCACAGGATACCCCTGGCTGCTGTCTGTATCTTCGTACACAATATGGAAGATGTAAATGTGTGTTGGCATTGTACATAAACGAGTAGATGACCAACATAGTTTTCGTCGAATGTATTATCCTATGTCAAACAGCGCCATCACCACAATAGCTCTAAGTTTCCCTGTGCAGCAGTTGTGCGTTATTTATCATCGGCATTCAATCCATGCAATCAGTTCAAATTCCATTTTTGTAGTGAATAGTTAGTATTTTATGGTCGTTTCGATAAATCGATAGCAACAACTCACTTTAATCACCCTGATTCTTATAGATGAGTTATACGCAATGCAAACCTTATAAAACAGCAAATGCCAAAAGTAAACACATTGCGATTGGCTGTCACCTTAAGTACTTGCCACACTACGGCGCCGTCTGCCGCGACTTATTTTTCATTACATCAACTTTGTGAATACTCAATTCCAATATTCATGGCACTCGAAATAACTGCTGTAGCATGGATAATCAGCCATAGTGTAAATCGATTGTGCACGATTCCAATCAAACCAAAGCAATGCGTATATTCGCTTTTTTTATTGTGTATAGGTGTTACCCGAAAGCCTGATTTCCGAAAAACAATGTTATAGTTTAGATAGCTGTGAACAACTCTGAATAAGCGTTTACCGGGCAGCTATTTGAGTTTACCACTCCTAAGGCCTTATACGGATAGGTTTGCCTGCAGCTCACCACACAGAGTAACAAAATCATGAGTAGGTGGCAATTACCACTGATCGTTTGCTTTTACAACCTTCAAGCACAAATAGCTGAAAATTCGGTCATCCTTCACATTGTACATTATTGAGCGTCGATGTTGTTGAACAATATCGGTTGGTTTCGAACGTTGACCACAACGACCCCTTAACCAGACGTATTCAACAAAAAACATATTTAACCTCACCTATTTGGCAACACAGAAGCTTAGCCGGGTCTATTTTATACAAAAACTTAATATTATGCTACCCAAAGTCAAAACGACCTATTCGTACTATTATTGGTCACTTATATATTGTCAAACGTTTGCTTGTATTTTATTCAATGTACGTCTGATCGTAATATTGTCATGTTTTTAGTAAATGTATTCACTTTATCAAAACTGTTGGCGATGATAAAGGCCTACCCATATATATGCTGCTGGGAGAGTTATATTAATAAATCATGCTAGCATACAATAATCTGAATATTGTTATGCACCGAGGCGCTAATCAAATATATTGTATGTTATCCAGAAAAGCTTTTGCTCTATTCAAACCGCAGCATTCATTAAGTTGCCTGCAATTTTATCACGGTTAGAACCATCATCTCATCTGCTCATTAAAAAAGGTACCTCTCAGAGGAATACCACCTCATTAATTTCATGCACAGGACTTCATGGTTTCCTGTCTAAACGCGGAATTATCAATGTGTTTTAGCGTCTTAAAGCACCTGTCACTCAATTGATATTTTTCACCGAAACGTTGAGTAAACGGTTAGTTATTTATGGTCCTATTGTTGCGGACAATATCATCATCGCATGATTGCAATGTCGGATATGCGAGTTATGTAATATAAATACCATGGTGTTAGTATAAACCATTCGCTCTGTTCATCGAATGAGTATTGCAAAAAAGTTGTTAAAAGTTATATCCATATAAAAGGCCATCTGATGTGCGTGCAATACAAGACATTTGAAAACGTCACAGTAAGTCGGTTTATAATCATATCTGAAAGAATAAGAAATCATAAAACTTTACACCCACGTGGCGAGGCACAAATTACTGAATGATGTCATTATGCTAAAACTGAATAAAACACGGGATCCAATTAGCACTACACCTGTTAACATATTCCTTGTTACCACACAAAAGGGTCATGATAGTCCAGTGTCGCGGACCTGGCTAATGTTGCGGACATGATAAAATGCACTTTGGACATCATTGCAAATATAGTAACGATCTTTGTCTTTGCTTCACTCTGAGCGGTGATATAGGAAGCCACCTTTACCCCGGCCCTTGTGCGACTGCATAGTTGAGCGCAGTTGCAGACGATTTTGGCCATAAAGAACGGTGATTTGTTGTCGGTCTAAGCTAACCCTTATTATTTTATGAAGTCACTTAATTGTTACTTACACATTGAAGACATTGCATATGTCAATGTTAACATATACATAATGGATGTGAATTCGATTCAAAATTATTGTTCAGATTACGCTCATTCATTAAACATTTTAGCATCCCTAGGTCATACGGATTGATGATCTGTCTTCGTTTTGTCAATTGACAATACTGAGGGATGGTTTTTTTTTGTTTGTAATTGCATTTCCGAATGAAGGTAGTAAGCTCAAGTGCTTCACTGACTACGATGATGCATTTGCTGTGACGGTTCTGAAGGAATGTGAATTTTACAGTAGACTAAGCTGAAAGAAATTGTTGATATTTGGGTAACAGAGATGTTAGTGCAACTGGAGCTGCCTAATATGCGCATGGAATGCACAGATTGATGTTCAAAATGTGGCCGAAAGAGCTGATGCTGGTGCGCTTAGGGCTTGTACTTGACACAATTTCTACTACCAACAGCAACCAATTGTAAGTGTGTGCTGAATGAGTGGGGGAATATATGTCATGTAATAGAGTTAATGGTGCATCACACACATACACACACACATATATATATATATATATATATATATATATATATATATATATATATATATATATAGAGATATATATATATATATATAGATATATATATATATATATATATATATAATATATATATATATATATATAAATATATATATAGATATATATATATAGTATAAAGATCTATATATGTAGATCTATATATTTATATATATATATATATAATATATAGATATACTCTAGATATATATATATATATATATATATACATATATATATATAGATATGTATATATATATATAAATATATAGAGAGATATATATAGAGAGATCTATATCTATATATATATATATCTATATATATATATATATATAGATCCCTCTATATATCTAGATATCTCCTATATAGATATATATCTCTAGAATATCTATCTATATTCTAGATATATCTATTATATAGATCTATATAGAGAGATCTCTCTCTCCTATCTAGATCTCATCTCTATCTATCTGAGATATCTATCTCTCTAGAGATTTTCTCTCTCCCTCTAGAGATAGAATAGAGAGAGAGAGAAGATCTCTCTCTATATATCTCTCTCTATATCTCTCTATATCTCTCTCTATAGAGATATATCTCTCTCTATAGATCTCCCTCTCTCTCTCTCTAGAGGAGATATAGAGATATCTCTATATCTTATATCTCTATATATATTCTCTCCTAGATATATAGATCTCTCTCTCTCTCTCTCTCTCTATCTCTCTCTAGATCTATATATCTCTCTATCTCTCTCTTTCTCTATCTATAGTCTCTCTCTATATATAAATATCTATCTCTCTCTCTCTCTCTATATATATCTCTCTCTCTATCTCTGATCTCTCTATATATCTATCTCTATCTCTAGATATATATATCTCTCTATATATCTATATATCTCTCTATATACTCTCTATATATATATACGTATATATCTATATATATATATATATATCTCTATATATATATGTGTGTCTATATCTATATATATATCTATATATATATATATATATATATATATATATCTATATATATATATATATATATATATATATATATATATATATACGCACTTAGTATTTTGGCTATAGGTGATTCTGTAATGAGGTCCTTCTGTGCCGTTACACCTTTTGAGCAAATGCAATTTGATTCGGATTGCGTTAAGTCTATTTCTTTTTTTGCAGAGCTGTGTCCAAGTACAGTTGTAAAGCTGGGATTGCGACCCTGATATGAGCCAATACGCCATTAATTCGCTTTGCTGAGAATTAAACCTGGCAAACAGAATGAACCGATAGTCATTAAAGCGGACATGAGTCTACAGGGAATACTCTTCTACTTAGGCACACACTTACATGGTATGTTGCATTACTTACGCTCAGTACTCTTTGAGAGACATCCATAAGCTTTATTTTGCATTATGTATGCCACTCCACTGACGTAAAATTACCTATCTTCAATTAGTTGGTTAAATAAACCCTATTTCAGCTCAAGCTCTCATTATGGTAGCATACAACTGACGTAATACATATCGTTTGTAGATAAAGCACCATATCAATCATAAAATCATCCTACTCATACGGCTATTTCAAGTGTCATGAGGAAGAGCTGTCCTGCCCTGCTACTATTAAACCTTTTATTCTATAATAGGATAACAAGCTATCAGTTATCTGCATCTTTGATGATAATATGCATATGAAAACGTGAAAATGATCTGTAACAAATGATTTTGCACAAACTGGCTACCTCGGTGGTGTTGGTGTAGAATTACCTTCCTCAATACAAATAGCCATGTTTTTAAAAACAACGTATTGCAATCAGTGGAGATTAAAATTACATTGCTTATGGTATCAACCGTGTGAATAAGATATTCGCATTATTACTACGGTTTCATAACGTCACAATGATGAATTCATCTGTATAAAGTTTATGTGTAGAAAATATTTTGGTTCGATAGAATTTTATCTATATTACACAGCGCATCAAAACCTAATGCGACTATTATCTTACTTTGATTCAACCATTTCTCATAAATGATACAATGATATCATATATCAAACTAGAAACTAAGCAATATGAAGAACGAATGGATAAGTCACATATTCAATCGACACATAGAACCTTGCCACTATAAAGTTGCACATATGCTCATGGACAATTGGGACACAGTTTCGTAAATAAGGTCATATAACTGTATAGCGATGACCCACGGTTGGTAACAGAAACAGATAACTTCAGTGCATTAAGAAATATGTTTCTAAATCCATTTATGTATGCTTAAACATAATTGAAGGAGCTACTGCTGCCGAGACTAGTACCATAGTACACAGTGATTGAATTAACCCGGCACAAATCTGTGGACATCATACTTCGGCCGATAGCTATCTTTACAAGTTGTCCATAAACCTGCCAGTGTATAATAAATAAAACATTGTCAGCTATTTTTCAAGTAGTTACTTTTTATTGCAGAGCCATCCAAACGCAGTTGAAGATTTACGGTAGTTTACGATGACCATAATTCAGTGCTGCGGGAAACCAGCTTTTCTGAATTGCAGAGCAAGTCGTGTCTCCTCTTAATGTTCCGTCTTATAATTGAACTGTGATTTATCTCAAAGGATGTTATGAGCAAAGTTCGCACCACGACGCAACATTATTGCATTATTTCCGACAATATTGGCACTTTTAGAAAACAAATATCGAGCTTTTTAGCTGTTATGTGCATTTGATCGATGGAAATTCGGGTCCACAACACCTGAAACAGCCGACGACAAATGACGCAAATATAGCTTAAATGATCAACGCCTCCGAATTTGACCATGATGTGTCAGAAGCGCAGGATGATGGTGCAAATTACTTGCATTACGGCATACTGACATCGTATGTTTTATGCAAATGCAATGCACTAAACTGAATCAACATTCTCCTCAGAACGTCTACTAATCAGCTTGCTGATGAACTATTATAGCCAGAGCTGCGGGACTGAGTTTATGATGATAATGTAGTTCCTTGACAAAAACGCGGTTTGACTACCCAAGGAACGTATTAGGTTTGAAATGTTGTAGAGGTGTAGTCCAAAAAGAAAACCAGGCTAAGTATTAGGTCAAGGCTTTATTCACGCCTCGTTTTGCTCACCGTATTGGTAGTTAATTGATATTTGCTATAATGCACCTTGATATGTGCACCTATATTACCGCGAAACTATCCGGATTGCGCGGATGTGTGTTTAGTTGTCACACGACGAGACAGCTGCACCGTCTTTGCGGATCAAACAATCTTATCATCATGCAATGATACTTCTGCACACTAACAGCATATCATATATTCCCACATTTTCGATTGTGATCCTATTCTCAAGTGTCGAACCTGACTGCAGAATCAAATACTTTGTCGATGGTGCTTAAAATATTAGATAGTCTGCCTCATATCAACAGGCCTAATGAAAGAAATGCAAAGATAGATAACAAGATATGAGAATATTGTTGGGTCGAGATGGCGACGTCTACGTCTACGACTCAGCATTTTCTCTGCTTCGGTAAAAGTTATCGTCAGATTGTTTTACAACATTTGATCAGTTCTGGCATGGTTCGTTTTGTTGGTTGATTCAAACACCTCGTGCAGCAGTCTCGATTTAAAATACCCCTTTACACTATAATGTATTGAAGCAGGAACATCAGGGCTAGTTTTGTGGGAGAATTTTGAAAGTACGTTGTCGCTCTATTTTGAGCATTATAAGGCATCCTTCAAGTGCCTATGACATCAATTTTACATGTTTTTATTATAAAACCGAATGCAATGTAGTTGCATTTATACGATTTTGGTGGTTCAATTTTCGAAAAAGTCACCCGAACATTAGATAAATTGAAAGTAATATAAAGTCGGTTTTTCGGCACCCACCGCCATTTTCCAAATTTTCGGCCAGGCATCTCGGGTGCGATGTATATGAGTTGAACGAATTGGCGATGGATTTTTGTTTGCAAGAATTTCAAATGCTTGAGCATTCCTATCCAGAGAACATAACTGGTATCATGCCACATCGATTCGAACCATATCTGTCCGAAAACAGCGCAAGCGAATCTAACAGTGACAGGACTGATTCTCTTGTTCCGAGGAACGATAATCGGAACATAGACCGTCTTCAAAACATTGATCGGTGTGTCCCATTGCAATTGTAATCACTGCACGTAACTAACTTATCTCTTGATTTTTGGCACTTCTTATCGATCTTACTAAATCAAGCACCTTTGACCTAGCAGGTTTAATCTTAAGCAAAGAAACTTCTCCTCTGACAGCGTCTACGCTGTTTACTACTTTCAATCTATCAAATCCGCGCTGTAGAAAGTCATCAAAACACCAGGGGCGAGTGCGTTGCTTGGTTTAATCCAACTTACTTATGTACTCCGGAAGATCTTAGTCTCAAGCAGAGTTCGGAATGTAAACCGTAAGTTTTGAAACCCTGCTGTTGTTGAACATGAGAAAGTGATGCTCAAAAATGCAAACCGTAAGTTCAGCACTTTTGAACAGGAGAAAGTGATGGTAAAAATAGAAATCATTCAGCACTTTCCTGCACGCAGTGACTTCGTCTTGTGTGTTTGGGGTAGTGGAGGATTTACAAGTCCTAACCTTGCACTGATAGTCTTTGTAGTTAGCGAATGTTTTCTTTGAAATGCATTGTTACAATGATTGATCTGAAATCACTTATGAAACTTTCTATCAGTTTAAAACAGAATATGTATGTGCTTTTTATGCATGATTCATCAAATGTATGATGATAAATGGGATTCAGCAGTAAATTAACTTCAATCTTGACTAGAATGAATGGCATTGTTTCTGTTAATGAATACCCTACCAGATAACACTTGCCCCACAAAACTAAAAAAAGAATACGACATTTGTAAGAAGGTTAACATCTCACAAGATGGCAACTAAGCTAATCAGACTAGGATTTATGAAAGATAAATCAGCAAAGCAGAGCAGGTTAGCTGAAAGCATAGGTTTTAAGAGCAAAGTAGGTCAGAACTTGTATCAAAGGACATAAAGAGCAATCCAATTATATGAATTTGTTATGTATCAAGTAAATTGGAAATGCTCTTTAGTCTAAATTCTAAAATGACTGGCTTGATCCACCTCTTGTATCTCTCTCGATCAGTTGAAGGCCAATGAACACAGAGCTGGAACAGACCACCGAACCAAGAATGAATATTCTGAATGTGGTCGAGAATTGAGAGAAACTTGTCCAACACCAGCTGTCCAATTCCAGGAGGGCTTGACACTACACTGCAATACGGATGGTTTACAATGCTTCGTATCCACGCTTGAATATCCGCCAGATCTTATTAAAAATTGTAAGAAAAATATCAATATTCCAAATGGAGGATATTCATAGATCGCCAGAGCAGGGCCACATTCATTCTCTTTTTCCTGGAGAGGCGAGTCAAACAACATTGTTTCCAGGAACTGAAAAGCAACACAAAGTTGTTATTTATAGAACATAATTATGGTAAAAGTAAACATCCAACTTAAATGTACTAATCCAAGGAGGTATATTCGTCAAGAGATGTTGGATACCATGCTGTATTTGTTTATTAGCAGTGATTGAAGGATTAGCTAAGTTGAATTTATTCTGCAGATGCTTTCAAAAGGAATTGATTTCTAAACATTTATATATACACCACTCAGTTTCACTGCTAGGTTTGCTGGGGATGGGTGCTTCTTTACAATACATTACAATACTACGTAAGCTCACCTTTTGGTGCCCCCTTTTCTCCACTGCTTAGACCTCCGAGCTGGTGTAACCTCTCGTGAATATGGTAGGAACAGCAGTTGGGAGAATATTATGGGAACATCTGTACCCATATCTGAGTTCATCGCCAACTGTGAGTGCCTGGTCAAAACATTCAGGCCCTAAACGAGTTGGTCGGCTGACCTGGTCAATCTGCCCTTGTACGCCACACTGACATATCTATCGCGTACGCAATTTCGCCTCTTGAGGTGAACTGAATTATCGAACGCTTAATGAAGAATTGTTCGAACAATTCCCGGCCAAACAGCGCTTCGGCATGACTGATCCAGACTACACAGTCAAAAATTCACGGTTCACATACGAAATAATATATATCATTGCGAGTAGCATCTTGGAAAAAGACAGACCTTCGACATGCAAGTGACATTCGTTAACTCACTATCGTACGGCTGACAGACATTCAGGCGTCTTGATATACTTGTGCGATCTCCTGCAGTGGTATTTACGGTCATCTGTTTCGATTCAACAGCCTCTGAAATCTGAAGCTTTGTTTAATTGCATCAGACAAGCAACAACATCATAAATTATCTGGCTGTCTAACAGAATGGCAAACGAAATCATCCATAATCAGTGTAGAAAATTTCAATTCGCTCGATACAATTCATAACGAAACAATTTTTCGGGACCATAACGAGCACGTGAGTAGCCTCGTCGAGTTTCGACATTACTGAATGTATTCCATTTAAACTTGAATGCAATAATAGACGCTGAATTATAACCGACCTCTTCTCGTAAAGTTGGCACAAGCCTCTTGGCACAATCCTCGTATCATCACCCCATCATAATATTTGCTTAGTTTATTTCTCCCAAGAGAATACATAGCCTGGAGCTCATTCCAATTGGGCTGGTGCTATATTATTTGGGCTCAATACAATGGGGTAGGCACCATATAACCCACAAGTGTTGGTGTGCCCTTAAACACTATACTTACCTTACCTTACCTCAATGCAATGGTTCTCGTAAATTGCACTAGATGTATGAATATTTCAAAGTGTGGACACATAGGCTTAACTGTTGACAGCAGACTAATAATAACGTTGTGGTTTCACCTCAGTGCACAAAATACACCTATGGGTAGCGTCATGTTTTGATGGACTATTTGAAATATCATTATCATAATATAAGACAATTTAAAATAAAGAAGGCGTTATTGATGGGGCGATATGGACAATAACCCACTTTGTCGCATATGAAACAATGGATTGCTTAACGTATAGCGTCTGCTTTATTACCTCATTGTTAGAAAAAGAGGTTGGGTGGTCTCTGATGATGTATGCAACGTCATAGACACAGTTATCTATGTTGCGCATAAGTCCAGTACGCACTCGATGGGGATAATTTATTCAATAATGTACTGCCATGACAATTACTACCATGACATAGCGTCGCGCTAAATTTCATAGAACGAAGAACCAAGCGCTAATGTGGGACAAACAAAGTACACTTAATTCGTCGATGACGAGGCAAACATGTTCGGGCTGGCATTGCAGCTCGTATTCCTCGATCTTTACTATGGTATTCATATTAATTGATATTCAAAGGCAGTATCAGAAGTCGGTAAAAGCTCAATCCCTCACCTGGGTTGCAAATTTAATCAGTTGCTAGCAGTATAAAACAATATATGTGACGTATAGATGGTAAACAAACAGGTTTACTATATCAATTGTTGCAGTCAAAACGCTTACACGCACATTATTCCTGTTTTCTATTTTATTTATGTTATATTACGAGGACTTCTTGATACCAGTTATTCTTCGATGACTTCTTGTGCCATTTGTGTGCATAACGAAGTCCGCCAAATGGATCCCTGCATAGAGGATGTGATTATATCAACTACCTTTGTATGTACCGTAATTATACTTTATAATTGGCATTATAAGTTGTCGCTTGATGTGGGTTTGATTGAGTTTAAGGTGCATTGGAAAATAAAAATCGAGCTAACATTATAAAGTCTTTCCTTTAAATTCGATAATCATGTGGATATGAGGCAGTTGAATAGTCAATTAAAGTCGATCTGATATCAGCACCATACCATTGCAGCCACAGGTATTGATAGAGTGGGGTTCCAGCAGTTAAACAGTTGAAGCTTCAGATATATTTGTGCTATAGTTTGTTTTAAAGGCAGTGTAGGAGTTGCCATTTTGTTGCATTGTTGTATTTGTGATATATTCAAGTCTACCGTTTTTTAAGAAAAGAGAACACCGCTCAGTACGACCATTTGACCTGAATGGGGTCAATCCAGTGCACCGAATTTCAATCTCAACAAACCTTGATTGTTTAATTTCATCATGTCGTCCTTCTCTGGTACGTGTGCAGCCTTGCTTCGTTATTTGCCTTCTTAGGCCCAGAATGCAAGTGATTCGTCTGGTAAAATGAACACACATTTACTGCATGCTCAGCCACTGCTTTTCATAATATTCTTCTTGTCTGTTATACCACGATAGACAACGAGATATATCCCTCAAGACCAACTTGATAATATTAAAAACAAATGCTCAACCAGCGATGAGGCTGGTGATCATATCCTAATGCACACAATTCAGTGTGGCTTCATTGCCTGCAAAGAAATGCTCGGATGGACGACCTTTTATTCTTTTAATTACATCATCGGTTACTCATTCATTTCTCTTATCAGTACCATACCATTAGAATCATTGATGCGTAGGATTCAACACAATGATTATAAGAAACATTCCGCTGGAAAAGTTATTGCAATTAGGTTTATTGCATACAAATTTGGTTGAATAACCAAAACTTTGTGTTCACGAATTACGATTTCAACGTCTAAATCCATCATATGACAATTGTTTTCACCGTTGTCTCCTAATTTAACATATAAACCGTATTTCTATACCATTCATTTAAAGAATATTTGATACCTCGAGTGACTCCTGTGGTACACTGAAGTTATCAAAAACCAACAGTGTCTCCTTAACTATCGCACTTGAAACCTGTACCACAAAGCATAAAACATTCATTACCAATGAGGGTATTTTAAAGTTGATGGATAATGAGGATCTCTGGTGCGTAATAATGTAACTGCAAAGAAAAACAGGGAACTAGTTCTCTGACTAAAGGTTTAAGTGTTGATGCACAGAACCATAGACAAAAGGGCTTTCAATGGATCGGAGGTATTTTTGTGAACTGCCCGAATTTCGAATTTCGATGTTAGGTACGTTTTACGAATCAAGAGACAACAGCAAGCCCAATTTAACTCATGGCATGGTGCCTGTACAGTCTGATTACTTGCTTTTGATTTGACGTTATGAGCGGACCATGAATGATACATAGAAATTATTATTTAACATTTACGCCAACGAGCTCGAAGGCTGTTACATTTTTCTGGCGTCGGCTAACGACTCGATAATAAGTCAAATGAACTCGTCAATACAAAACTCTACCGCTAATTGAGACGCCTGATTAATGAGCAATAAGATTCATCTAATGATCTGCTCAGAATATTTGACAAAGGAATCTATACATGATAGATTTTTCGGCGCTCTCATATTTTGTAAACAAATCCACGAATGGTAAGTACGCCTTATTATGTGAGCACCGGATTTGATCATCGGTGGTGATGTAAAGTACCTAACCTTATTTGGACAATAACCTGCAGACAAGAGCTAGTGCTTTACGTCAGTCTATTGGCCCATTGCTGCTCACTGATTATACCTCGTTGTTACGGGGCATCTGGTATTGATATCGATGATTAATTTACATCGTGTGTTGGCTGTGCAAAGCACAATCCTATTTGTATAATTGGGACCAACACATCTGTCGGTGATTTTGATTTACATGGCAACCTTTGACTGAAAAATCGCGACTTCAGGATCTAGATATGTAAACTATAGCAAGTTCTCAAATTGCGCTGGAATTACTTCAAATAATTATTTCCGTTGGTTTATTGTTCGCCAAAGGCGGATAATTTGCAAAACCACCCTCAAATTTTAGTGTCAATTTGCTTGGCAATTATTTTCAATAAACGCGTACCTGTTTAGTTCAGTCTCATGGAAAAAAACTCCATACCATCTATGTTGTTATGTCGATCGATCCATTCATAGAGTCTTTACCTCGCGCTATTTATGATACAGTACCATGGTTATCGGCCGATTGGACGAAGTTTTATTGCAGACCATGCGTCTAGTATTCCGTGATTGATATTGCAAGGCTCAATGGATGCCAAGACACATCATAATTGACTGGATGCGATCTACTACACCTAAGTATAATACTCGTACTGATTGGTATCTTTACTATTTATCTATAAAGCTGACCATATGCAGTCACACTAGTCTTATTTTCTGCAATGCTACCGCAGTGTTTTTACATTTGAAATTCAAAGTTCAGGCAAGGCTTCTCATAATGCTTTGGCTTGTAATGTGGATTGCATTTTTCTGAGGTTAGACCTATGCAGGATTGGCATTATATCTAGAAATACTCGCGCTGATTTGGAATCGCCACTGATTAACTGAAAGAACGATATTATCAATGGTAATGCTTCTAATCGCAATTGCTTCTGAAATTTTACGAGTCGATGATGATAAAGATGATGATAGCGACGAGCGACATGTATGCAATGCAGGTATATGCATATTGATGACTGGGATTGCCGTCAAGCAAAATTCAATATAAAGCCTAATGAATATCAAACACGGTTGAAGGACGCAAGCTAATCGGGAAGGCTTGTCTTAGCAAATTATCTTATCTGTGATGGGTGTAGGATTTGAATCATAAAAGCTTTAAATAACTCTAGTCCCTAAACAAATACATATTTTAATTTACACTGTGTTACAGGTATTTCTGCACGCTATTTCCGACAGGTAGAATAAGTTCTTTAAACAGTTTAATATGTAATTTAATTCATTAATTACAGGTCATATGCCCCTTCATCTCAAGTGCAGGCCAAGATTGCTTGTTGCCTTTATTGTCATGTGACCTCAGTAGAAGTTATCGTGTTGGCGAGCCTAATGTGTTTACACATCAAGTTTAAATCTGTAAAGTATTGCTGTTCTACATAGTTATGCTTTATAGTGTTTGCCGACCTTGCTGTACTTTCGTGATATTCTTATGCCAGGGCATGCATATGCGCGACAACAAGAAGGAGTTATGACGGCGCCGGGGGTGGGTGGTGGGGGCGATAATGGATCTCTCCGATACACGATGTCACCCTAAAATATACAAGTTATGATAAGAAAACAGTTTTCCTCCAACATTTAGACGGCTCCAGCATTCAGTGTATAATGTTAGGCAACTGTAATATATCGCTAACAAAGGCAGATTAATTCCGCCCCGATAGAGGCACATTATGTTCAGTTCTGCCACCTATAAGAGGTTTGAATGATTTGATTATGCACAATAATACGGATTTCAGGAACATTCAAAGAGAATGAGCATACAAACTAGTGATACACTGTTCACGCTGCATGAGTATAGAAAAAACGTATAGGTGTAGTGCTGTGGTAATTAATGCTATGTTTCGGTGCTGAAATAGATAAAAACAATTATTTTTGGAGCTCGTGTATAAGGTAAGTTAAGCTCACGGCATATTGCTATAGCTAAATTGTCAGTGAACAAACGAAAATAAGACACATAATGTGTCATCCTATCCTAGCTACATTGCACTGCTTCCAAACAAGATGCAGAAACGGCTATTCATTATAATTCCTCCAGATGTCACCGAAGTTTAATGTATTCTATCTGTCATAACCTACCATATTCGGCTTCTGAAGAGCAATATCGGGAAGTAATGATTAATTCTCACGATACCTTTGCTGGGCTGGTATGTCTTTTTAGAGATCGCACACCTTCAACATGCGCATAACAAGGTAGCAGTTATTCTATTAATCAGTACCATGGGAATCCTTTGTAAGGTTTTCCATCTGCCCGGTCATGGAATGTAGACAGGAGTGTTTGTCGATATCCAGATTCGATTTGTTATATACCAATCAATAAACGTAGTAAGGTAAAAGATCCACCATTATCACATTTGTTAACAATCAGTATTATAGCTTTGTAATCTTTTTTACCAATTCGCCGAGGAAAAATGTTACCCCATCGTTTTGACGTGTCATTGCTTTTAGTAACTTCTACGTTTAATGACCAATACATATCGTCATACCAGATTATATATTGCTGCAGAGTCGGCACGTTGTGCAATATAATGTATGCGTTTTGTGTCTTTTTTATAAGTACCTAAAATCCTGTGATAACTGCTAACTGATTGCTTCTTCTGATGGTCTTGTTTTTGTCAGCTACATTATATATATTGACACCAGCTCTGGTACCGGTACATAACCTAGATTTAAGAAAAGACTATAATGTATGATTTTCATTTGCTGTATTTGTTGTGTTATTTGTTGTGTTAGATTGTAGGTTCATTTGGTGTAGCCAAATGTATCGTATTATGATGTTCATACAACCAACATTGTATGAACTAGAAAAGATGCTGCTGACAATGATGATGGCGAATATGATGATGATGGTGATTTTGATGATGACGATGACGATGATGATCATGATGATATATGATGATCATGATCATGAGCAACATGCATGCAATACAAGGTTATGTATGCAGCTGATTGGGATTGTCGCCAAATGAACTTCGATGTAAAATCTTTTGAAAATTATCCTCATAGACGATTGGATGACACCAGATTATCAGGTAGATTTGTCGCTGCGAATGATCTTGACTCTGATGAGTTGAAAATGTGAATCACATCAGCTTTAAATTACACTGCTCCCAAAACTTTATAAAGTTTAATTTCTATAAAGTTATATTCAATATCTGAATTTGTGGGAAATTTTTATACGCTATTACGGAAAGTTGAATATTGAATTGGCTTCATTAAGTACAGGCAAGATACCTCTTTATCTTAGTTTGAAGATTTGCTGACAACGGAGAGAAGGACTGATGATCGTCTACGACATCACTAGCCCAATATATTTGTAGTGAAGTATATATACACCAACTAGATTATTTGCTGGAAATTGACCACAGTGGCTGATGCTTAGTTCCTTGCATAATAATTGCTCTTTGTGGTTTCTAGTAAATTAGAAAAGGTATATTAATTCATATGAGGCGTGATATACGCTGATTGATAATGTTCACTATAGGTGAAGCATTGTATCGGCTTACCTTATGCATCTGTTGAAAATGCCACTCCGTCCAAAACGCTAGATATATATAAACAATCATTTCCACAAATATGGAAAACACACAATCATTGATGCTCTGTGTTTGTTGTTAAGGGAGTGTAATATAATAATGTGTGGCTCAAATGGAAATTGCAACCCGTTTGTTTGAAAATAACCCGATCAGTTGCCTTGCGGGATTAAGTAAAAATCATCCCTTACTTATGCGAGTCCCCGTACCTGTAGGATGTTATTTATCCTTCACTTGAGCAGGTTACACTGATTGATCAAGTATATCTGCCCTGAAGACATGCACAGTTTGCTGAGCCCAAGGAGATTGAGTATGATGATGACTGAAAGATTGAACGAAAGAGTGCCCATATGTTCATAACACATATACAGCTGTGATAATATACAAACCTACTTATCGGTTGAAGCTACTTTGCGTGATCCCCAAAGTGAACACTGACAGATAAAGTGAAGGACATGTTTCAGCACTCATCACCAGGGATTATAGCATTGATGCAGTTTGTCGTTTGGAGACCCCTTTGATTTCGTTAGCTAGTCTTGTACTGATGCTGCGAGTGATCACAATATTAAGCAATGCTCGACAGAAAAAAACTCGCATTATGCTTGCACAGAGACAATTTGTCTGAAGACATTGATGGCGGCAGAATTTATATTCCTGTCTCGAATAAACATGCTCACATTGATGTAGAAATTGAATGATTTCCACCACAATACTGAAGGAAGACTTAGACTGTACATGTTATAAGGTGCCCAACCTTCCGCTGTATATCAAATATTATGGCGACATTTATTGATCATCAAATGTGTCTACTATCAGGCTATGTTGGTGGTTTGATGCTCTAAGCGATGCTGGTGGGATACTGTTTCCAGACAATCTTTGTTGTTTGATGCCGATGTTGGTGGAGTTGTTACTTGGACCATATCAGGGGGTAGATGCACCCATGCGATGTCAGAGGTGACATGCACCCGTTCGATGTAAGAGGGTGATGCACCGAGGCGTTGTCAGACAGTTGATGCACCAATACGCTGTCAGAGGGACGATGCATCCAGACGATGACTGTGGGTTGATGCACAATTCTAGAGAGTTCAGATACCCAGGCGATGTTGGAGGACTAATGAACGAAAGTGTTGTCAGTCGGTAGATGCACATACTCAATGCAGGCGGTTTGTATGCATGCACTACATGGCAAATGCATGACTAGATGGAAATCCGTTGATTGGTGGGTTGAAGGCGCACCATCGTATTCTCAACTCACCGAATAAACACTCAAGTATCCACCAGATGACATCCCCTGCGGCGAATTGTATCATTACTTCCTGCTCAAGGACCTGACCAAACTTAGAAAGAGCAAGTCCACTTGCGAAGAAGTCACCGCATAATAATATCTGCTTTCCGATATAGCTTTCTTTGGGATGATATTAAGCTGCCACGCCCCTTGAAACCAATAAGAAATGAATACAACTGAGCATATAACAATATGCAGGGGGCTATGTCTATCCAAATGACAAATGTATGATTATTTATTGATTAAGTGCAAAATAATGAACACCAATATAGTTAGCATGAAGCACGTGATCATGAATCAAATCGGTCTCATATACAGTGTTGCAGCTGTAGGTAGCTTTGACTCATACCCAGCGTGGTGGTGCCCCAGCACAATCATTTTGATAGTTATTCATCAAAGTGAAGGCCCATGAAACATAAAGGCTTTTTCTATAACAGCATGACTTCTCCAGATTCGGTCATTATAACAAGAGAATATTTTTACTGTGCCAAATAATCAAAATATGCGAGTGATGACATCCCATTAGGCAACAAACGCAGAACGCAATCTATTTAATTTTATGCATGCAAGAGTATAACCGTCAGCGTATGTTACGTGGAATATGCATGCAATGCTTTTGTTTTCTACTGCAAACATTCATTTGTGGCCAATTATTAAGCTGCTTATGGAGTTCGCCGCTGGTCATCGCACAATTTGAAGCAGGCGGGCTGGTTGCTTGTTTTGCTGCACGGATCCAAGACTAACTCGCAACGTTATGAAGCTGTATTTCTTCATAAGTCGTGTATGCTCGATGTACGTGGAACTATTCCATTTTCCATCCCTTTCAATGTTGCATTAGGAATATAATGGCCATGTCAGTTGCATTATTTGCTCAGGGAAATGGCCTAATGTAGTATGCAAAATGGTTACAAATGCGCCAGTGAGCTTAGCGCATATCCAAGATACCAAATGTCTACTAACTTAGAATAGTAATGTAGTAATGTATGACATACATAAGTGGCTCGTCTTATGCATGCTCTCTGAGAGACAACCTGTATGCTTTAAGTTTGTTAAAAAAGCATTTCTTATAAAGAAGAGAACGGACCCATTTTTGCTCTTAGTGTCTTCGTCTGAATGGAAATATCTAAGTAAAAACGGGGAGTAAAGCAAACGCAAATAATTACATGGCGTCTGCAATTCCTTTAAATAACAGCAGTGTCCAATTTGAGCAACTGTAGGTAACTGATATAGCTACATTACATTACATTGCATACTACGTCTGGTGTCTTGATATAGTACACAAAACTAGATGGTCCAATACTGCGACTGTATAAGGGACATCAGTAGCCCAAAAAACAATAAAGGTCACTTAATTACAGGCGATACGGAAATTTCGCAGTTAATTATAATGCGCGCCAATTATTGCCGCTGATGGCACGTCTTCAGTACGTCATCAAAATAGAGAATCGAAAATATTTATTTGTAAGCCAAAGCCGACATGTATATATATATATATATATAGATATAGAGATAGATATATATATATAGAGATATATATATATATATATAGATAGGAGATATAGATATATATATAGAGAGGAGATATATATATATAGATATATATATATCTATATATATATATCTATATATATCTATCTCTATCTAGGATATATATATATAGGAGAGATATATCTATATTTCCTAGAGGGATCTATATATATACATATATATATATATATATCTATAGAGATCATGCTTTGATCATTAGTCGTTATTACATCTATCTATCACTCTATATCTCTATATATATATATCTATCTATATCTCTATATATATATATATATATCTCTCTATATATATTTAGATATATCATATATATATATATATATATCTCTATCTCTATATCTCTATCTATATAGAGATCTGTATAGATATATCTATCTCTATTATATCTATATCTCTCTATCTCTCTATATATAGATATATATATAGATAGAGAGATAGATAGATCTCTCTCTCTATTGTCTTTATATATGGATATAGATATCTATATACAGATATCTCTATATATAGATATCTATTTATATTTTATATATATATATAGAGATATACATATATTTATCTATATCTCTATATATATATATATATATATATATATATCTATATATATCTCTATATATATATATATATATATCATATATATATATATATATATATATATTTATATAACTGGGTCACTGCTTTGTCATTAGTCTGGTATCATGTGTCTTTGTCTCTGACGCATTAATCGGAATGTTGATCGCAAAATAACATTTTGTTGCTGGTGCGCAGCCTTTTACACAATTTTATGTTTCCAGTGTACATATCTGCAATGTTATCATAAAGTGGATTCATAGACCTTTGGGCTTGGTGCCTGCTTTGTTAATGTTGCTGATATCATCGTGAGAGTACGGCACGTTGGCTCTGAGCAATATATTAATAAGCAGCAATATATGCACTATATTATAATGTTTTTGGTATCGATTGCATGAGTTTATGGCGTCGGGCAACCGCAAACATCGCAGCTTCTGTGTACCATAAGTCCCTCACCTCTGTAATCGATCCTCATAATAATGGGGGGATTGATATGTAAGCCTTACCACGATCTACGATGATATATCAATGGTTCTCTATGATTACGGCTGAATGTTCCCTCATCGGGATAAAGTGCTGCTATCATTTAACTCAACTAAGCATGTCACTGCAGTTGTCAATTACGCCATAGCTACATTGAGAGGCACCATTGATCAATTGCTGCCTTATTGCAAGAGTATGCTTAAGGGGTTTTTACCTTTCGCAAGTAAATAAAATATGTGTGATCTCCAAACTATGCACAAAGACTTTGTCTGCATTAAAAACCGGCTCAACATTGTGCGTGTAGGGTGATGTTATAGGTATTCGATGGGCACTCGAAGTCGAAAATGGTAATAATAATAATTAGATGGCGAACCTATTATCGAGTTCTATAATGCTTCATGGCAAACAATAAGTGTGCTTTATCCCGAAAACGAAACTCATAGAGCTATTTGGACACGCATTACCTGCATGGCTGCTGAATTGTGCTATTCCAAAGACAGCATATATATATATATATATATATATATATATATATATATATAGAGATATATATATATATAGATATATATATATATATAGATATATAGAGATATATATATATAGATATAGAGATAGATATATATATATATATATAGATATATATCATATATATATATATATATACTCTATGTATATATATATCTGTATATACATATATTTATATATCTGTATATTTACATTTATATAAATATAAAACCATACATATATCTCTTTGTCCCATACAATATCTATATAATATATATATATAATATATATATATATATATATGTATATATATATATATATATATCTATCTCTATATATATCTCTCTATAAATATGTATTTATATGTATCTATATATATATATATGTTATTATATATATGTATTTATATATATATATATTTATATGTACATATATATATTTATAAAAAATGACTCCCGTGGCTAAAAGGCTGACGTTTGTCTCGCAGTCCCACAATAAAACCGCTTGCCAGCCTGACCAAAACCCAATTGATAGCTTTACTCATAACACCGCCAACGGTGACACATTGCATTCCCCTCAACATATCCCTGGCTGCTGTCACTAGTTTCATACACAATATGCTAGATGTAACTGTGCGATGGTACAGTACATACACGAAGTCATGTGTATGCCAGGAACGCATGTCATTTGAGCATTATTTATCATCAACATTCAAAATTCCATTTTCTTAGTGAGTAGCAAGTATTCTTGGGTCTTTCCGGGAACCGTATTGCAACAATTGACTTTACTACCCCGATTCTTATGGATGAGTTATGATTGATGCTTACCCGATGCAAGAAATGTCAACAGAAAACGCATCACATTCATCTTGAACGCTTTCATTTCTACGGCGCCATCAACTTCTATATTCATGACACTCAAAATATCTGCTATAGCATGGATAATCAGCCATCGTGTATGTCGATTTTTCACAATTCCAATCAGTCCAATTACTTTTGTGTTATTGTGCATAGGCGTTTCTTAAAAGCCTTATTTGCGGTTATAGTATACAGGTTGAGCTAGCTGTGGACGCCACTCAATAAGCGTAGACCGGACAGCTATTTCAGTATACCACTCTTTAGGTCTATTATGGATAGGTTAGCCTGCAGCTCAAGAGTCCGAGCGACAAAATTACCTGTTCGTAACATTGCCATGTTTGGAGCAAATATATTTACTTTATCAAAACTGTTGGCGATGATGAAACAAGGTTGTAATCGTGCATCCAAGGCCTACCAATGTTTACACTGATGGGAAAGTTAGATTAACAGAACATGATCGCATACAATCATCCAAACATTGTTATGCACCGAGAATGGTAATAAAATATATTCGATGTGATCCGGAAAAGCATTTGCTATATTCAAGCGGCATTCATTATGTCCTATACAATCTTATTAAGGCAATAACCTTCATCTTATCTGCTCATTAGAAAAGTTACCTCTAATGCCATGCACAGAACTGCACGGGTTCGTGCCTTAACGCGGAATTATCAATGTGTTTTAGCGTTTTAACGAACTAGCCACTTAAATGATATTTGTGACCGCTATGTTCAGTAAACGGTTAGCTATTTATGGCCCTATTGTGTTCAACAAAACGCTATTATTGTGGAGGACAAAATCCCCAGAAATTACCAACGTATTTGTATAAACCATTTGCACTGTTCATCCAATGAGCATTCCAATGGATATGTTACATAAATGATATCCAAATCAAAGACCGTCAAATGTTCGAGACGCAATATTTGAAATATCGTACACAAAACATCATAATGTGTATCAAACTGTACACCGGGACAATAACCAAAAAGCCGAAATATTAATATAATGCCACCAATAACATTTATTTACAGATGATTCGTCGCCATGACATCTACGAGCTGTCGTAACAGTTATAGCATACTTCTATTCGATGAGGGGCTAGAGTGCTATAAAAATAAAGGAGAATGTTCACTTGTCAGCATCAAATGCCATCGATTAAACTGCCACTGATGTGACTTATGTGACAATAAAATCGCTAGGCTTCACTTAACCAAGACGATGCATTCAGCTGTACCAAACATTTACGTTCAGCGTTGCATGCATCCAACTATGGTCAAACCTGCAATATACGATTTATTCCTTGACCCAAGCGATACTTTTCATAAACCCAGATTGATGTGACACATCACGTTAATCTGTCATATACCTAGAAGTGGATGGTTTGACGGTTGGAGTAATGTACACTGATCACAAGGTGAATTAAAGCAGGAAGCAGCAGGAGCTGTATAAAGTCAAATATATTCAATGATTATTATGCTGATGTATGGAAGTTGGGCATCACCACACAACACGAACTAATGAATCATGACATGAAGACCAGCATAAACCTAGTTTTTGAACAAAGCCACATAAATGCTACACTTTTCTAGATTCACCATAGACGCCTACCTTGGTTTGAGCCTGCCCTGTGTTCATCTATTTAGATAGGCAACCTTGAGTCTTAGCCTCGGTGGAGCAACCGAACATTATCAATGCCAACGACCCCTAAAACTGCAGCAACTCACAGCAATATGCGAAGTCATTTCGGTTGGACGTTTGCTAGTTTTCCAGTTTTGTCATCGTAAATTCAGCCTTCTGGTTAACAAGACAACGTACCACGCAACACAACGTTTTATGCTGGCAATTGTCGCTTTGGTTTAATGCCAAGAAGCAAACAGCCAGAATCCATGAATGCCGACCGAGAACCAATTCGTTTGATTACAGATTCATTGCTAATGAAGTATTTTAATTACACCATGGGATTTCACCATGTCTGATTGTTGTAAAACTGAGAATTGGAATTCCAGTTTTTGCACCCTCAATAATCAGAATATATGACACCCCATTTGATAGCAAACTGCACGGTTTTTGTGATTGAATTTCCGAAACAAAATAAGTTAGTAAGCTCAGGTGCTTCATTGACTATGATGATGCATTTGCTGTGTTCAGAATTCATAAGTGGATAGACGGAGAGAAATGTTGACAGTTTCTCGGCTATATCATCCTTGTCATCCTCAAAGTGAATAGGACCAACTCAGCTGTTCAATAACCGTGGGTTACTCTCCTTAGATGTACATGGAAACAGATATAAAAACGTCAACAGCCGATGCTGATGTGTTTAGTGCAATTCCTACTAGTAACAGCATCTCTTTCTATGTGTGCTGAATGAGTGGGGAACGCACACACACACACACACACACACACACACACACACACACACACACACACACCACACACACACACACACACACACACATATATATATATATATATATATATATATATATATATATATATATATATATATATATATATATATATATATATATATATATCTATATATATGTATATCAAACATATATATATATATATATATATAATATATATATAATAATCGAATAAGAAAAATACATAATAACATATCTGAAAATACAGCCATGATTTTGTTATGGGGTATGGGGTTCAAAGAGAATCATCAATATCATTCTGTTATTACGCTGAACCTAGAAAGTCAAATATAACAAATGTCGGATATCAATAATGTTCCGTCTATATATAGTACGCCGCTGGGCAATAAAGACATGTTGGCATGTATAACAAGTAAATATAATTAAGCACATTAACTACATTGCTCAGTGATTAGATGCTGGCCGCATATACCTAGGCAAAGGTGTGGTGTTCACTTACCCAGGTGTTAAGCTTCATAATGACAATGTTCAAATTTATGTACTGGCCATTCTCGATTCTATATCATCCTCTGTCATCCTCAAAAGAATAGAACCAACTCAGAATAGAAATTCCAACTCTCGTTGAGGAAAAGAAAACTGGTAGCTAGCTGGTAGATTCAATGGCACTTTAAAAAAAGGATGTTGCGGAGTAATTTGAAAATATGTCAGTAGATGATGAAGTCCAACCCTTTGCTGGACATCAGCGTTGTGATGACTGAATCCTTGACAATTCTGTCATCCTGCTTTACATAGAAGCAGCAGATATATAAGTCGCAATATCGCAACAAAATGAACCAATTATGTTTGCCAATCCTGATGCTTATCCGTTTATTTGGCATGCGATGCCCAGCTATCCTTGCCACAGATAAGGGGCATGCTGCAGCAACAAGGCCTGCTCTCTATTACCCTACTAAGCTATCATGTCCTTTGGAAGCATAACATGGCGTCAAAAGCGATGCTTGTTCGGGATGCCCTGTACTAATGCCCTTATATATATATATATATATATATATATATATATATATATATATATATATATATATATATATAGATATATATATATATATATATATATCTATATATATATATAATATATATATATATATATATCTATATATATATATATAATACCATATCTATATATATGTGCATATATATATATATAATTTATATTTATATATATATCCATAAAATGTAATATATCTATATATCTCTCTCATATATATCCCTCGTAGAAATATGTATAAATATATATCTATCTATCTATATATATATATATCTCTCTCTATATATCTCTCTATATATATTATCTCTATCTATATCTCTATATCTCTCTCTGTGTGTAGATATCTATATATATCTATCTATCTATCTATATCTATCTATATATCTCTATATATATATCTCTATATATATATCTATACTCTATATATATATATGTACATATTTACGTCGATGTGTGCTACAAATATATCGGCCTCACGGGTCACATTCCCACTATTTCAGTGTTGGCATCTAGCATATGGCGCAATACATTTCAAAACATAACGCCCTTGATAACCCTTGTATTATGAAACTTTTGCCCATCAACACGTCTCCTTTTTCATGAGCCTTCGGCATGCATGATTCCGTTGAATAACTCTGCAACTTGGCATTTGGGTTATGTTTTGCGCTGCTGGCACAGTCTTTAGGTACATAATAATGATCATGCGTTTGCCGTATTCCGAAGTTTAGATCCTGACTTTCATCCCAGCTTAATGTCTGAGAGGCAGCTAATCTAATTCAAATGCATATTGTCACCATCGTCAGTGTACATAACGAAAGGCGTCGAAATAATTATTCATACTGTGTCTAAACACTGTATAAAGCAATATATTTACATCGAATGAAATATACACATGCGCTTCATGTGAGTGTTATATGGCCAAATGAGGTTTAAACAAACGTACCTCTATGTGTTCATTTAATAGCCTTAGGTACGCCATCGCCTCCATTATAACCAGAATAGCGGACCTAGTGCTGCTTCCCTTAACTTGTGTGAGGCATAAATTATAGAGTGTATTCTATTTGTTAGGAAGTTTGATATAAGGGTACAATTACAATTAGACAGGTTGTCTGCGAAATCGAATTCCTCCGACTGAGGAGCAATACCTGTATTGTGCTCAGTCTGTTGCTCTGTGTTAATACAAAACAGCCACCATATTTCAAATCTTAGGTCATTATTCATCAATGTAGGGGTAACGGAACTTATCAAATGTACAGTTTTCATTAGTTGATGTCTTCATGGATGAGCTCCTGCCATGAGCTAAGATCACCACACACTTATATATATATATATATAAATATATATATATATATATATATATATATATATATATTTATGTATATATATATACATATATATAGATGTAGGACAATTCTGCATATTCTCTTTTGCAGTAATTATTACAGTCGCAGCAACTCTTTTGTGGTCTATCATCTTTAGATCAAGTCATGGTCATTAGTCACAAACTCATCAAATTGCGAAACATCATGCGCATAACAAGCTTGCATGTATTCACGGTTTCTATTGCATTCATAAATCTTCCGATAGGTGCGTCAATGTTTCCTCTGCATGTAGAATAAAACATTATTGTCAAAATATGCCTTTACGGAGTCACAGGCCCGACAACGGCAAATAGAAAAATTAACGATTCTGAATCCAGCGGTGGTACGCCTCAGTCCTTAGAGGTTGTAGGAAAGAAAGTGTGTTATATTTGCACATAACTGTTTAATGTCATATGCGGCATAAATGACGTCCACGTGTTTCTCGTATTTCATATTGTTCATAATTGTTATTTGAAGTGAAGCGCGTATGATGTATGCTTCTCCTCTCCGCATATCATATGTGTATATTTGCATAGTTATCGCTATTTCGGATGCGCAAATTATTTGTGATTTGCAACTATGCATTAAAGGAGGATGATAAAATGATACATGTGAGCAAGAAATGTCAGCATTGTACCAAGCACGCAATTTTACTATGAATGCCTAAAGTATATTTTGCAAAGCTAGGACCAAGTGCAGTTGTAAGAGAAGGATTGCAACCCCACTATGAGCAAGTGCGCCATTAATTTGCTTTGTTGCGCATAAAAACTGGCAAACTGGTGATATTTTTCTTTGTAATAACTTTGTCCGAGTGCATATTGTGTGAGCGTGAACCGATAGTCATTAAAGCGGATATAAGTCTACAGGGAATACTCTTCTACTTAGGCACACACTTACATGGTATGTTGCATTACTTACGCTCAGTACTCTTTGAGAGACATCCATAAGCTTTATTTTGCATTATGTATGCCATTCCACCGATGTTAAATTACCTGTCTTCAGAAGTGTGCAATGTGTAATTAGTTGATTAAATAAACCCTCTTTCCGCTCTAGGTCATTTTGCACCTCCAAGTGTACGATGTATCGCCTGCACATGAATGCCGGAATATTGGTTGTTAATATAATAATAATATTTGCATCGGAGCATTCTGGAAATATTAAGATATATATGCTCTCTGATGTGTATGAATTATTTATTTTAAGACATTTGTGTTTTAAATATTCTCTCTTCATTTCTATCTATGGTAACAATAGCCATATATGCATGATCCACTAGGTGAGCTGATATTTGTTTGTTGCGGTGATAAGTCATTGAAATAACTAATTAAATGGCGATGTTTGCATGTCACATTCAGTCCAATCAAACGTCATAAGGCTATTCGTAGTTACTGAAACCCGATCAACCATAAGGCCGAGCTTTGTAATGAGGTAAAATAGAAAACGCGAATAACACCATTGACACACAGGCGCTGAAGTTAGCGTAACATTCAACGGGGTTCATAATCATTATGATCAGACAACTAACCGACTGAACAATTAATTGTTGTGCAATATTATTCTCCACACGGAATGGTCATTGATAGCGTACACTTACTACATATTATATACCTTGACACTGTTCAACTCACTGCTTGTGCTTAGTCATATGGTACACCAGAACCTGAAATAGTATTGTGTAGTGATCGAAGCGTCCGCTTTCGAATTGTTCCGAGACATTAGTATATTTTTCCCTAGCCTAAATCGTGTATTGATAGCACAGTGAAGCCATCGATCAATTTGTGGTTGCTTCATAATAAATGCTCCATTACTCGTATTGATAAACTATTAACGAAGCACAATAGCGCTAATGGCGCTATTACGTTTTCTCTAATATGTCATAGGTAACAATGACTTTCGACTTCCGATCGCCACATCGTTTGGTGTTTAATTTTTACCCTTTTCTTTACAATAGTTGCCACCATACCGAATGAAACATCATCGCAAAATAGCGTCGCAGGCCCTGTCACACTGCTGCGTATCGTGCTAGCGTATATCCTTACATACGCTATGTGTACGTTAGGCATAGGTTGTATACATTTCGTAAGCATGCATAAAAATTATTTGCGTAAGCAGATGTATGGTTAATACGATAAGTAGACGCTAGGCATACGCTGAATACGCTAGAGATACAATTTTTGCACGTTACTCAGCAATATGGAAAGGCCGCCAATTAAATAGGCACTTTGTCAGGTGCTAGGTGGTACGCTGGGCATGCGCAGTTTATATGCTACTAATACGCAATTCTGTATTTTCAAGGGCACTTTGTGCGTACTAAAATTATATTATGAATTTTCACACGCAACTCTTATATTTCTCTTATACGCAACAAGGCCACGAGGTGCAGCAGATTGTTAATCACGCATCTTGTAAAAAGGCATGCCTCCGACATGCAATTGACATTCGTGAAATCCTTATCAAACGGCTGACAAATTTCTAGTTTTGCCACCCCGAATAACTCAGCGCCCAAATACTGAATAATATACACTATATCGTAACCTGTGCCGTACTCAAAGCATGTGAGTTGCCCGTCGAGATTTCGTCATTAGACTGAATGTAAACCTCTTGAGCTTGAATGCAATAATAGACGATGCATGATTGCCGACCTTTTCCATTTTAAAATCATAAGTTTCTTGGTACAATCCTTGTATCACCTCAAAAATAACAGTTGTTTAGTTTATTTCTCCTTAGAGTAAGCATGGCCTGGTGCTCATTTCGATCGCGCTGGTATAATATTTTCTTGGCTCGATGCAATGTGTATCGTAAACGGCACTGGATATATAAATATATCGAGGTTTGGATACATAGGTGTAACTGTCGGCAGCAGATCTGTTAATAGCGGGTGCACAAAATACACTCAGGGGGAGCGTCATGTTTATATCAATTAGTTGAAATATCATTGTCAGAATATAAGACAGTTTAATATAAAGTAGGCAATATTGAACGGGCGATGTAGATAATAACCCACTTTGTCGCATATGAGCAGTATCAGAAACATAATAGATTGCTTAACGTATAATGACTGCTTTACTCCCTCATCGTTTAAAAAATATGTGTATGCATTATTCTAGTACGCACATCCTAATACCAGTTATTCATCGGTGACTGCTTTTGCTATTAGTGTGCATAACGAAGTCCGCAATATGGATCCCTGCATCGAGATGATATTCTATTAACTAGCTTTGTATGTACCGTAATAATATGTTTTAATTGGCATGATAAGTGAGAGTTGCAGACATATTTGTGCTATAGTTTGTTTTTAAGGCAGTGTTGGTGTTCCCATTTTGTTACATTGTTGTATGTGTGATATATTCAAGAACACTGCTCAGTACGACCATTGGACCTGATTGGTGTCAATGCAGTGCACCGAATTCCAAGCTCAACAAACCTAGGTCTACTAGTAAGGATATACTGCTGCAAACGGGTGCTTAGGATGTTTTGTTTGTGCGTGTCTAGTGCCTTTTTTTGCTTCTAAAGATTCATGATTGCGGTCAACCAGCGATAAGGCTGATCATATCCTTTTGAACATAATTCTGTTCCTGCAAATCACTGCTCACTTGGATTGACAATCTTTCATGCTCTTAATAACATCTTCGTATACTCTTTTATTTCTCCCTTCCGTACCTCACCATTCGAATCTTCGATGGTTTTAACGTTGTTTTGTTTGCGCGTGTCTGGTGTCTTTTTCGCTTCTGACGATTCATTATTGCGGTCAACTAGCGCTGAGGCTGGTGATCATTTCCTTTTCATCATGATTCAGTGTGACTTCACTACCTGCAAATGAATGCCCGCTTTGATTGACGACCTTTCATGCTGTTAATTACCTCCTCGGTTACTCCTTCATTTCTCTCTTCCGTACCTCACCATTTGAAACTTCGATGCGTAGGTTTCAACGTTCATGCATGACCAAATACCTATGCAAGACATTAATGTTGAAAATTTCAATCTTAGTCTTGCTTCGTCGATGTTACAATATCAACACAATAATCATAAGAAACATTTCGTTAGAACAATTATTGTGATTTTGTCTATTGCATACAAATTGGATTGAATAACCAAATCGAATCTTAATTTCAACGTTTAATCAACCAACGCCCGCCACCGGTTTCATCTGGCCACATATTCGACGCCTGGGTTGGTGAAACGCGAGCCTGATTACGCCTTCAACTTCCACATACAGGCATCTTACTAAGCTCCAGATAAAGGCCTCATATGAGCTGTTGATATCGCTACCCAGATAATGGAGAGATTTAACAATAATCCGTAAAGAACGTATACGCCAAACATTGAATTTAGGTTATGGTAAGACCTTAAAAGTTTTACCCGGCTGACGTGCTTGCAATTAGGTATAAGAAGCCGCAAAATAAATGCTATGAGACCACCATGCGGTCAGCGTTGATTAGCGTCGGCTAAGCTGATGTCACTACCTTGATAACTTGCGTGCTTAGCGATATACATCATAGAGGATGACGTATATGTACTAGGCACCAAAGTTCAGAGTAGTATCTAAATAATTTCCACCCTGAAATATGCGATATTTCTATTGACCAAAGCAATGCAGTACCAAGGACTTAATATGCATGCACAATGTGTAGTAACGTATAAAACATCTCCAACCCACGTCATCAGTAATATGTACTAGCGTGAATGGTTTAAAATTTGAAATTATGCATCATGGTTGAATAATGATTCGACCAGATGCAGCTGGAGCTAGATTGTATGTTAGCACTCGTGTATTAGGCAAGTTAAGTAGTCGAAATATTGCTTTAGCCGAACAAACAAGGATAACAAATACACGTTGTGTCATCCTATCTTAGTTCTATTGCACTGCTCTCAAACAAGATACAGTACGTACAATTCATTAACATTCTTTCAGAAGGCACCGGAGTTCAATTTATTCAGACTAGCATAAATATACTTATTCTGCTTTTGTAGGGCAATATCGGCAATATTGTAATCTATTCTCACGGTACGACTTGAAAATTCCCTTGCTGGGCTAGCAAGTCAATAATGTCATTGCTGTGGGAATGAACTACCATAGTCCCCACGGCTTCACAATATCGGGACAGAAATAATCATAGTCGCTGTACTGGGTCTATGTGGTATTGGTCACTACTATGCTAGCAATGTTCTGCATAAATGTTGCAATCTCCCCATGTTATTGTTCTTTTTGGAACTCATATTCCTTCAGCATGCGCACATAAAGCTAACAGTTATGTTATTTATCAGTACCAAGGAAATATACGTGAGGCTTACCATTTGCACGGCAGCTGTAATGTGAATCATCGTCGATATCCTGATTCGCTACCGCAGCTTGTTAAATACCAATCAATAAATCCTGGTGGAGTGAGGTGAAATATCTAACAAAATCATATTTTAGGCTGGTACGACGTGAGATAATAATTTGAGATCAGGAAAATTTATTATAGCGTTTCAATCCTGTGAATTCGTGCTAAATTCCCGCCCATGTTGTACTTTCTACGGTATCAGTGATACAAAGATTATGACAGCTGCTGATAATTTTGATTAAGATGATGATAACGCTAACGATGGCGTAAATGACAATCCTAACTACACTCCATGCATTTCATATGTGATATGACTGCACCAAACTTGTGGGCATATAAATCATTGTCGTCATAACCACTTCAACACTTCATATTGGAAGAGTGCCATGTTTGCCGGGAGCGTTGCTTTTTTCTATAGAGTGCGGTATATAAATAGCGCAATCCATCAAATGAGATTTATGACCACCTCGTCTTAGAGCTAACATTTGATAGGTGCCATGCATGTATGGAATGCTGCCATCTCCGGGGAGTGTGTAATATGAACCGCGCAAAACGTATATCCTAAGAGCTGTTGACTCGGCAAGAAAATTTTGAAAGAGAGTAGTGCCAACCTTGTGAAATTGCTGTCCTTGGCGAACATGTGGTGTGACTTAGCAATATATTGGTGTGCAAAGCACGCGATTTTCGAAATGAAACGAGCCTATGGTCTAAAAGGAAATCAGGCCAGGCGCGCTTGTTTGACCTGAAAATTCCAATACGGTCAAACAATCACATTTAGACAAGTTATCTTCAATGCCATGGTTTCGATATATTTGCAACTGTACGCAGAAATGTAATAGGTTTCTATCTATACTGAAAGATGTAGTTTAACCTATTTTAGATATCTCTACTACCGGCAATATGTTTGTTATATTTTGTCTAGCATTAGGTTGTGCTTTATTTTATGAAGACTATATCGTTTTATTCTAACCGAAATGATGTTGTTATATGCTATTTCACAAAACACAAGAAACATTTTGCTAGTCAAGGCGTACATAACTCAAACATTGTAAAATTAAAAGCGCTGATGTTTTTATAATATAGACAACGGTGGTTAAGCTTGACAAACAGGCTGTCCAGCTCAATTTCCCATATCGAGGAAGTTTATGCCACCAAATTAGTACTCAACAGGAAATGTAATAACGTAATTAAACCAATAATGGGGTACCATGGTTATTATCGGCTAAGCCGTTACCTCACTGCGTTTATTACGTGCACAATATGCCAACACTTGTTTTTCAATGTACTTAGATAGGAAAAACTGTAACTATGATTGTAACTGTGACAATGAGTTATGACGGTATTAATAGGTTAGTATAAGTTTCGTTGTAGTAAAAATATACTTCGATGGAGATATAAATTGCATTACCGTAGAACAGGCGGCATATGCGTAACCCCTGGTGTGATTGCTTAGCCGCATTGTCCATTGCATAAGATGACTTTGCACCAATACGGCAAACCGTTGCATCGGACGCTCATGGGACAATGTAGGGTACATGGTTTCGGAGCCATTAGGTAGGTACATCAATGAACGGAACGGTTAATGGCAAACGTACGAGGCTTGTGTCAGGGAGGGAACTTTTCTCTATGAGTAGTTATAAGTACCGTGCATGAAATACGCGCTGCAAATAGATATGTTAAATATAGCATGTGCGACTATGATCTCATTATAATAATTTTTGGTCATACGGTAAGTTCCAACATTACTCTACTTCTCATTTTCAACAGGCATTTACAAGCAGGCGTCCGATTTGTGAATCGGACTATACATCGAGAGTGTTCGATGGATAAATGATGCAGAGGCAATGTTTAAAACGGGAATGTATCCTTCATGATTGTAAATAGTGGTGATTATTTAACAGGCCGAACAATATGTATAGGTCGGGAGACCATACAGCCAATGACCGAGTTATCTAATTACCAAGTGCAGATATCCCTTAAACGTGACGGTCAAGTTATACGGGATGCTGCAAATGCTTAGTAGAATCATAATGACACTGATTTGACCTGTTTTTTCTAGCTTCAGCTGCTCAAACAATCATTTAACCATGAGACATAGTTCCAAACTTTAAACTATCCACGCGAGTACATATCACTGATGAACGTGGGTTGGAGTTGTTATACACGTTACTACACCATGCGCACATATATTTAGTCTATTGTATTGCGCACTTAACCGTAGGCAGATTGTTATCTTAGGTGACACTGTTCATCCACTGTAACAGCGGAATAGTATTGCAAAATATATTTGGATAATGGTACCTGACATCTCAGTCTTACTATACTAACCTATGTTACAGTTTTTTATCGCCGCGAACAAACATGATGCCTAGTAGAAAAATAATGTTGGCCTGCTTGGATATTTCTACTAGCTGCAGTTTAACGAAACAAGAGCTAACAAAAAGCATTATCGTTTTGTTCATACAGCATGCACCGCCATTTGCTGGCATGCTAAACAGGGAATTGATTGGAATCGGCATTTGCTGTCAATTCTCATCATACGGCTCAGGTAAACATGAACCTGTAATCTTCCGTTCTACGACGACAAAACATGGCAAAGTTATGCTGGTATCTTCGTGGGTCTTCCGGTTATTATTGGTGTTACTATCGCTATGGTTTTACCGGGGCAACATCACTATAGAAGTCAGCCATAATTACCTACGTCGGCTTCAATACATGTGTTTTTTTCTATCTCTGTGTCTTGGTGCGTGTGTGGGGTAGGAGGGGGTGGGGTCGGTGACTTGGTGGGTTGAAGGGCCGATGTCCATGTCTATGTGAGTGAATGTGAGTGTGTGTGTGTGTTTTTTTTTTTTAAGTGTGTGTTGGGAATCCATGCCATATGTTTAGATGCAAATGCATTTCGTTACTGGTCAGTGCATATACAATATTTTCCATCAGAATGTACTGTTCAACCCCAGCATAAACCAATCTACCACGATCGGGTTCATGTTCCCTGCAGCATCGCCTTTATAATATCAACTAATAAAGCCACTGCAAACAGTACGTAAGCAATCCATATCCCATAACCGTGGTAACGTAGCTATAAACAAAAGGGTTATAGGATCGAGTATTGCTCGCTTCGGTATCTATCAAGTGACACGTAACCTCTATTAAGTAAATGAGTAGCCAGATGTGAACCACTACTACCGAATTGACCATTGCTTCTTATGGTAGTTACATTTAATGATCAATAACTGTCACCATACCATTTGATATACAGCGGAAGGTTAGGCACCCTATGGAATGTAGTGTTTCTTCGAGAATTAAACGTATGGCACGTCTTGATGTTAAAGTAAACATACAATTTGCTCTGGTATGTTATAGATATACAAAGGAGAGAGTTTGTTGTTGAAAGGGATGTGATAACTATTGTGTCTCTCTTTAAAATAACACCATTGAAATGGCGGTGGTTTATTAAGATCATCAGATAACGGCGTGTACTAAGTCTTAAAATGACTTTGTTCAGGGTAAATGGACTATGTTTTGTGTCGTCATATTTCAGTCGTCAGAGATAACTCAGACATGCATATTGGCTTATGTATCGTAATCCGTTTATAGCACGGACTTCTTTAATTTATCTTACAAATATAACTACAACTGATAGAAATATAGATACATAGGTCTAAATGCATATATACATATACATACATTTCCCTATATACATAGGAAAAATAAAACAATGTATATCCATGGCTATTATGGCCGTAAGATGAATGAGCGCTGGGGTTTGATCGATGTGGGTTAGGAATATGTTCAAAACTTGAACGTTCCTGCACGTCACCGACCACAGAGTGAAAGCCTATATTATACAAATATAAATATATATACAAACACACACACACACACACACACACACACACACACACACACACACAAAGACACACACACACACACACACACAAACTCACGCACACACACATATATACATATATGTAATTATATGTATATATATATTTATAAATGTCTATATATATGAATATACTTATATATATAAACATATGTATATATACACATATATATATATTATATATATATATATATATAGAGAGATATATATATATATATGTATATATAAATACATATATATAGATCGATAGATATTTATATATACATATATATATATATATATTTCTATAGATAGAGGGGATTTTATATAGAGGGAGAGATTTCTATAGATGAGAGGATAGAGATACTATACTATCCTCTATATTTGATAGAGAGGATCTCTCTCTATAGAGAGATGGAGAGGTATATCCTCTCTCTCTCTAGAATCTAGATCTCTAGAGAGAGAGATAGATATATCTCTCTCTCTCTATCTCTATCTCTCTCTATCTCTCTATCTCTCTCTCTATCTCTATCTCTCTCTATCTATCTATCTCTCTCTCTATATATATCTCTCTATATATATATATATCTCTATCTCTATATATCTATATATATATATATATATATATCCTGAGCTGTGCCAAAAGTCACGGCAACGGCCAATGGCATTTAGACTTGTTTTGTTGTGATGTATTATCATGATTATCTTGGTAAAGTACATACATTCCTTTGAATCCAAACCGATTTAATGTAAATTTTCGAAAAATTGTCATCTCGTCTACGTATATGCTTGATCCATGCGTGAACAAAATATCTGACATTTGAGATTGCATGTCAATGCAATATACGCTGATCATCCTATGTACTATCGGATCTAAACATAGCACAGTATATGACGCCATTACAAGACTGTCTAAATGTTCATGGCTAAGATGATGCGTTCCCTGACCTGTATTTGCGTGTATCCACGATTAGTTAGGCTTGTCAGTTTCCTTATGTCATCTTATCAAACTGGCTCTGTCACGCATGATTTTGGTGATTGCGTGAGATGAAGCAAGTGCTAACTTGCGAAGCACAAAGCAGATAGAGGAAGATTAATGCTCTCGTGAAGTCGTTCTTGGGATCTGGGGCAAGATATGGACAGCAAAGTGTAGACAGAAAAGGAGTTCCGGTATGTTATGTCCTGTCAACATTTATAACCAGGATAATCAGAATCACAGAAATATGTATTACACTTAGCACAAAATAACATATTCATGGTTCCCATATCGCCATGTAAACTATACACATTCAAACAATCACACACTACGCTGTCAAGTACCCAAACACTATAGCAAATAATAGCAGTTACAAACCTCTCTGATATCGTTTCGAGAATCCGATTAGTTCCAATATGTAAACAACTTAATCAAATATCTATGATAATGCAAAATATTTTCATATCAATCAAATAATCACACCACCGCAAATTTTGGAATCTAGACCGCTTCGTCTTACTAATATTTGGTGACAGTCAATAGGAAATATAAGTTATCCAATAGATTTCAAGTTACTTCAGTCACTGTGGTTATGTTCAATTGAAACAGCCTCATTGCAAAATTATTGCAAATATAATCTGCTCATAGTTTGTTTCCAATTATCGATTTGCAAAAGAGCCCTCAATAAATGTGCATTCTGTTCGTTTACTTGGACGTTAAATATTCGGACAGTCAAGCAACATGAATAGCTTCAGAGAGCTTGCATTGTTTCATGTATATTTAAGTTGATTGCTATTAAAACCGACATATGTTACCAGAAGGAATTGATCTGGACATACTGGTAACAATCGATCCGAAAGCACGGTTGAATATGCGTACTGTGCATTGTAATGCGACTGTCGGGGAATTATCTCAGCGGCTGCAGATCTGATGAGCGAATTCAATGGATGTTTGAAACAACAGAACATAGACGTGCCTTTGCAAATAATCTACTAATGTCATCAGCCTGCATTAACACCAGCAACAGCTGTTATAGGGAAATTTCCCAAAGGAACTATCACAAAAAGTACATAAATCAGATATATTGCTAATATTAAATATGAATTGTCCACAACTATGATGATGTATAATTGCTGCTATACTTCAAAAGCAGGAAAAAATGTAATTTATCTGAAGGGTGAACAGTTGTGAAAGAGGAGTATATTGTTCTACAGGATGTTTACAACGGAATTATGTAAAATATATATATATATATATATATATATATATATATATATATATATATATATATATATATATATATATATATATATAAACATATATATTTATATATATATAAATATATATATTTATATATATATTTACAGGCACTGATTTTCGTATTGTCATATTTGTATTAACTACGGCACTCCGACATCATATATGCTGAAATATGCAACGTGTTTGTACTGAGCTTCTTGTGGTCCTGAAATTGGGAGTTATTTTTATGAGCGACAGCAGTGAGGCTGTCGTGGTCATATTCTGAGCAAAAAGGATCACGTTGTCGAATCGTTAGTCATAGAAATAATGATGCAATATAATTACACACCTAAGTGTTAAACAGGTTTGCAGCATGATGTTAATTGATATTGCGCTGAAGGCATGGCTGACCATAATGATGCATAATAAGATATCATTTACTGTACGACAAACCAGTTGCTGTTTAGGAAGGGTAAGATGTACACGACAGTTCCTTAGTTCGTCCCCGTTTAAAATCATCGACGTTAACCGATATATGTCAATATCAAAATAGTTCCATTAACTGACCTTCTATAGCAAACTGTTTAGGTACACACTGTCATATATCTGGAGAGTGACATCTTTATTATAATGATTGGTGCGGTTGGAAGTTATATCATAAATGGATGGTGAGTCAAAACGAGGTATATTTGGGAATTTGCAGGTAATTTTACAATGCCCAGCATGTCGATATAGTGAGCAATGTGGGAGAAGGCGCCGGAAGATCAAAACGTCTTAATGTTTGTCATTTGCGCATAGAGCTTCTTAATAACATATTGAGAGAGCTCCGTTTTGCGTGGTTCATGGTTTCTTGTTGCAAATTATACCACCATGCCATAGACGCAATATGCCATACGATATCGTTTGGTATGGCAGCAGCAAATGTAAATAAACGTGTTATGTATACAACACGCAAAGCATGATGAAATCGGAGTGCATCTTTAGATATATATCATGTTGCAGAATATTGATCGGAGATGCCAAGAACACAGTAATGTGACGACGAATACGCTTAAATACCATGACAAGACTAACGCTGGTTAACATCCTAGCAGCTTTACTTAATTCCAATGGTGTTTCAATGCTGGTGAACCAATGTTCTCCCATGTTGCCGTTTCAGAATCATCCTGTACTTAATTGAAACGAACGATGGCGCAAGCAGTCAACCAACTCGGCTGCCATACATATTATAGCATAGTTCCCTGCAAAGTCGAAGGCGGCTTCATAACTACCACAAAGCTTATAGTTGGTGTGAGGTAGACTGCCTCTAATATTTTGAACTAACTACGACCAATGGGATTGTTTGTTCCGGCAAGTCATACTATGACATTTATTATGACCTGATTTCCTCATAAGACTATATCTAAGCATCGTTGCATGCATAAGTATTTGCTTACTAAATATGCTACTACATCACCATGATTTCAGACCAGCTGATCTGGTTGCTCTTGCTACTATAGCTTCAATTATAGCAGATATATATTCATTCAGGGCTGTGCCGTGATATTCTTATGCACAGTTTTATGCACATTTTTATGCACAGGACCGCATTGCACTTACATAATAAATTTAATGTCAATATGCCGTGGTGCAAGAAATTTGTACCACCATCAACGGCATCTTTATCAACGGAATTAATCATAAATACATAAATCAAAACCACCATTACGCGCATTAGGTGCGTCATATTTGTGTTGTTAGTTCTAGACTTATCATTTGACAAATTTACACAGATTCTATTAGCATTAACGGCTCAGAGCTCGAGTATTGTATTTTCAACTTACCAATGTACAACAGTTGTGCATATTGGTGAGAATGTGCTCTAAACATCTTTTGAGCAAACAATATTTTCTTCGTTACAAGGCGTATCCCTTTAGAGACAAAAGCTCCACTGGACGAAATCGCGCACTTTCCCACACTTTGAGTTAAGGACACAATAAAAACCATGCGCTGTCGACTACCAAATCTTTCATGGGGTTTGGGACATTATGCAAAAATGCTTGCCGTGTTTTACAGCAGATTGAAAAGTTTATGCAGAACCAGTCCTAGTTATGTACTGTAAGAATGGCCAAATAATCTGTTGGAATGAGTGGAGCATATAACACAGGTTACCGCCAACTTTAACCTGATAACTGGTCGATGCTCATAGAATATCTTAAAATTCTAAACATGATGCCATTTTCTAGTTTAAAAAGAAACATTTCTATAAATGTTCGCTTTATTTTGACCAGGGAGTGTTATGGGAAAGGTTATCGGCCTTCTTGCAACTTCATGTTTTACAAATACTTATTGTTACAGTATGCAAGTACTGCATGTTTATTATTAATGGTGTATGTATAAGATATTACTGGGATGCATTTGCTGTTAGATCAAGCAATCAATACTATCGAGGACAATGTCAGGGCGGCCAGTGATTGACTCCAGTCAGACGGGCAGTATCTGCATTGTTGATCTATTAATCACATAGTGACACAGCTGATTGAATACAAACAGGTATTACACCTAGTGAAATGTAGCGTTAGTGTTTCTAACCGAAGCTGCTTGGACTGCCTGATGAGGTAGCCACTGTTAATTGAGGTTATGTATATTTGTCTTGGACGCATAGAGGAACAAGTTTACGACTGCAAGAGAAGGTAATAATGTTGAAGCTTGAATTTTCTTGCCAAATAGCTTAAAAAAAGAATAAACACTCGTAATTTGTGTAACATATTCAATAAATCCGAATAGTATGTTGGAAAGAGATGACTTTCGTCCTCTGCCAACACTTCGGTGTGCTTATTCATAACCACATGAGTCTATAATGTGATATACATCTTGCCTGTAATTATTCAAGGTCGAGAGCCTGTCACCTTATATCTACTAATAACACGATGATACATCACATGAATAGATTATGTGTCGTTTATGCATTATAAAGCGGAGTAAATAGAACTAATATATATGGATAATAGGGTCGTGCATTTATGCAGAATATATGCAGCGACAATGCTCCATTCCAGATGAGGTGATTTACCCCAGAGATACAACCTCTCAAATTTCTATTTTAACATCGCCTGTTTACCGTCCGACATTTTCTACTACATTTGGAGTTTATATGCCATTACCAGTTGCTTTCTTTACTACATTAATATTATTATACATGGGTATAACTAAAGTTGATATCAGATTTTACCAGTTCCCTTAACACTTTTCGTAGTCCTGGTATTCTTGAGCATGGCAATATATATATTTGCGTGCGATTATGCTAATTTGAGACCCTTTCGTCGAGCACCACAGTCTTTATTGTTTGCGCACCGCAAAAGTCTTTGATCGACCACTCTAGAGCCAAAAGTCATTTAATGCAAACCTGATGAGCTGCGTATGCATATGGCTAAATGTAGCATGTATTTGCTACATGATATAACCAACGCAATCAGCATTCATTTTTAATACCCTCTCGACCTCCATGTATCCAAGATTGAGTTTTAATATAATGACCACCGTAAGGGCTCGACTTTACCTCCAGTTTTCTCATCGTCGGTTCAATTGCAGCCTCATGTTGTCAATGCCACGAATTAGCGATACATTTCGTAAAAGTACGCAATTTAAATTGCAAATAGATTCTGACGGTGTAAAACAACAGACACCAACAGGATATTTTTTCAAATACATCCCTTACCCGGGCTTGTACATCTGATGTTTCCCGAGATTATATAACCATATATGAATGACGCAGACCAATCAGCACCCTTTTAAGGGCCATAGCTTCTTGTCTCAGACTATAAAATACTTTGTTTTACACGATCGCTCGTTTGCCAAGAATAGTAATAACACCAAATGTGAAATCTGTATCAATTCAGATCAACAGCAGTCTTTATAGTAATTAGCAACTAAAGCATATCTCTCAGGGGAGGTGGTTACACAAAGATCATTTAATAGATAATGCAGTTCATATTCCACTTTTTCAAGGGAAAGAAGCGTTTGCCGCCGACCTGGACCTCTTATATTTTTGCATTAAGTTTGCATCAGTATTACGCTGAAGTGCTTATGAAGACAATCGGTATTATGCGGCAAGCAATATAGAAATTGTAAAAGATTTTTTTTGTCGGTATGCATTTATGTGTGTCATCATGATCATCATTCTGATCATGGTAATCTCCTACGTTATCTGAAGTTTTCACAACAACTAGCATGAAAATAGCGTGTGCTTTAAGCTTACATTTGTATCAAAGAAAACGTGCATCGTGGTACAGCTTGAATATGAACCACATTTTGCGAATATCTATAAAATGAATCACATATTAAGATGTGTATACTTTGATATTTCATATTTACATATCAAGTCTGCAGAAGGAATTGTGATGCCATGCATGAATCGGTGAGCTTCGTTTGTGGAACCCGCAAAAGATAAGATTTACTTACAACGTTATGTTAATTACAAGTGAGCATGAACTATGGAATCTCAGGCCTAACCAAAGATGTAAAGACATTTAGTTAATGAAGTAGCCACTAGTAATTGCTTAGAGTTGTTGTTTTGTGAGGATGTGTTGTTATAATGACCATTTAGCAGCTGTCTTGCTGCTATGGGTCGCTAGAAGGGGGCATTACATTCCGAACTCAGCAGGTTAAAGTTTACAGCAGCATATTAGCATATTATACACACACACACACACACACACACACACACACACACACATATATATATATATATATATATATATACATATATATATATATATATATATATATATATATATATATATATATATGTATATATATATATATATATATATATATATATATATATATATCTATATATATATATATCTATATATATATATATATATATATATATATATCTATATATATATATATATATATATATATATATATATGAATAATCTTCACTTAGAGACTGTACTACAAACATTCGATAAGCGATGCCATCCTTCATTTCACTATGGCAACTGTAGGCGGCACACGACAAAAAATATGGGGGAACTGTCAACAAAAATACGAAGGTGCAAGCATTTGTGAACCTTGTCATTCTAAAGTTTTCAAAGCATCGTCAGATCTATCTGGGTGATGATTTTATTCATCAATTAGCAGATACTTCTACCAAAGTCGCAACAAATATATCATCATATCAGCCTGTCTCTGTACAACAGACTTCAGTGAGTGTTATACTTGTAAGTAGAATACTGCCTATTTTTATAACGGCGGATGTGCGAGGAATACGAAGGCCTATTAAATTCAAATAAAACTATCAAAATTGATTGGGCGACATAAATATATTACCGGTGGAGTGACCGAAGTAGGAAAAATTGGCTACATGCAAGATTGACGCTGATTGGCTGCGCCAATACTTCTAAAGTGCGTACAAAATTGGCTGCCTAAAATCTACTCAGATCAATAGGAGTGATTATTTTGATATCAAAAGAGTACTTTTCATATTCAAATATATAACCACTACCATAATATTGACAATATTATGGATATATTAAACGTCAGGTTCTATCTGCAACTCGGAGGGTAAACCTATATTGGATACATCACTTGAGGCATTTTTTCACACAATTTAGCCAAAGCTGTTAATTTGGCCTGACTGTGATCAATGCTCAACAGCAGATTATGCATACTAGTGGCATTATATGTGCATTTTCAAATGAATGTGGCTCAAGGTAAATGCGGTACTTTCAATCTAATTAGAGCAATTTATCATCCGTTATGCTGGTGAGTAGAACACCAAAAGGTCAAGGGTACGGAAAAATTAATTAGAACCACATTTATTGCAACGACATTTCTACGATAGGCGATGTATGGAGATATAAGGGTAACTTGATGAACCAGATGTTACAAAAAAGGGCAGAGAATGCACACGTGAACTGACAGCAAACAAATCGGTAGCTAGTAGAAGTGGAACAGGAAAAAGAACATGTTCATATATATTTCATTTAGCGTTCTGAAAGTTACCAATAAAGATGACTTAGATTATATCTATCTCTCTTTCAACATTACGGAGAACAACCTTATGTTATTTACAATGGCACTACATGATTTAGTCGTGGTGGTCAACAGTCGATATAATGAGATTGCAAGGCACTAGAGATGTTCATAAACAATTAAATGCTAGCTATCTAAATATCAGGACACTTGCAGCCACTTTAGAAGTATTTATCGACCGGTCCGGCATCAACATATCGATGAACTTATGTCATATAAGTGCATTCGTGATTCTTTTATCTATGCATAAACCATGACAAAACAGTTTGGACATTTTCAAAGTTATTGAACATGATCTTTGGATTATTTAGTTGATATTAATGTTTAGGCTGCAGCTCATAGGATGATTCCTAGCTAGTATTTATTATTCATTCAATTATAGCCATATGTGAGAAAAGAAATTTTGCTGTCAGGAAATATGTATAATCATAATGTTTAGGCATCTGTTGTTACGTTAGTACTGAGCGAGGTGTCAAACTGCCGGACAGCATCTCAAGTGTAACACTATGCAGTGTTATCCTCTGTCAGCATGATTCAATAAGAATAATATATCTATTGGTCGTTTACAATTTGTTTCGTCTAGATCGGTAAATGATCCTGAATATATTCTTGTGATGCATCATTTATATTCAAATCCCAAAATATTCACGAAGAAGACACACCATTGGCTCGCTGGGCCGACATCATCAAATATTTTTATAAAACGTATCTGACAAGTTTATTGAGAAGGAAAATAATGTACAACTAATTGAACAGGTCTTTCCAGATCATATACAGGGTATTGAATAGCACAAAGACTTGTTCGCATCCGTAAATCGTTGCATGTCTAGATTTGGCTATGATATGTTGTTGAGGCGGGTCATGCATTGTTTTACTCCCATTATACTCGCGAGGCTTGGTAAAACGACACAACTCCAATAATGATGAACAGAAGAAGTAATCCACCGATTACAGCGAGAATAAGGTATCGAGAACGAGATGATAGCGATTCAACAGGATTCACAAACGCTGTATTTGTGACATGCCCATTTCGATTAAATATAACTGTATTCCGACGGTCAGTTGATCCATTGCTATGCACCCATTGATCTAACCTCTGCCACAATAAGCTGACATCAGGCGTCATTGCTGTTGGACATGTCCAATCTTCCAACCTCTTAGCCGTTGATTTATTTCCTGGGACAATAACACAAACGCAAACGAATAAAGATCAAGTTTATGTGTATATAATATTGCATTCGACTTTATATGTATTGGCCAACTGTACAAGTATGGGTGCTTATCGGCTCACCTAAAACAGCCATTATTGAGTAGTGCCGACATGCAAATAGGTTACCGCCAGGCTCGGTCATGATATACTGTTCAAAATGCACATTTGTGTGTGCGTAGGCAGCCGATGGTTGATTAAGTGCTAATGTTCGTTGAGCAGGAAACACACAAGGCACGAGGGACCACGCCAGAGGGTTCTGTTCTGGGGAATAAAATCCCAGAACATCACCCTTATGTATTTGTATATATTGGTCGGGGGTCAAATTTATCTCCTGGAATCTGAGCTCATCGGGTTGGAAATAAGTTTCCCCAACTAGAGAAAAGCTAGTGGTACTGCCCCCAAGTGGTCTCCAGACCTGCAATATAAGCATTGCCACTTTTAAAGCGCTCATTTGCAGCAGTTGGATCACTTAATTGAGTTACCAAATAGGCATTAAACACCACAAGTGACGCTCGTCAATTTCTTTATATACACGTGACTTGCATTAAAAAGTATGAACCCTTGAAAACTTATATTCAGCGAAATGTTACCTGAAGGAAAACATAATGGTCAGGCGAGATGATTTTGGCAAACAAACGCCACGCCGTGATGACACCATCTGCTAACGCCGTCTGCTGGGGGTCCGGAATGATGATCATATTGCTACCGGTGTCACGGTATGGCCTAAGCTTTGCCTCATGTCCAAATTGTCGAGAATCTTAACCAACATCAATCCGTAAAAGAATCACGATATTAGCAAAAGTGATCATGCATGATATTAGTATCAACACATTGATACCTTTGAAAACTTACCGGTTGGAACCTCGCAGGTTGCTAATTTTACATAACCATGGTAATATGACCCATTAAGTGTGTATGAACTGCGGCTCGTAAGATTAGAACACGCCCACGAATCTCCCGATCCGTCTGGGTATAATTGTAAATATTTGATAAATAGGGCTTCAGACCGTTGATTCTTGGCAACAATTTCCCTATAACCACAAGAGTTGACAGAACTTCCTGTGCAAGTAAGGCCCTGGCCGTTTGGTGTGAGAGAGAGTGTCGTGTTAGTGCGACATCGCTGTCGCTCGTCAGGGTTCATTCGGAACACCATTGTTACTGGTGATCGTGTCTCTGGATCAAAAGCGAGGACATACGACGGATGCCATGCTGCATCAGCATGGATATTGAACTTAAGATCAGTAAGGACGCATTCGTCCGAGTAATCCATGTATTCCAGCATATCTACTTCTTTCTCTTCCAATATCGTAACCTGCATATGGGCGACATATTATGTTAAGATCTATCGACATATCGCACTGCTAAAAAAATGTAGTCTGCATAGTTATATAATATACTACTTGTTGGAATACCGATACTTACGAGAAGTCGGTGCTTCAATTCATTTTGGTAAACCCAGTCTTGCGCTTTATGGTCTTGTCCGACCCTCATCCATATTGTTCCATCCCTCTTAGCGCTTATATACACGTTATGTGGGTATCCCCTGCCATCAGTGATCATATTAAGTCCTGTATCCAGGCTGCACAAATCGTTCTCTGTCAATGTGAACGCATAGTAATAATGAATCGTTTAACAGGATTCATTAGGATTAAAAAAATATTAATAGACTTCGTCAGCACCTGATATTATTAGGGCAATTATTTGCCTGTTGAGTCCGACTTATACCAAAGAAATCAATATGATAACGGACCATACACTCGTAATGTCAGTGGTTGATCCCATAACAGAATACCACAATCGTCTTGCGACACATAACAACACTTTAACTAAAAAGCACATCAATTGGTCAATCCATTATGGCATGTTATTGACGTTCGGTTTGTGTATGAGGATGTTTGACTCCTCTGTTATTATCTGGTCAACCAGACGGATCGCCATCGGAAATGGAAACCTTACTTTGTCGTCACAACGCCTAGAGCAATTTCACACTTCCTTGATTATGTGAATGAAATACCGTAAGGCTGCTACTGTAATGCATTTGCCTTCTGCAAAGTCAAACCGTGTTAATAAATCTCCGATTTAACCCAATATAAGAGCTTAACGAACGCATACTACAATCATTTGTAGAACAGCGATTATACGACTATTCTAAACAAGCACTCACCTGTTATCACAAGCGCAGCCAGCAGTTCCATCAATAGACATAATGACGTTATATGGTTGATATCCATGGTAAATGAGAGGCCTGCTGATCTGTAAGCACTATGCAAATAAATTCCAATTGTGTGTTTCAATTATATGAGCTACCTTAACCGAATTCAAAAGCACGTTGGCGCTCATATCAAGGTTCCTACTCTATTTGCCTTTCTTTATTTCCACATGCCCAATAAAAGGCCGACACATCGAAATGTAATTAATCAGACATCAATATTCATTTGTCCGAATTGTAGTGTGGCTAGTGATTTGATAATGTGCAATTGTTTTATCCTTGCCGAATGCAACCGCTGACATCTTTTAATCCCGAAATCAATCCTGTCATTTCACACGAGCATTCCAGCCGAGTCCCCAAAGAAGCAAACTTAAAATGTATTTTAAATCCGCCTGCTTGTCAGATTAGATGCTTTGCTTTCATCCAATGAATATGATAGAACTGATTATCCAATATCCTTTTCGTCACATAACCTCTGATTCCCCACACTGTGCGCGCAGTTGATGTTAACCAATGACAAATAGCATGAGTCGAGCACCATCGCTGGTTAGATGCGGCCTCGCTCGCGGCATTCAGAGGAAATAACTTCCCTATCGCTGCTGCTTCTATAGGCGCCTCTGTCGAAAGCTTCCGGGCTGCCCGCCTCACGAGTCCTTCCACCTCCTCATCGCTCTGCTGCCCGCCAATCATCGTCGACCAGAAGCCTCTGTTGCCCAGGCAAATCATCCGCTATGACTCTCCAGCTACTGCTTGCATCGGCATATATAACACCTATGACGAAACTTGAATTTGCGTCGCTGGATCTCTCGCGGTATTAGCATCGTTCGCGTTTGTCACTAGGGCATTAAAATGTCCTCAAATGCTGCGATAGTATTATGCTGTAGAAAGATGCTATCTGCAGTGCGGCACAGCTGGGACTATATCATTGTCGCTGCCAATCGTCAAACAAAAAGAGCGCAGTACGTGGTGGTTGTCTACAATATAAAGTTAAATGAGCAATTGGGAATAATCAATGGTTGATAAGGCAAACAGTAACAATCAGTTAAACATTGCTCAACTGCCAAATACATTTGTATAGCGATAAGTTCCATTAACGGGACGACCCTGACAGTTATATCCAAAATGTGTCACTTGATGAAGCATTTCTAACGGGGAGGTCACTTGCTTTACATACTGAAACCGAAATTGCATTAAGTAGTAGTTAACGAGCCCCGTAAAAGAGCTTTGCAGGTAATATAAACGTCAGCTCAAGGAACACAAGTTTTAAACATGGATTTGAGACATGCATGTTGGAGAGAAAATATCGCTCGAGGTATGACGAAAAGTGAGAACCGTGTATATTTAAATGAAAAGGTACATGTAACCGACGCTGTTTAAGTGCGCACTTTTCACAGAGTAGGTAATAAACAATTAAGTCATATACCACGTGTCATAGTACATATTATAGAACCCAAGCAAAATGTTTGCGGAAGGCCAGTAATATTGTTATTCCTCAGTTACAAGTTTGTTCGGCTTTGACATGTTACGTTCAATGTTGGTGGCCTTAGATAATAAGTTGAACGTTATCTCCAGGCATCGTGACCATCGACGTCAATCCCCCAAGCGGTATAACCTGCGATGTAACTATTGCGGATGTCTGTAAATGCTTGGCGTTGCCCTGTGTTGTTTATTTGACATTTGTTCTAGTGAGTAACAAGAATAATCAGTAAATACAATAAATACGGCGCCAAGAATAGCAATGTACTAATGCACGGCAGAAAGGCTGATAGATGACAACCTGGAACTGTGAGATAGGAGCATTTAGTAAATTACCTTATCGTTGCCAATGAACTGTTTATCAGCTAAACTTTACCACCGTTAAATATAGCAGGCAATTTGCATGACATAATACATACTTATTCTCTTTTCTCTCGGTAGATGAAATTGCAAAATATGATTTCATAGGGATGTGATCTATTATGGGCTACGAAAGTCGACGTTTAAGTATTTCGCACGACATATACATGCAGTGTTAATCGGCTTGTCACCGAGATTATGCGTGTTCTTGTGAGTATTTCTGCAATGTACCAATAGTTGTCCTTATTGGAAGTAATTCGTCATTTAGCATGAATCCCCTGTACCGAAGCGATTATGCAGCCATTAGTGTGAGTGCGGAATGCGGAGGTGTCTGCTACATTATGTCACTAAACTGCTTATCTCGTACCGGCTGCCATGCCTGTCGTTCTTTGGACAAACTGAGCAATATCATCCTTTCTAAGCATTAATATAAGTGGCTTCAATAATTCCGTTCATTGTTAGCAATGTAACGCACTCAATTTGTTATTGGGGCATTCTCAACAACAATTTAACCCAGTCTTTAAATTTCATCTACGCCGGAATATGCAGAGCAATGCGGATCCGGTTGTCAAGCTTAGAGCGGCTGCGTAGATTATATCCTCTACTAAACGAAGTATTTCCATCAGAGGGGCAACTAGCTTTATATATTGAAGAAGAAATATCATTTAGTAGCAGATTATGAGGCCCGTAAAAGAGCTGCGCTTGTAATAAATACATCAGTTTAAAGTACACACGTCCTCAACGTGCATTTTAGATTCATGTTAATGCACGATGGAGTGCAAATGTCGCTCGGGGTATGAATTGAAGAGAGTTGCACACCTGTTATTTAGACAGGCATATGTAATCGACCCGGTTCGATCCACACTTTTGGCATAGTGGTTTATAAGTGATTAATTCATAGAACATCTGTCAGAGTGCATGGTATACAACCCAAACAGTTTTATGTTATTCCCTTTCTGGCACAACAGTAATTTACAATTTTGTCTAGGCTATGAAATTTTACGCTCAACCTTGGTTGCATTAGATCACATGAACGTTATTTACCGGCAGCTATCAACGTCAATCATCGAAGCAGTAGGACCTGCGAATTAACTATCGACTTTGTATACCCATCTTTGATTTTGATAAGGGTGTAAATGTTGATATTATGTATCAGATCTTATGGCACCCATTTCTGTGCTTTTGACGATGCTCTTCTCGGCTTAATTGAGACCATTTAGTATAATTCATTCGTCGAGGAAAAATACCCCAAATCTTTGTACAAGATCAGTTTCTATTAAAATATCATCAATGTCCCTGAAAATTGGCACCGTCTATCCACATGCATTGATCATTAAAGCTAGATAAGCAATAACTAAATCTCAGTTCCATACTAATTGATAGCAGTACATCCTACGCATATAAAGAGCTTATGATATAACCGAGATTCTGTGCTAAGCTTTTACAGCAGGAATAATTTATAAGATTCATCATCATTATAAACGTGTAACCAGATGCAAAAAGTGTTGATTATAACTTAGCATCATGGTCTTCTAAATAAGATTACATAATTGGTTACATAGACACAAGCACCTGCACAGGCGTTGGCGATGTTTTCTTCATATGGGTATTAACATAGCTTCAACTGAAATGGAACTTCCTGTTTCGATATTTTTATTACACAAGTCAATTATAAGTACAGCAAAGCCACAACATACGCAGATCTGTTTATTTCTGACACGATTAACGGGTCCTCACTAACAAAAATCCTTCTATATTAAAACAAACACATTCATGAGTTACTTTTCTGTAGACCAGTAGCAAAGTCTGCATTTGATGCGTATAGGTCGCTGTAGTGCCTGTTAATACTTTGCTCTAAAAATATTTAACTTGGGTGATTGATGTTGTTGATAATTAACAGCATTTGCTCTTGATCACACTTTGACGTTGGCCAGCTCTGCCAATTAATCTAACAAATGTAGACCATGACACTTCGCTGTCAGTAGCACATGTGGCTAAGTGGGGCCATTCTCAGAAGATGCGATCAGTGAGCAATGAATTTACCTTGTCTCTGCTTCTAGTTATAATTGTTATTCATATTCATTATTTAAATATAGTCATTTTGGTATTTTCTCGGCATAGGTGTATAATTTTGGGTTCGATTAATGACTTAAAGTATTCTATCATTTATAACTAAAATGCTGGGTGCAAGTTATTTGGGACTATAATACTTAATATAGATATTGAAGTAAATGTGGTTGAAGGCATCATACGTTCCCAAATATTGTAGTGCTTAGGTACATGCTTTGTGTGTTGTAATTGCATTCACCTAGCCAATTGCGGGTGTCTTTATTTATCAATTTTAAATTATGACTTGCCATCTAAACTGTCCGCGATTACGACTCAAGAAATTGTTTGCTCCGTCATAGGCATTTAACAACATCTGTGCACTAACAGGATAGGCCTCGTTAGCAGTGACTGCCTCTCCCTGGGAGTCTAGACCAATGCATTAATCGCCATTGCCAATCAACCCCTTTAGATTCATTCTTCACATTGTATTTTGCCACCGGTCTCTGTGGGATCTATTCGACATTAAATCGATAAAATATTTATTGAAGGTTTTATAACAAATAGCAATGATTGTTATTTTTTAAAAGATAATAGCTGTAACACTGACAACGAAGGTCACTCAATGAACAGCATTCATCATTGATGTCCCGCGTGGTGTTCAGAATAATGGAATTTGATATCAGGTTACTCGAACGAAGAGGAGTACCAACGAAATCTTAAATAGCCGCTGAATAATCTTGACCATGAGATCAAAATATTTACTATCACAACCGTAAGCCATTATGCCGCAGAGTTTCATAATAACTGCCACAAAGCAGCGCTGCAACGTGCAATGGCAAAACTATGAATAATTCATTTTCGTGAACAATCCAGGTACGAGCGAGCTGATCCGTCGATTCCATCAATGAATAATTACTTGTGGTGCGCCTGGTATTTCAGCACAAACTGTATGTTTACAGCCCATGTTCGAAATTGTGGTTTATTCTATTTATTACCATTGCTCCGTTTCATTTGAATTGTGTCTGTATTGATTGCTTGCCCGGCTTGACGATCTTATAGTCGCTTAATACAACCGCTGTAAGCGCACTACGTACCTGCATCATTTTACAACCAAGTTTATCAAACTTTATAACAGGCACTATATAATTGCTTTGCTAATTCCCTGCAGAATATTTAATGCACCACTCTACCGATGTAGTTACGCCAAAAATTAGCCATTTATGTGTACGAATTACAGCATAGTATGCAGCAGGTACCAAGCAAACGTCAATTAAATGATAAGCCACATTTCTCTCTTAGGTAGCACAACGCCAGGCAGACTATGCCTTCTGCATCAATTATCCGGCTTTTATATTTAACAACGCATAATCAATGTTCATTACGACAACTTATTATATATCTGATTGCCCTTACCTTTACTATGCTCCTGGGAGTCTCGTTTCGTGTTTCAGCGTTGTGCTAGTATTACCAGTTTAGTATGTTCGTAAATCTAAATGCAGTTACCAAATATTATTTTGAAATCCCATTACCGTACCCCAATAAATGCTACACCCCTGAGAATGAGAGCGTTGTGCAAGTATTACCAAGTTAGTATGTGTTCGGAAATCTAAATAGCTCAAATATTATTTTGAAATCCCATTGTACCCAAGTAAAATGCCTTACCCCTGAGAATGACACAAAATGATTTTTGTTTGGAAATCAGACACATTTAGTAGGCAAATTTACATTGGACAGCCTCAAACTCTCAGTTTCCCTGCAGCCCGCACGCACACGTCTGCCTCTACATGGGACAAAATGTCTGGTTGATGATTTGCATAGGAGGCGTCATGGATTAACCGTCAGTTGGATTAAACGTTTGGACACAAACATATTCTGCCGCTTGTACCAATATAATCACTGCCATCTGAAGCACCACTCGTATTTCATTAGGTAAAACGTCTGTGTTTTGCTTGTAGCTTTTCAAAAAAACCTGAAACCCGTTTAGTAATCACTGTTAGTATTCCGCTTTTGGTTTTGACTGTCGAAAAAAGATTAACACGATATTGACACGGATGAATGAACATAAAAATAACAACTTCTCCTACAAGTCTTAAGTATTCTACTTTTAGGAACCGTGTCATCATTTCAATGATGCTACGATTGCTCCTACAAAGGTGTTGATATGTTTGTAATGATAGTAAACTTGAACATGCTTAATGTAATTATGATGAGGGATCTCATAAATAATGTCATCCAAAAAGAGAAGCTTGTGGCGTCCGTGATCGAGATCTCAATTACCTATGTCAATTGTGACGGAAAACGAAGCCTTTAAAATCATTTGGACAAGATGTATGTAAATATTTAATGAAAGGCCTGACTGAGTTAGCACTAAAACGCATTTGTAAGTGATGCAAATATGGGATTATGGAGGTTGGTGATGTACCTCCGCATTGTCGCACTTAAACTAACAGTGGAACAATGGATAACATGACATCACTGATGTTTCGGAAGATTTACTGATAATATAGTTTCCTTGTCAACAAGGCTCGGTGGTGCTCGGACATATTAAACTTTCATATAGATCACGTTAATTAATAAATGCCTGCATTAGTTGCTCACACACAACGTCGACAAAATGATTAGCGAATACTGACCAATCGATAGGGAACAAATATGACATTCCTGGTTGAATGACTGCATTGTCCATCATTCAATAAAGATGCATAGCTCAATGTGCTATTCTTCTACTTATCACACGAAGGATTAAAACAGACACCAAGTAAATGCTGGTATGTCCAAATTAAAGAACGATCATATTCAAAATAGCAAGGTGCAGGTTGAGGAGTGCGGATACATAGTTTTCTACAATAAGCTTTTTGATGGTTATTCCAAGCCAAACAGCTAGTTTAGGATACATGACATGTTTTGCAGCAGGGGGCTTAGAGTATACAGCGTCTGGTAACCTGGTGGCACACATGAAGGGCTATGTTTGAGGTCAGCATACCATCATGTGTTTTTCGTACCGGTCGTTTGCGTTCTGCAAATGTTTGCGCAGAAATATTTTCATTCACGGATCATGTTGAGCTGCATAATGCATAAATAACATCCAATAATAGAATTTCACCATTTTTCATTAATTGATTATGCTTTGTTTTTGGTTCGTTTAATATGATACATATATAGTCGGCTGTTTTGAATGGCTGCGGCCTCAGTTGTGACCCTGCCATACAAGTTACATTGGTTTGAGTCTTCGTCGATTTCTATTTTAAATATTTGTCCCTCAAATAGCCACGGAGCCACCTTGAGCTTTGAAAAGTAGAATCAGATCTATTCGTACGCTTTATCATGCTCATAGGGTAAGAAATTGCCTTACAATACTAATGCCAAGACCAAGCTCCGCTCTCTGGTACATCAAGAGGTTTCGGCCTCTGTTCAAGATCTCGTATCTTGCCGTACACGAGCGTCCCATTTAGGCGTTAATTACACAGACGATATCTTCTTTGTTGTCTGGTTCGGCAGCAAATATCCCAATTTTCTCCTTCAGGTGGCATCATTACGCTACGGTAGCAATTTATTTAATGCCAACACCAGGTTCCGTACTTATACTCAGCTTTATGAGACGGCTTAGTGTGCATTAAAAAAGTTGCTTAAACGTTATACGTGGCTGTACAACTTTAATGTTTCCAGGACAATGCCTGAAACGAATATTGCCTTTCCAAGTAAGATGCCTGAATTACTTCAGCATAAAAAGCAGTCCATTTTGCTTTTGTTGATTTGCTGTTAGCGGCGGCGTGCTAGATACACTCGAAACGCTCTACACTCAAGTCAACCCGAGTCTCTGATTATCATTATCCTTCATGGCGAGCGCAGCCTTGAACAGGTCCAGAGTTTTCGCCACAACGAAGTCATTTTCAATCATTGTAAGCTATCAGAGTGGATGTACTGATTGGTCGAATCATAATAGTTGGATTCGTTGTATCATGTGTGTTTGTACATTTAACTACCAATCATAACCTCTCCCAACCTGCACACTCATATATGTAGCCTAATTTTGGTGACCTCGTACATATTGGAAATTTGGAATACGTTTTACATCGCAAAATAAATTTACAACTACAACCATAATGTTGATAAACTTTCTTCTGTCTTCATATAAAAGCTCTGACGCTAGATATGCCAGGCTGTTAAGGTTTTATTTTATATTCACCAGTTTAAATGCTATAAGACGTTATAGGTAAATAAGCAACCATGCTTAGCTCCTGAATGGCACCGATACGTGACCTATCAGTATCTGCTCTGTGTCCGTTCCGTACGATACGAATTAGCCTTTTGCCAACCAGTTGACCATGCGAATGCCAGTCAAATGCATTCAGATATAAATTTATTAATTAGTTAGCTGTAATTTTGCGTAATGCTTATAGTTATAATCCTATTAACATTCATTTTTGAAATGACCTGGATAATCGGCATCTGCCTGAACATGTAAGTACCTCACCGGGGATACATAATCAGACAGAATGAGCTCACAAGGCAAAGATAAATAAATCATTGACTCAGAAACAATGTATCTGATAATGTTTTTGTGGCCCATTCTAGGCTTGCAACAACGCAAGGGTGGTTTCGAATGCCATTGGCTATTGCTCTGCAGGCACTTACCTTAGCATCATTGTGGTGTTAACTTGTATATGTTCCTCTTTGTGCTCTTCTACCTACCACCTCTGTATATCAACCTTGCATTGTCACCACATTGGAGCTCGGTCAAGCCATTAGTAAGGGACATATGTATGCGTGACCATGGGACTTATTCGAGACAGCTGTCAAAGGAGTCTTAATCGATGTTCATGATTCGCTTGAGTGGTGCTAATAATTTGATGGATTGAGATGATGCTTTCTTTACCATTGCCGTTGTTTGCTCGGTGTACGAATTGAAATCCTCATCAATCATTACAATAAGTTGAGGGAAAGGCATTCATTACAACAAAATCCCTAAGGATGTCAGATGCGTTGAATGTACTACGAAAGGTCATTTAGGTTGGGGTTACCTATTGAGAAGTAATTTGCGGATAACGAGTTTCGATTTGTTAAGCATGTACTGGTTAAATACACGTATCAGATGTGTTTGAAATGTGCATGTACATACAGCAGGTAATTAAGTGAAGTAAAGACTGACTAGATACGTTTCTTATTAAGTGGCTATGCTGCATCTTAGCTGAATGCGGCTCTTTTTGATAATGCAATAATGCTGATAATTTAAGCGTAACGACGGCCTTATTTGCTTGTTCAAAACACAATGCGAATTCTAGTGACGCATATGCAATTGTTATTTGCTCTCCGCCAACCTACAACATTTCTGTGAATTATCTAATTGTCACTGTTTACTGACAGCCTCTTTGAACACCAGGCCTCATATTAGCATTTGTTTTCGACGGCGCAGGTTCAAGTCAGATACCTATTTTGCTTTATTATAACTTATCTCCATTCATATAAATAAACAAGTACTATTTCTGCCAGAGCCCTTGTAGTCTTACTAAGATGATCGGGCATCGGTGGCACTGAATAATTCAAATAGTATTCTCGCTGTAAAAAGACAGCGTCAAAAGGATGCTATAACAGTAGTGGTTGGAGTTTATGATGTGAAGGATTTCTGTATACGAATAAACATAGATATCTTGTGTTTATGAAGTTGCATGGCTGACTAGCATTCTCTGATTCAAACTCGGTCGGCTTGGAATAAAAGGCACAACTTTCGAGGCGATCCCATGCTGAACAATCAATATTTCAAATGATCGAGCTGATTGGGATCTGCTAAATTCGTCTATAAAACCGTCCATCTTTTGTTAAACATGGCAAGCATATTTCTGATGGTAAATACTTTTAGCAGTGCCACAAAGCAGCTTTCATCACAGCTTTGCATTATGTCCATTAATCATCAGAGGGTCTCATCTTGTAAAGTGGAGGATAGTTTGATGCAAATGGTTTTATGAGCACCTGCTCCTGACAGCCCTACTTGCGCCACGACACAAAATTATTGTATTTACCTCGACAAGATTGGTTCTAAAGTAATAGAGTGCGCTCCAGCTGCAAACCTGTGGTTTTAATGGAATCGACGGATATAAATGAATTCAGCAGTATGCAATATGATAGCAACATTTAAGCTTTCAATCATATACGGATACTGTAGATGCTCATGCATTACAGTCATGATTATAGTTATTTGTAGTATGGAATTTTGATATTGCACGTCTAATGCAAATGCACTATAGCTTTGGCTAATATGGCCATTTCGAATATTCAATATCAAGCTTACTTATCCTTCACTTCAGCAGGTAACACGGATTGATCAAGTATATCTGCCCTGAAGACATGCACAGTTTGCTGAGCAAAGAGATAAATTGAGCATGATGATGACTGAAAGATTGAACGAATGAGTGCCCATGTGTTCATAACACATATACAGCTGTGCTGATATACAAACCTATTTCTTGATGTTTCATGCTATCAAATTAAATTTTGAGCACAAAGACTATGCTCGGAAACTTTTTGAGCAGGTATTCCTATGTGTTCGTTGACATAGACTTAGAATTCACCTCATACCCCAGCGTTTTTCACCCCTCTTAGTTTGGCATCACAGCGTACCCTGCTTAAGAACTAAGATGCAATCTAAGTGTTAGCTATCGGTTGAAGCTATTTTGCTAGATCCTAAGTGAACACTGACAGATAAAATAACGGACATGGTTCAGCACACATGCACCAGGGATCATAGCGTTGGTGCAGTTAGTCGACAGAGAGAAGAATTCGGATTATGCTTGAACAGAGACAATGTGTCTGAAGACATTGATGTAGTAAGAATTTATCTCTGAAAAAGCAAAAATTCCTGGCTCGAATTAACATGCTCAAATTGATTGAGGAGGAAGACATAGACAGCACATGTCATAAAGTGCCCAACCTTGCGATGGATATCAAATATCATGGCGACATTTATTAATCATTAAATGTATCTACCATCAGCGATGTTTGGTGGTTTGATTCTCTTCAGCGATGCTGGTGGGTTACTGTTTCCAGACAATGTTTGATGTATGATGCTCCCCGACGGTGCTGGTGGTTTGATCTTCCCAGGTGATCCTGGCGGGTTGATGCTCTCATAGATGTTGATGAGTTAATTCATCAAGGCGTTATCCGAGGGTTGATGCACCAGGACGATATCAGGGGGCAGATGCACCGATGTGATGTAAGAGGGTTGATACATCCAGACGATGTCAGAAGCGTTATGGGTTGATGCACATAGACGATTCTAGAGAGTTCAGATACCCAAGCGATGTTGGGGGCTAATGAACTAATGTATTGTCAGAAGGTAGATGCACATACTCAATGCAGGCGGTTTGTTGGAAATATATGAAATATTGACAAAGCTTATAGTCTGCAAACATATCACGGGTTATACGTATGCGCTACATGACAAAGGCATGGCTGGATGGATCCGTTGTTTGGTGGGTTGAAGGCGGGCCATCGTCTTCTCAAATCACCCAACATATTTGAGACACATCGCAAATCTGCTACAACATTACTCCAGATATGTCATTATCAAATGCTGAAGTATTTTTCGTTCTGTTAGCTTCTTACTATGTACCTTAGTAGTTAGATTGAAGCACGTGATCATGAATCAAATCGGCCTCATTTAATGCATCATATACATCGTTGCTTTGACTCATACCCAGCCAGCGTGGTGGTACCCCTGTACAACCTTGTTGATAGATATTCATTTGTTAGGTCATGATACAAAACATCAAAGTGCAGGCCCATGAAAGATAAAGGCTTTTTCTATAACAGCATGACTTCTCCACATTCGGCCATAAAAACAAGAGAATATTTTTACTGCGCCGAATAATCAGAATATGCGAGTGATGAAACCCCATTAGGCAGCAAACGCATAACGCAATCGATTCAATGCTATGCATGCAAGATAATAACCATCAGCGAATGTGACGTTGAATGTGCAATGCAATGAAAGTTATTCAAGCGCTTTTGTTTTCTACTGCGAAAATTCAGTTGCGGCCAATTATTACGTGTTCAGGTTGCTTTTAAAGCCATCGCAATGATTGATGCATGTGGGTTGTTTGTTTATGTACGGTTTTAAGACTAACTCGCAACGTTATGAAGCAGCGTTTCTTCATTATTCATGCATGCACGGCGTAGGTGGAACTATGCTATTTCCCATCCCCTTCAGTGTCGCGTTATGAAAGTAATGGTCATGTCAGTTGCATTATTGCCTCAGAGAAGTGGCCTAATGTAGCATGCCAAAGGGTTGCAAATGCGTAAGTGAGATTAGCATGTACCCAAGAAACCAAATGTCTACTGACTTGGAATAGTTAATGTAGAATAATATAGTTATGTATGACTTACAGAACTGGCTCGTCTTATGCATGCTCAATGGCCAACAACCTGGAGGCTTTGAGTTTGTTAAAAATGCATTTCATGCATACAATGGGACCCATATTTGATCTTAGTGTATTCGTCTGAATGGAAAAATCTAAGGAAAAACGGGGATTGAAGCAAACGCAAATAATAACACGGCGTCTGCAATTCTTTTAGACAACAGCAGGGTCCAATTTGGGCAACTGTGGGTTATTGATGTAGCTGCATTACCATTACATTGCAGACTAAGTCTGGTGTCTTGATTTCGTACACACAACTAGATGGTCAAATACTGCGACTGTTTCAGGGATATCAGTGGGCCTAAAAAGCAATACAAGTCACTGCATTTAAGGTAAAACGGTAATTCCGCAATTATTTATAATGCGCTCCTGTTATTGCCGCTGATGGCACATCTGCAATATATATTTATATTAATTTATATATCTATATATATAAATATATAAATACATATTTAAATATGTATACATATATATACACATATATATTTATATATATAAATATTTATATATATATTATATATAATATATATATATATTTATATATATATGTATATATATGTATATATATATATATATATATATATATCTAATATATATACATATATGTGTGTGTGTGTGTGTGCTTGTGTGTATATAAATGTGTCTTTATATGTAAGTGTATATATTTATAGATATAGATAGGTGTGCGTGAGTGTGTGTGTGTGTGTGTGTGTGTGTGTGTGTGTTTGAGTGTGTTTGAGGACTGTTCCCTTGGCGAAGTGGTTAACTTCGTCGCTTTCGATCCTCATGTTGTTGGATCAATACCAAGATTCGAAAACCTGAAAGGCGGTTCCATGTTCCAGCGGCGTGGATTTCGCAGTCCGGTCTGGGCAATGGGTTTGTGTTAAGTGTGCTCTGGCACTCACGGGCGGCTATTCAAGCATCACAACCCTCCCAATCCATCACCGTTACGATATCACCTCGCTGTTGAAACCCCAATATATTACCTTTTTCTGTATGTGCATGTATATGCATTTGACATATTGCCCCAAAGCACACGGCGTATTATGACACCTAAAGACGCAACCTAAGTCATGTAATTCATTTCCCTTTTATTATCCAACAATTCGATTATCAGTGATGCCACCTACGGAAATACAATTGGCTGTTTGTTGCTACTTCCGATGTTGGTACAAACATTCACTTATCTTTACCTACTTCCACAACAAAGGCTTAGTCTAATAAGAATAGTGCAGTGCTAATCTATAAACTTTAATGCTAGGCACGCCAACTGATCCGGCTCCAGTATCAAAGGTGATGCTTATTTCCTAGATTTATAGGTGGAAATGATTAATACTTTTTTTCTGAAATCAGTGAATGAGCAATCTCATTATTTCAGCTCAATGCTGGCGATCAGCCCAAAAAGAATAATGGCTATCATTTCACACCTAAACCACTGCGATCACAATTTGTTTCTTACCGAAAAAAAATAACAAATGTATTATTTAATGTTCATTAGACAGAACAATGAAGAATATTAGATTTAGACAAATAAAATAAGATAACTTTTAGCCTACGACGTTGTTTATAAAATTCGTTATCGTTCATCAAAATAATTATCAATAGCCTATCACATGGTTACCAATGCATTGATAACCCACCTTCAATGAGATTATATAATAATGAGTATAATTTATGGTTTAGCACACCAAGAAACGTCATTGTTATCCATGCGCGACAGCCAGCTGAAATTCTCCCGCAACTGGGTCACTGCATGTCATTAGTCTGGTATCATGTGCCTTTGTCTTTGACGCATTAATGGGAATGTTTTTTTGCAAAAGAACATAGTTGGTGCGGAGTTTTTTTATTCTACAAAATTGTATGCTTCAAGGGTTTTTCACATATCTGAATAGAATAAATACTTTAAGCTGCCCATTACATACATCGGTAAGTATCTATGGTAACCTAAGAGACCAACACTAAACTATACCTTTACTGTTACTGCTACTTTTCTTATAACATTCAGTCACTTGGTACCGTTTTAGGGCAATATGCAGCGTGGTTATATTGGCAACCGCAACAATGTAACCATAGCAAGAAGCACCGTATCAGCTTAAACCCCAAGACCAAATGATAATGCTGTCCTACGTTTTGTGTGCAAATGCGATAATATACGCAAATATAAACAAAATGACTCCCATGGGTTCAAAGTGACGTTCGTCTTGCATTTCCGCACAAAAACCGCTTGCCGGCCTGGCCAAAACCCAATAGATCGCTTTACTCATAATACCGCCAACGGTGACAAGTTGCATTCACCTCAACATATTCCTAGCTGCTGTCACTAGTTCCATACACAATATGCAAGATGTAACTGGACGAGGGTAAACGAGTTAATGATCGTAAAAAATATTCTGTGACTGATTCGTAGGTGAGGTTTAGTCACTTTACTCTGGGCGGTCATTCGGAAAACAAATAAAAGCGGCTCCAACACCGACGCTTGTGGGACTCCATAGTTGAGCACAATTTGAGATGATTTGGGCAATAAACGACAGTGATTTGGTGTAGGTATCAGCTAACCCTTGGTTGAGTCGCTTTATCGTTACTTACACAATGCTTAGCCGAAGACATTGCATATATCACTATTAATACTGGATGCGAATTCGATTCAAAATCACTGATAAAAGCAAGCATATATTCCTGCATTCAACCTTAACTTTGTATCATCCCTAGGTCATATGGATAAATGTCTTCATTATGTTAAGGGAAATATAATTGACAATGCCAAGAACGCATGAGAACGCGTGGTTTTCTATGACAACGCTATTAAATCTACATTATTGAAATTATCGAGAGAGATGTACAAATCAATAATATGATGCAGTGAGCATGTATGTAGGCGTGCAAACTAACACATAGCTCACATGCAGGCGGCAATTGTGAAAAATTGCACCACAGAAACATTCTGTAAATTCTAAATCTCGACGTTCAACAATAAGGCTGCAGGTCAGTGACAAAAACTGTGTTAACTAAACAAGCTTAACGCATTACTAATGAAGTCGCTTATTCATTATTTGGACACACAAAGTGTAAAATGGTTTGCAATACGTAATTTGTAACCATCTTGCGATTGTCTATGAGATTATTTTCCATACGGCATCACAATGTTAACCAAACAGTAAACCGGGACAATAAACAAAACGCCGAAATCATACGATAATGTCACCCAAGGACATCAATAACATTTATTTACAGATGCTTCATCGCCATGACATCTCAGAGCTGTCGTAACATTTATAGCATGCTAAATCTCGATGAGGGGCTAGAGTGCTATCAAAATAAAGAAGAATATACACTTGTCAGCATCAAAAGCCGTCGAATAAACTGCCACTGACGTGGCTTATGAAACAATAAAATCGCTTGGCTTCACTAAACCAAGACGATGCATTCAGCTGTACCCAACATCTACGTTCAGCGTTGCATGCATCCAACTATGGTCAAACCTGCAATATACGATTTATTCCTTGACCCAAGCGATACTTTTCATAAACCCAGATTGATGTGACACATCACGTTAATCTGTGATATACCTTGAAGTGGATGGTTTGTAGGTTGGAGTACACTGAACACGAGGTGAATTAAAGCAGGAAGCAGCAGGAGCTGTATAAAGCAAGTCAAATATATTCAATGATTAGTATGCTGATATATGGCTGTTGGGCATCACCACACTACACGAGCTAATGAATCATGACATGAAGACCAGCATATACCTAGTTCTTTTAACAAAGCCACCTAAATGCTACCCTTTACTATATTCACCATAGACCCAAGCTTGGTTTAGGCCAGCCTTGTGTTATTCTATTTAGATAGGCAACCTTGAGTCTTAGTCTCGGGGGAGCAACCAACAATGCCAACTACCCCTAAAACTGCAGCAACTCGCCGCAATATGTGAACTAATTTCGGTTGTACGTTTGTTAGTTTTCCAGTTTTTTCATCGCAAATTCAGCCTTCTGGTTAATATGACAACGTACGACGCAACACAACGTTTATTATAATATATATGCTCTCTTATGTGTATGAATTATTTATGTTAAGACATTTGTAGTTTATATATTCCCTCTTCATTTCAATCTATGGTAACAATAGTCATATCTGCATGATCCATTATGAGGGCTGGTATTTGTTGTGATGTCAATGAAATTACTAATTAAATGGCGTTGTTTGCATGTGACATTCAGTCCAATCAAACGTCATAAGACTATTCGTAGTTACTAAAACCCGATCAAACATAAGGCTGAGCTTTGTAAAGAGGTAAAATAGAAAACGCGAGTAACACCATTGACACACAGACGATGGAATTATTGTACCATTCAACGGGGTTCATAGTCTTTTTCATCAGACAACTAACCGACTGAACAATTATTTTTTGTGCAATATTATTCTCTACACGGAATGGTCATTGATAGCTCACACTTACTACATGTTATATAACTTGACACAGTTCAACTCACTGCTTGTTCTTATTCATATGGTGAACCAGAACCAGAAATATTTTTGTGTAGCGATCAAAGCGTACGCTTTCGAATTATTCCGAGGTCATAACATAAGTACATTTTTCCAAAGGCTAAATCTTGTATTGATAGCTCAATGAAGCCATTAATTAATTTGTGGTTGCTTCGTAATAAATGCTCCATTATTTCTATTGATAAACAATTAATGAAGCACAATAAGCTTTCAGTTATATGCATCTTTGGCGATAACATGCATCCAAAAATGTTAAGTTGATTTGTAACAAATTATTATGCACGAAATGGCCTCCACGACGGCGTTAGTGCAGAATTACCATCCACTACACAATGGCAATGTTTTTGACTTCATATATCTGTTCTAGCGATGACCCCAGGTCGACAGTTATCCTCGGTGCGTTCAAAAATTTGATACTAAATCCGTTTATATACGTGAAAATTTATTGCAGAACCATTCAAACGCAGTCAAAGATTTCAGGTAGTTTACATAGACCATAACTCAGTGTTGCGGCAAAACCAGTTTTTCTGAACTGTGGAGCAAAATTTTTCACCTTTAAATGTTCCGTCTCATACTCAAAATGAGATTTGGCTCAAAGGATGTAATGAGCACATTTGCAACATGGCGTAATCTTATTGCTTTATTTCCGACAAGAGTGGTTATTGTAGAAAACAATGATTGAGCTGTTAATCTGTAGTGTGAATAAAATCGATTTTGATTTGGGGACAAAACACGTGGTACTTAATCCGACGACAAATGACACAATTAACGCTTACATGATAAAGGTCTCAGAATTTGACCATGATGTATTACATGCTCATAATGATGATGCAAATTACTTTTATTGCGGATTACTGACATCGTATATTTAATGCAAATGCAATACCTTAAGCTGGATCCTCCTTCCCCTCAGGTGTAATTGAGGAACGCCTTCTAATTTAGTTGCCTTTGTGTTGCTTTGCTGACGAGCTATCATAGCTAGAGCTGCGGGACTGAGTTCATGATGATGTAGTTCAAGCCATAATTACTATCCTTGGCATTAACCCGTTTTGACGCAATTGGTTTGAAATGATGTAGAGGTGTATTCCAATACGAAAATCAGGTTCAGTCTAAGGCCAAGGCTTTATTTTCGCGGTGTCTTGCACACCGCATTGGTAAATAATTGATATTTGCTATAATACAGCTTGATGTGATGTTGACAAAGGCGCCTAAACCACCACGAAGCTATCCGGATGGTGCTGATGCTTGTGTTTAGTTGTCATACAACGAGACAGCTGCGCCATCTTTACGGATCAACAATCATATCATCATCGGAATTATACTTCTCCACACTAATAACACGTCATATAACGATCGTTAGATTGTTGTACAACATTTGATCAGTTCTGACATTGTTCGTTTTGCTAGTTGATACCGACACAGCTTTTAAAGAGAGTCATTTGTGTATCAGCCGCGATGGAAACATCCCCTCTAACTGACTTAACACTACTATGAATTGAAACAAACACACCAGGGCTAGTGTTCTTGGAGTATTTAGAAAGAACGTCGTCTCTCTAGTTTGCATTATAAGGCATCATTAAACCCTACATGTGGAAAAACATTTAGGGAGCACACCGATCGCCACATTGTTTGGTGTTAAATTTTTACCCTTTTCTTTACAATAGTTGCTACAATACCGAATGAAATATCTTTGTAAATAGCTTCGGAGACATGTTGATGTCATGGCCCTGTCACACTGTTGCGTATCGTGCTAGCGTATACGCCTACATGCGCTAGGGGTACGTTAGGTATAGGTTGTATACGTTTCACGCACGCTGGGATACTCTGGCTTCCGCTGGCATACGCTGAGGCAGACATGAAGCTTTAAGCCTGCATAAAAAATATGTGCGTAAGCAGATGTATGGTTAATACGATAAGCAGACGCTAGGCATACGCTGAATACGCGCGAGGTACAATATAGGTATGTTACTCGTGTAGAAAGGCCGTCGATTACATAGTCACTCTGTCACGTGCAAGGTGGTACGCTAGGCATGCCCAGTTTATGTGCTATCAATGCGCAATTCCGTATTTTTAAGGGCTCATTGTGCGCATGACAATTATACTATAAATTTTCATACGCAACTCTTACGTTTCTCTTATATCAACAAGGCCATGAGGTGCACAAGATTGTTAATCAAGCCTCTTTGACATGCAATTGACATTCGTGAAATCCTTATCGAAGGGGTGACAAACTTTGAGGTATCTTGATATACTTGTGCAATCACCTGCGCATTGAAATATAAGATATCAGACTCCTCTATTTAATGTAAGAAATTCTATGCGTGCCCACAAAATAACAAGGATAAGTAGTTTCAAATGAAATTTTGGGAGAAAGACGAGGGAAAATAATAATGATAGTTACTGAAAGCTTAAGCACAGGACTACCAGCAAATATGCGACTACACCGTCGCTTCTGTGCATTTAAACCTTTAAAGAGCCTAAGACTTTTTGTACGTTTCAAAATATGCTAATGTTAATATCATTTGCTCTAACGAAGGATATTCTTTGTCAATTCAAATGCAACAAATATTCTTTTGCGCTAGATACAAAAGTTATATATGTATTTCCCATCTGTCAATCATTAATCTTATTTAGAAAGTGACAAGGGCATTTATATAGGGTAGGTAAGATTCTGTAAATAAAGTCAAAATTATGCACACCAAATATCTGCCGCATTGCTATACAAGGTACATTGCATTGTATGAGTATTTTGCATAATGTATTCATGATCATTCGCAGCGAGTACATGACCGAGATATTACTCATAGAAACATGAAGAAGGGATCATTAATGGTGGATTTTTGACAAAGCCATTAATTTCCGCCATCTGTGAAATCTGAGCTTGGTTTACTCGCATCAGACTGTAACACCCCATAAATTACCTGACTGTCAAATGGCTGTGGTGAACGAAATCATCCATTAAGCATCCGTGTGTACTCACGCAACTTACAAACACACGCACATATCGAAGCTCTCAGCATGGTCTGCTTTCCAAGCAATGGTTAGAGAGTAGTTGATCACGATAATTCAACACGAAAACAATACTGCTTAAGGAAATCGTCATATTCCTTAAACAGCAGCTGGTTCGTGATGCGTACCGTTATGGGTTTAACGAATTTGGCGTCTAAACGATGAAACCTGCTTTCAGGATCTATGCAAAAGGCACAATTTGCTTACAGCACGCTGCCAACTTGTTCTAGACCAGTATTGCTTCAATGAAATGAATAAGTCGCATTTCCTATAACTGATGAATTAAAAAAGAGAAACGAAATGATTTACCGGAGTATTTCTTCTTCCTTGTGATGTGTATGCCTGTGAATTTTGTCACGACAGCATCTGCAATGTCGCTCATTAAAATGATGAATTCCTAGTTTTGCCACCAAATACTGAATAATATACACTAAATCGGAGTGCAGTACTCAAAGCATGTGAGTTGCCCGTCGAGATTCATCATCAGACCAAATGTAAACCTCTTAAGCTTGAATGCAATAATGGACGATGCATGATTGCCGACATTTTCCATTTTAAAATCATAAAGTTGGCACACGTCTGTTGTTACAATCCTTTTATCATCATCTCAACAATAACATTTGTTGAGTTTATTTCCGCTTCGAGAATGCATGGCCTGGTGCTCATTCCAATCACGCTGGTGTAATATTTTTTGGGCTCGATGCAATGTTTATCGTAAATGGCACTAGATATATGAATATTACAAGGTTTGGATACATAGGCGTAACTGTCGGCAGCAGATCTGTTAATAGCGTCGTGGTTGCACCAATTACACTCAGGGGGACCGTAATGTTTAAATCAGTTAGTTGCAACATCATTGTCAGAATATAAGACAGTGTAATATAAAGTAGGCATTATTGAACGGGCGATGTAGATAATAAACCACTTCCTAACACCAGTTATTCTTTGGTGAATTCTTTTACCATTATGTGTGCATAACGAAGTCTGCAAAATGGATCCCTGCATTGAGATGAGATTATATGAACTAGCTTTGTATGTACCGTAATAATATGTTTTAATTGGCATGATAAGTGAGAGTTTCAGACATATTTGTGCTATAGTTTGTTTTTAAGACAGTGTAGGTGTTCTCATTTTGTTGCATGGTTGTATTTGTTATATATACAAGTCTACCGGTTTTAAAACAAAAAGAGAGCACTGCTCAGTATGACCATTTGACCTGATTGGTGACAATCCAGTCCACCGAATTCCAAGCTCAACAAACCTTGATTGTTTATTTTTATCATGTCGTGTTTCTGCATGCAGCCTTGCTTCGTTGTTTACCTTCTCAGGCTCGGAATGCAAGTGATTCGTCTGGTAAAATGAACAAGCAATTACGGCATATGAAATGCTATATGTCTGATTCACCACGATAGACAACGAGATATTTCCCTTAAGACCAATCAGATAATATTCAATACAAATGCTTCCAACATGTTGCGTCTGTGCTACATAACATCGCGACAGTTGTGACTACTAGTAAGGATATACTGTTGCGAACATATGGTTAGGATGTTTTGTTTGCGCGTGTCCGGTGTCTTTTTTGCTTCTGACGATTCATTATTGCGATCATCCAGCTATAAGGCTGGTGATCATTTCCTTTTCATCATAATTCAGTGTGACTTCGGTATCTGCAAATTAATGCAAATGAATTGATTGACAATCTTTCATGCTGTTAATTACATCCTCGGTAACTCATTTATCTCTTCCGTACCTCACCATTTGAAACTTCTATGTGTAGATTTCAACGTTATGCATGACCAAATACTCACCTATGCAAGACATTTATGTCGAAAATTTCAATCTTCGTCTTGCTTCGTCGATGCTACACTATCAACACAATAATCATAAGAAACATTTCGTTGGAACAGTTATTGTGATTTTGTCTATTGCATACAAATTGGATTGAATAACCAAATCGAATCTTAATGTCAACGTCTTAATCAACAAACGCCCGCCACCGGTTTCATCTGTCCATATATTCGACGCCTGGGTTGGACAAACGCGAGTTTGATTACGCTTTCAACTTCCACATACAGACATCTTACTAAGCTGTAGATAAAGGCCTCATATGAAATGTTGATATCGCTACCCAGATAATGGAGAGATTTAACAATAATCCGTAAAGAGCGTATACGCCAAACATTGAATTTCGGTTATGGTAAGACCTTAACTGCAAGGACAATTTTCGGTAATTGACTTGGCCTTAATTTATGCGATTATTACATTCTATACCAGGTGTTGAAGACTCATCATAAGGTAATAATTTTAGTTATGATAATAATTGTGGTTAGGATGCAACTACCATTCGTTTGCTGGCATGTGTAATATGGACGCCTATAATATATTGTCTTTGAATTTGTTAAACGCTATGCACCTCCTGTCGTGTTTAACTGCCTACTTACAGTATCTGGTATATTGCTTTTGGGTGTTTTTGTTTATAAAAAAAACAGCACAGAAATTACAGTCAAAGGTACTCCGCTTCAGGGACCAGTATTTATGCGAGAGTAAGAGTAATGGGAGACAAGCAGTGACTTCGTACGATTATGTGCTAACATTATTTGGTGTAGAAACTATATCATTTTAACGGTTTTCTTTTAATGATTCCAAAAGGTCCGATTTTGACCTGCGGATTTAAGGCAGTCTGTGATTTTATGCTCGCAG
>CM067356.1:34600388-34602888 GCA_034190875.2 Urechis unicinctus
TCATCCTATCTTAGTTCTATTGCCCTGCTCTCAAATAAGATACAGTACGTAAAATTCATTATCATTCTTTCAGAAGGCACCGGAGTTCAATTTACTCTAACTAGCATAAAAATACATATTCTGCTTCTGTAGGGCAATATCGGAAAATAATAATATTTTAATCTATTCTCACGGTACGACTTGAAAATTCCTATGCTGGGCTAGCAAGTGAACATTGTTATTGCTGTGGTAATGAACTACCCTAGTTCCCACGGCTTCACAATATCGGGACAAAATAATCATAGACGCCGTTCTGGCTCTATGTGGTATTGGTCACTACTATGCTAGCGATGTTCTCCATCAATGATGCAGTCTGCCCCCATTATTGTTCCTTTTGGAACTCATATTCCTTCAGCATTCGCATATAAAGCTAGCAGTTATTTTATTTATCAGTACCAAGGAAACATACGTGAGGCTTACCATTTGCACAGCAGCTGTAATGTGAATCTTCGTGAGTCGGTACCGCAGCTTGTTAAATACCAATCAATAAATCCTGGTGGAGTGAGGTGAAATATCTAACAGAATCCTATTTTAGGCTAGTAAGACGTGAGATAGGCACCTTCATTTGTCACATTTATAATAATTTCAGGTCAGGAAAATTTATTATAGCGTTTCAATCCTGCAAATTCGTGCCCAATAACATCAGTATATTTTTTTCTTATTTCATTCAGACCATTCTCCCCCATGTCGATAGTTTCTACGGTATCAGTGATACAAAGATTGTGACAGCTGCTCATAATTTTGATAAGATGATGATAACGGTAACGATGGCGTAAATGACATTCCTAACTAAACTCTATGCATTACATGTGTGATATGACTGCACCAAACTTGTGGGCATATAAATGATTGTCGTCATAACCACTTCAACACTTCATATTGGAAGAGTGCCATGTTTGCCGGGAACGTTGCTTTTTTGTAGAAAGTGCGGCAAATAAATAGCGCAATCCATCAAACGAGATTTATGACCACCTCGTCTTAGAGCAAACATATGATAGGTGCCATGCATGTATGGGATGCTGCTTTTTCCGGGGAGTGTGTAATATGGATTGCGCAATACTTATATTGAGATTTTGTGGTCACAATATCCTAAGAGCTATGGACTCGGCAAGAAAATTTTCAAAGAGAGTAGTGCCAACCTAAACGCGTGATGATTTCACGCCTTGTGAAATTGCTGTCCTTGGCGAACATTGGTGTGACTTAGCAATATATTGGTGTGCAAAGCACGCGATTTTCGAAATGAAACGAGCCTATGGTCTAAAAGGAAATCAGGCCAGAAGCACTTGTATGACCTGCAAATTCCAATACGGTCATACGATCAAATTAAGTAAAGTTATCTTCAACTGCACGCAGAAATGTAATAGGTTTCTATCTATACTGAAAGATGTAGTTTAACCTATTTTAAGTATCTCTACTACCGGCCATATTTTTGTTATATTTGGTCTAACATTGGGTTTTGCTTTATTTTATGAAGCCTATGTCGTTTTTTTTTAACCAAAATGATGTTGTTATATGCTATTTCACAAAACACAAGAAGCATTTTGCTAGTCACTAGTCAAGGCGTAAATAACTCAAACATTTGTACAATAAAAAACGCTGATGTTTATATAATATAGACAACGGTGGTTAATCTTGACAAACAGGCTGTCTTGTTCAATTTCCTATATCGAGGAAGTTTATGTCACCAAATTAGTACTCAACAGGAAATGTAATAACGTAATTAAACCAATAATGGGGTACCATGGTTATTATCTCATAGCCGTTACCTCTCTGTGTTTATTACGTGCACAATATGCCAACACTTATTTTTCAATGTATTTAGATAGGGAAACTGTAACTATGATTGTTACTGTGACAAAGAGTTATGACGATATTAATAGGTGAGCATAAGATTCGTTGTAGTATAAAATATACTTTGATCGAGATATAAATTGCATTACCGTAGAACAGGCGACATTTGCGTAACACCTGGTGTGATTGCTGAGCCGCATTGTCCATTAAATAAGATGACTTTGCACAAATACGGCAACCGTTGCATCGGAGGCTCATGGGACAATGTATAGGGTACATGTGCAGCGTTATTAAGCTAGTGTCGGGGCCATTAGGTAGGTACATCAATGAACGGAACGGTTAATGCAAATGGACGAGGCTTGTGTCAGGGAGTGAACTTTTCTCTATGAGTAGTTATAAGTACCGTGCATTACTATACATGGAGCGTGTTTGATAGATAAATGATGCAGAGGCCGAGTTATCTAATTACCAAGTGCAGATATCCCTTAAACGTGACGGTCAAGTTATACGGGATGCTGAAATTATTAATCGATGGTATGGAGTTAATGTGGTGTACTTATTTCCTTTATTAGATATCTAACGTTCATCTGACATGACTTAGTAGAAGCATAATGAACTGATTTGACCTGTTTTTTCTAGCTTCAGCTGCTCAAACAATCTTTTAACCATG